>CAJNDT010003246.1:604305-753422 GCA_905221615.1 Symbiodinium sp. CCMP2592
TAGCCCTAAGCCCCAAACTCTACATGATATTCTAAGCCGCGAATCCCGAACTGGGGTGGTCGTGGTTTGAGGCGGGGAAGCTCCCGGTGTCCTTGGACTTCATTGAGGACCGCACCGTGTCGATTAGAAACTGTTTTTCTGCTTGCGGAATTCAGTTTGAGTTATCATAAGCGAGATTTATCGCAAATAAGATGGCTACTTATTCTGGTACCTTACACAAATCCCCTAACTAGAACCCAGGAAATAGAGGCAAGAGGGTTCATGAAGCAACAAGCTTGAGACATAGGAGGGCTTGGCTTGGGGAGTGTAGGGCTAGGGTTTGGGGCTATGAGGCCCTGAGGGTCCATGTACCTAGATAGTATATACATTCGCCTTAAAGTAGTCCCTATATAGGTACATTGGGGCCAATGTATATACTATTTGGGTACATGGACCCTTAGGGAGGACCGCAGTAATTGAGGTCGCTTCGAGTTCAAGTGTTACCACATGACTCCGTATGACAACTGATGCGATAGTCGGGAGTTTTCGAAAATAGGGGGACCTGAATATGATACCCTACACAGTAGGATCCTTATTATAAGGACCCCCAAATAACGTACCCCTTGTATTGCGAAGCTCCCAGTTCTCCGAGGGAAGTCTCCCATAGTCCCAGAACTTGCTCAGGCCGATGGTGCAGCAAGTCAACATGACGGAACGATTTTGACCGGTTGCCGGACCCTAAATCTGCAATATGGGAGGCTGTACAATCATTCCGACAGTTTGATGCCTCCCTAGGCTCTGAGGCGCAATATGTGACTTATGGCATATCTTACAAAGGGAGGGTTTAGGGTGTGGCTAAGGGATATGATATGTATTGGGGTGTCTGAGCCTTAAGGGCTGTAGCATATAGAAGGATTCGTAGTATCCTGGTAAAATTCCCCTACTTACAAGGAACCCTAAACCCTAAACCCTAAGCCCTTTTTAAGGGCCCTTTGGGGACCCCAAGGAGTAGGATGCCATCCCGGAAGGACGCTGCTCTCTTTACCCAGACCCTGAATCACATCGGTCGCAAGGAAGGCCGGGAAGAACGGAAGTGTAAGCTTTCAGGGAGTTGGTAGACTTATTACTGGTGCCTGGTTAGGGGCCCATATATGAAGCATTCTGCCGCTTAAGGCTCGTAATGGGACTTGGGGTTCGGGTGTCGGCGCGAGGGGTGTGTACAGGAGTTGGTGTTCCGTTGCTGTGGGCTCGGGAGTGGCAGGGTCTATCTACCTCCAGCCCCCACAACCTGCCTTGTCATGTCTTGCGTGAGTCACTATAAGGATAAAGACATAACTCACCGCAGAAACGGTCTGCTGAGGATAGATGTTTAGGGCATATAAACTGTGTTTGCTGACGGGTGACTGATGACACGATACCCTTAACCCAGAGGCTCCACACAAACTACCATTATGGAATTAGGTCCCTAAAACTATGGTCTTTTGGGATCATATTCCATAATGGTACTATATGTGGAGCCTCTGGGTAAGTGTTTCGGTCTTTGCTATAGGTGAGCAGCATAAGCAACGCCGGCGCAAACATCAACAACAGTTAATACTGAACGCTAGATCTTCAAACCAACTAAGACCCTGGTCTGTAGCATCTTTTTGGGTTTAGGGTTTAGGGTTGAGGGTTTGAGGTTTAGGGGTTAAGGGTTTAGGGTTTAGTAGCATCTTTTTGTTCTAGATATCCTGTGTTATGGTTTTGATCCTACACATAAGAAACAACCAGGATACCCCGAGAAAGTCACTTCGTTTTAGGGTCCGGGAAAACGCTTCAGCCAAGGCGAACCCACAGTCCCTAGAGCCTGGAGCCTCACTACCAACCCACAGCTTGCAACCGCAAATCCTAAACTCCACGCCCTACAGCGGAAAATCGAAGCCCTGAAGCAGAGATCCTTCCTGTGCAGTACCAGTGGCGTGTTCCAGTTCAGGTTTGTCTACAGGCATCAGTTGCGTTTTTGTTTCGTTTATAGCTAGGCTAGAAAGGCATCCTTGGCTAGCAGAGGAGTGAGCTATACATCTATTTCGCATGGACAAAGGGCAGTCTAGTCTACTGTTACTAAACGGACGACGACAAGTGTTGTACATACTTGTAATATATGTATGCGTGTATATATATATATATATATATATATATATATATACATACATACATGTACATGCCTCTCTGTGTGCGCGCGCCGATTAGGCTTCCTTAATTAAGACTTTCAATGGCTCCTTCTTGCGGGTTCCTTCCGGACTCGATTCCTCTAAGGCCGTACTGTTACTATAGGTTCAGGGTTTAGGAGTTTAGAGTTTAGGGTTTAGCGGTTCAGGATTTAGGCTTTAGGGGTTAGGGGTTTAGAGTTTAGGGGTTTAGGGGTTTACCTAGAGTCTCCATTGTAGTTCCTTTTTTTGGTTAACCAGTTTTATGGTTAGGATCCTACAATAGAAATTTTGGTTAACCAAAAAAAGGAACTACAATGGAGACTATAGGTCCCTAGGGCTCCATGTACCCGTATTCTTTGCTTAGGCCTTAAAAGTACCTATATGGCTAGGACCTAGAGTAGGCCCTTATTCCCTTTTTTAGGGTTCAGGGTATATCTATTCCGACCGTGGGGGGGGGCAGATGAGACTTCGGGCTGAGGTGCTCAAGGCGGTTACGAGCACACTGTATGCTTTGTTTCTCTATGTGCATATATATATATATATATAGATATATAGATAGATGGTACTTATATGGTTATATATATATATATGTATATATAGATACACATGCATATACATATGTAGCAGATACTGCCATAATGGATTCTCTTACTTTCATTGTTCAATGTTGTTAGCCTTGGTGTTGCACTCGTGTTGGCATGGTCGTTTGTGTCGCTTCCTCTTCCATGTTGCCATGTCCGTTGAAGCCTGTAAGCAGCATCGCAGCCCATACCTTTGTCATTCGTGATCGGTTTTGTTATCTATAGCTTTAAAGCTGTATATAGTAGATGATGCCACATTGTGCTTTGCTTTGTCATTTTCAACCCATGCATCGGTATAATCTCGTCCTTTACCATACCGGTGGGGGCCTACACTGAACCGAACCCTTACCGCCTTACACACCTCATCTCCAGGTACCCCCCCCCCCCAGTCCGCAGCTGCTTTGCAGGGGACTACCTTTTCTTTGGCCCGACGTACTCAGTGCTGGTTCACCGGCTCGTCACATGAAGCAAAAGCAGCTCTGATGGGCGTGGAGGGGCGCGTGGGGCTTGTGACGGTAGATAGGTCAACAGGGTCTTGGGTACTGGGGTTTAGGGTTTGTGCATGTATGGTTTGGGGTTTGGGGGTTTAGGGCCGAGGGATGTTCGTTGGTTGTTGGTTTCGGGCTCAAGGCTGGCATCATGTCGTTTCCAACTGCTTAATTGGAGCTGCACCTCCGTCAGTAGACCTGCAGCAGAATCCTCACATGGACATTTCCAAACATGGGTTCGTTTACTTGGAGGATCATGGGACTTAGTAAGTAAGGTTATAAGTAAGTCAATTGGGGTTATAAGCAGTTATAAGTATAGATACCCTCATTATAACCCTAGCTACTAAGTCCCATGATCCTTTAAGTACCCCCCAAACCCAGATAGAACCCTTAATAGTAACCCTTATAGATCCCTTAAAGGAGCCCTTTTACTAGGTTTTACACGTTTCCCTCCTTCGGAGCCCGTCTGTCTAGCTAGTCTCAGCAGTGCAAGAGACTCAGGGTAGCACCCCTACCTGGGTTGTGATTCGGGCCCTACCTGGGGTTAGGGTTTAGGGTTTAGGGTTTAGGGGTTGGGGTTTAGGGATCATTTTTAATTTCCCTTATTTCCTTATAAAGGGAACCTATTGATAAATAATTGTCACAAGCACGGGCTTAAAGCACAACCCAGCTACACCCGCAAGGCCCAAAGTCCTGAACCCCAAAATCCCAAATTCCTGAGCCCAAAGGCTGTAAAGCCCTATCTTCAAACCCTGAGCCCCTAAACCCTCAACCCGAAACCGAAACGGCCCTTCGTCACTATCCGGAGCCTGAGTTCACGTAGAAGCATGAAGATTTAACAACATGATGCGTCAGGGTTCCTCAGCAGAACTAACTTTTATTAAAGGGTACCACAAAACCACCATACTCAGCATGAAGGTGCCTGTAACAGCACTTTTTGCAATCACCGATCTTGGTCTTCAGCTCTCTAGTGGCCCAACAGCCAAGGACTTACCTTTTGGGGAGGGGATGGGGGGTGCGTTATCCTAAGGCCCCATAGTAGGTTCTTTTTGTGGCTCATATTTAGAATCCTATGGGGTAATACAAAAAGGAACGACTATGGGGCCTTAGGGTAACCATAAGGATGCCTCTGTCCCCGAATCCGAGACTCTCATTTAAGGCACAACCGTCTTGACCTTGTGGTCAGTCGTGTTTTCCGTTTCAGCGTTCTTTGGGGATATGGGTTCCTTATCATATTATGATTATAGTATAGTATGCCCCAAAAATCCTATTCTAATTTTTAAGGCCCAATGCTATGTAGGGTAATTGGGGTTGGTTGGTTGATCGGAAATGAGTCCTGGCGAGCCTAAGCAACATTCAAGATGCGCCGCGGCATCTTGACATCGAGCCGGTCCAGGGACAGTGACAGTTAATAGGGTTTTGAGGCATATTATCCGGGCCCAAAGTCGAGCAGCACTTCTTGGAGGATCATGGGACTTAGTAAGTAAGGTTTAGGGCTCCTTTTAAATCTGGTACTATAGGGTTCTATAATAGGGTTCCTTAAAGGGATCTATAATCGGGTTTTATAATGGGGATCATGGGACTTAGTAAGTAAGAATATAAGTACCGTAATTGGGGCTATAAGTAGTTATAAGTATATTTACCTCAGTTATAACCCTAGTTACTAAGTCGCATGATCCTTTAAGTTGTCTAGATGTGAAGAGTGTCATCGTGCTTTGTTCATCCACTGCTCGCTGCGCTTTTTCCGCGATGTACACCTGTATCTCCTGTGGCGCACCGGGCCATCCCCACTGCGAGAATCTCTTCCAAATGGTGTATAGCATTGGTGCTCATAGGATTATTGGTTTAGAGGGTATGCGCGTTAAAACTTTTAAAACTTTTAATCTAGGTTTGTATATATGAGTGAATCTTCTGAGGAAATCAAAAGTCCGATCAAGAAGTTGAAAGAAGAAGTTAAACAGTTAAAAGATCTAGTTAGTAGTCTTGTTGAAAGAGTTGTGAAGTTAGAAGACAATAAGGAGAATATTAAACCTAGTGATAATAAACCTAATATTATGGATGCTAATTATAATAATCGCAGGAGTGCCTATATAAGTAAACTTAATAATAAGGATACTAAACAACCCAAGGCAGAAACAATGAAGTATTATAATGTTGTGTATGATGCTGATAAGAATGTTTATTTTTGAACCATTTAAGGAAGAAAGTACTTAAAGAAATAACGACTTTATATAGTAGAGTATGGACAGGAAAGAGTGTAAATTATGTAATGCCACCAAAGAGTTATCAGAATTTAGTGGATTTTAAACTTGTAACAGATGCCGTGAGGCAAAGAGGAAAGGTAGGGGATAATATAACCTAGTTAGAAGACAAGAAAGAGAGAAATGGTGTAGGTTCTGTGAAGAGTGTGGGCGAAGAGTCAAGCATGAAAACTGGGATGTTCATTTTTACTTCGGGACGCATCCAAATTCTGAACTATACAACTAGCGAGAAGAACTACTTTCAAAACTGAGAGAGTTGAGAGAGCAGCAAACTTACAGATGAGATACAAGAAGAAATGTATACGGGATACAGGCAACAACAGCACGAACTCTACAAAAAACTACATAAGATGTTCGCAGGCAAAATCACATTAATAGAGCCAAAAACAACATCATCACGAACGTTTCAACACATAGAATATTTTGAATCATTACAGCCCATTGATGAAACTCAGTAGCTGATACAACATAAATCTATGTTGTATGACCTACTGCCCCCAAGCCCCGAAACACCAAACAAAAACCACAAAATCCTATCAACCTAGGCACGCCTGTTGGGAAGATGGTCTTTGGAAATAGGGTATTTCCAAATATAGTCTTTGAAAACCCCCTATTTGATTAGGCATATTTAATACAGGCGTAAAAGTGTAGGGGGGGGGTGGTACAGGTTTTGGGACCATCTAGCCAACGGACGTGCCCTCCGCTAACTCCTAAACCCCCGAACTTGCAAACCCTAAAATGTTTCAACCCCACCAGTTTCCCGAAAACCCTAACTTTCTGGACTAAACCCTACATAGACCGTGGAACCCCTAAACCCATATCCCCAAAAGCCCCAAACCCTAACCCCCGTAACCCTAAACCCCTCCACAACTCCAACGCCAGAATCCTCCAAGGTCCTGTGGGCAAAGATCGACTGCACTGTCCCCGCCGGCACCAGTTTCATTTCCACAGCTTCTTTCAGCCGCCCCTAACAAGAGTCAGGGCTTTACTTGAGCATTCTTTGCGAGTTTGGAGGGTCTAAGGTATATATACCTTACCTGTGGCCCAAAAGACCTGCCTGTTTAAGGAGCTATGACAGAAACCGTAAGAAGGAACCCTGAAAAGGTAGGTCTTTTCGGCTACAGGTAGGGTTAAGCCTTATGATTTCGGGTTTATAGGAGTTCAAGATGTAGGCTGGGCCCTATCACCTGCAAGACTGCTCGCCCAACCTAGAATTTCTGCCTACAGCGCTCGTTGTTTCAATCCTTCCGTCTTAAATTTCTAGCCAAAATTGTCCAGCGTTCGATTTCTGAAAAAGCTCCAATCGCTGCGGGCGGTGCCAGAACATCGGGAAGCACGGTGGTACATAGTCAAAAACCAGCCCACAGACCACCCCTCACAAAATAACACACAAAATTTAAACCATGTCCCCAAATCCATCCTTTAACCCCAAACCATTCCCCTAAACCACCGTAAACCCTGAACCTTCAACAATGTCCTCCGAACCCTAAACCCTGAATCATGTGCCCTGAACAGTTTGGTCATGGCCGGGTAACATTTTACAACTTTATGGGTACTTAAACCCAATAAGGAACAACAGTTGACTTTGCTAGCACTATCCCAACCAGGAACTAGCGACCACTATGCAGCATCCTATTCCCCAAGGATCCCATCAGTCGAAGCAAAGAAGGAGCTGGATCCCAAGGACGGCAGTGGATTGCTTTAGGGTCATGTAGGGGCCTTAATGATTAGGGGATATACCATGGTATAAATATCTCCAGGAACCCGAAGGGACACTTCGAATAGTTATTCAGGCGCTAATATTGTAGCATTGTGGTAGCTCAGGTTTCCCATAATGTTGTTGCCCTTGTTATTGGGGAACTGCTCTCGAGACCTCCTCCAAACTCACCCACGATTTTGCCGTCACCGTCACCTGGATCTTGAGCCCTATTAGGACATATCAACCCTACTAACCCTAAACCCTACAATCCTGCACCCTCGCCCCAAACCAACTAATTTTTTCCAGCCCGAAGGATCTACAAGAGATCGGGGATGTGGTCTTCCAAGACCACAAATGGGAGGAGGCACTTCAACTGTTAAAGGCACGAGAAGGCTGGGGGAGGTCAGCCGCGAAGGAGGTTCTCCTGCAAGGAGCCACTTGGTCAGGTTGGGGGTTGAGAGCCTTGGGTTAACATAAGATACCATTTTAAGGGTCTTGGAGAGCTTTACAAGGGTATATATATATATATATATGGAACTGGTTCTAGTTGCTTTGGTGCAAGGGGCAAGGTCACTGAAATCAACCCCGAAACCTTCTCATGCTCGGCCACGAAGGCTCATACACCCCTCCTACAATCCTCGCACACTGAAGGTTATTTTATGTAATTCTCCGGAGCCCTAAACCCTAAATCGTCTGGGAGCATCTTTATCAAGGATCCGAGATACAAGATCCCGAACTCGAGCCAGCCAGACCTATCCCCAAACACTACACCGGCTGAGCTCTAGACCCTAACTCAAAACACTATAGCAGCTAAACTCTCTAACTACAGCTCAACTTTGAACCCTACCTACAGTCTCCATGGTAGTTTCGTTGTTTGGTTAAGGCCAAGAGCCTGGGATTCTGGCACCTCCCAGATGAGAGCTTGCGAAGTCTTGTGGATCAATTGCTGGGAGATAAACCTGGACCAAGCTGCTGGGTGTTAACATGGGGGCCTTAAGAATTAGAATAGGGTTCCTTCAAAGGGATCTTTAAGGGCTCTATAAGGGATCTATAGTAGGGTTCCATGATATAGGGGCCTTGATAAACACAATAGGGTTTCAGGACCCATTATACTATAATTATACTAAGGAGCCCTCAAAAAGTATAGGTAATTATTAAGGCCCCTATAATAACAAGGATTTTTCGTAGGGGGTTTAGTTTTGTATCAGGCTTTGTAAGGTGTTTTGGGGGCTTAGGGTTTAGGAATATTTTCATTCGACTTATCATAGTAGGCGCGGACCCTATATGATAGGTATTCTGTTGTGTCTAAACTTAGACTTAGACGAACATGCTTGGCAAGAATGCAGGTTACGCCTTGCAGCAGTGGGCTGCGGAGTGGACGGAGACTTGGATACAGCCAAGGCGAGTAAGTACCTTTGAAGGGGTTACGTAAATTAAATGCAACTCTAGATGATGTAGGTACTTAGGTTCAGATGGACTGCCCGGCAGATGTCGCCGTTTGCTTCAGTGGCCCACGTCATGTGACGAACATGAGAGACTTGTGCCAAAGGAATGTAGCGGATGTAGCAACCGCAACGACGGCAAAGCAGTCGCCGACTTAGGACACGACAATGGCCAGAGATGGAAAGTCTGACAATTCCCTCGCAGCCAGGCTAAACAGCAAAGATATCGCTGGGTCCGTAGAAACCCATCGTTTCGCCCCTGACATTGACATGGACGTTGACATGTCAAGCTCGCCACGAAATTTTCAGAAGCCTCACTCTATCGTCCCGGATTGGCGTGGCCATTTTGTCAGCCCCAACTATTTCCGATGCTGGAACATTGGTATCCACTTTGTCGTTTTCGGTCTTTCTGCGGCCTATGCGTCGGACCTGGTCATCGACAAGTACCCGGATGCCGTAACTTAGCTCGACTTATGCCATCCTTATTGAAGCATCGTTTAGATTTAGGCTTCAGGATTGGAGGGTCAGGCTCGTCTCACATACCTTTGACACAGCAACTGACATACTCCTACACGAACAGGGTGCCGCTTACGGTATATAGGATGCCGCCCATTTACGGATATGGGGTGTTCGATTGACGTAGACTCTGCGTTGTATCTCTGTGCACGCAGCTGCTGAGTCTGTACGGGGACGCTGATCCCCTTTACTTTGGGTCTGCTTAAGGCGGGATTCCTTGTCGAACAAACTCCTGCTACTTGTACAACAAGTTCCTGTGCTACATGTTTTGCGTTTAATTACAGCTACAGATTCGTAGGCCAGGCCCAGGAACAGCTGAAATGGCTGTCCCTAAACCCTGTAAACCTTAAACCCTATAAGCCTTCTCAGCCTAAACCCTAAACTCTAAACTTTAAATCCTAAATTCCAAACCCTTAACCCCAAATGCCTTGCAAGCCCTCCTTCGAAGCCTTGAGCCTTGAGACCTGACACCTCCTACCCCCCCGCCTGAAATCCAAACATACCGAAACCTAATGGTTTAGGGTTTAGGGCTCTGATGGTTTAGGGCTTAGGGCTCTATTGGTTCGAGCGCCTAGTTTAAGGGTTCTCATGACTCTAATGCTTTACGGCATGGGGCCCTGATGGTTCAGGGTTTAGGGTTCTGATGATTCTAATGGTTTAGGGTGTTTAACCCCAAACAAAATGCATCCTTGGACGCGTTACCTGAGACAAAAGAATACGTCCTGAATTCTGATTAACCTTAATCAATCACGACACATCCCATAGCAGAGCCTTCAAGCCAAACCCTAAACCCTAACCCCTACATCACAAACCTTAAACCCCAACCCGTGAACCCTGAACCCTAAGCCCTGAACCCTCCCTAAACAAAAGCATCCCGCAACCCCCAGCCGTAGGAGATCACGCCCAGGTCAAGCTTTTCAGTTGGCCCATCTGGTTCGCGCGCCTAGGTGGTATGGCCACTTCCATTTGGTCAGCCACTTGGTCTATGGATTGGGATGTAAGAGCATAAACTACCCTAATCTCTAAACCAATGAGGGTTAAAGTGAGGTTTGGGAGTAGGTTGATGGGTTCGAGGCTTGCGTGTTTCGTCTCTCAGATCTCATGGTAGGCCCGCCATTCGCCGTGTTTCGTTGCTTATAAAAGGCTCGGAGACACCCTACCCAAAAAAAACTAAACCCTAAATCCAAAAGCCCTAAACTCTAAACCCCAAAACCCTAAGCCCTAAAGTCCAAATCCAAAGCAAGCCTTCGGATCTTTGATTCCGGGGCAGGACCACGGTGCCTAATGCAGGTTTAGGGTTTAGGGAATACAGGCGGTTTAAGACCGACGCATAGCTGAGACTCTAAACCTGCAGAGGCAAGATCTACCGTAGCGGTTCTGGGGCTCTCTTCTTCAGTGCTAGTCAGACTTTGAGCCTAAACATGGGGCATAAATCGCTGCGCCTCAACGTAATTCATAATTTCTTACAAAGCCCCAAGGTTTAGGGCTCAGGGTTTAGAACTCACAGTGTCTGTGGATGTGCTTAGAGCCCTCCTAACCCTAAACTCTCAACCCACAAACCCTAAGATCCCAACTCAAGACACGCTGCCCCAGTTGTTATTAGTCCTAAGGGCTCCAAAATACCGATATAGGAGAATGTAGGGTTTCCATGGTAGGAATCATTATTATGGTTTGGGAGAGTATACCCCATAAGGCTACATGGGAGCCTTCGGGACTGCCAAAAGACTACTAAAACCCGGCCCCTCCCGGACTACACCCATCCAAGCGATAGAACTCTTCTCTGACCAGGACCTGCCATGAGCCCTCAACCCCAAGCTGGGTTTAGGATTTAGGCTTCAGGGTTCCGGGTTGTAGGATGTTTTCGGGCTTAGGTCGTTGAGGTTGCGGAACCTACTTGGAGGTTCATGGGTAATTATAAGTGGGGTTATAAATCGGGTAGCTATAAGTATTACTCATATTAAGGGACTACCCATGAACCTCCAAGTAGCACTAGCAATCCGGATCTTAGACCCTGAAATCGGGCAGCGCAAACTGCTGCAGAGGCTTTGCTCTTTTTGACGATGTCCCGGGCTATGCTCAGCAGCACCTCCCGATGCTTGCCGAAGTGGGCCAGTCTCCCGACCAATAGTATGTGTGTGTATATATATATACATACATACATGTGTAGATGTAGATGAAGATGTACATTCATACATATAGATACGTAGATATAACATGCATATATGTACCCGTACAAGCATATGAAACTGTGTATGTGGTTATGATTATGTGTTTATGCAGATGCATATGTATGCGCATCCGCACACGTCTGTATGTCTCTGTGTGTGTGTGTGTGTGTCGATCATGCGTGCTGTGAGAATCTGTGAGATGTACATTATGAGGGCTCCTGGAATCCTCTGCCCCGGGACTTAATCTCCAGCAAGATGCAAGCTCGAAAGCCTTTCGCAAGCGAAGCGTCCGGCGATTTGAGTTTCATGCCTCTGGTGCCCCTCCGTGCGAAGGAGGCTGGGCCCTAAGCTTTGGGTATCGCATAGTCCCTGGTTTAGTATAGCATATTATTAATTATCCGACATGATAGTATATTGTGTGTAAACCCTAGACCCTATAAGGCTTTGTGGAGCTAAGGCTTTCTCATCACCTTCCTGGACTCGCACAAAGACTTCCACATTGAGGCGGGCAAAGCATTGTGCCTGTATTCTTCGATCCACGTGACTGGCCACACCATCGGCACAGTCCCGGGCGTGATGCAGAGACTTGCCTTACTTGCTTTAGAGGAGGAGTAAGGGACTGGCGAGGCGAGGAGAGAGAGAGAGAGAGAGAGAGAGAGAGAGCTTACCCTAATCATCGTCTCAAGTTGCGACGCTGACGAATATGGTGGTGGTGCTGCTGCTCTGGTTGCTGCTGATGAAGACGAACGAGAAGACCAAGCTGAAGATGAAGTTGATGACGGATGGCCTTTGCTGCTAGTATGACGGTGATTCCTCCCAATTTAGACCGTTATTCGGTTACTCCTTCATGGATGGTTCCCGGAAGTCTAGTCCTTCGCATTCGATCGAGGGCCAGCTGGCTAGTACTAGTCACTCCTCCCGCAGGGGAAGAGCTAACCCTATACCCCAAATCGAACGCGTCAAGATGTCCCAGCCCTAGGTATCGAAATCCTGACACAGTACAGCCATCAATCACAAAGCTCGAAATCCCAAGCTTCACATTCCTATCAACCCCATGTTTTTTTTCCAACCGAGCCACCTGACATCATAGGGAATGTCAAGGGGGGTAGGGGGGGGGGGGGGGTAGGGGGCCTTAGTGCCCATAACAAGAACCCCCCTTACCCCCTAAGGGTCCCTATGATGAATCCTGAACTAGAAGCCGGCTTAAGGGTCCCATTATCCCAAAGGGTCCTAAGTACTGCTATGGGGGGGGGGGGGGATACTTTCCCAAACAATAGCCGTAATTCCTAACATAGAAACCCTACGTTACATTCTACTATATCTTACAGGTACTTACCTGTTGATGGACAAAATCCAGCATTACCCATTATAAGGAACATACCATAGTTTCCATAGTTTAGAGTCCTTAGGGTCATGCTGTCCATCAACAGTAGGACCCTTTGGGTACAAACCCTGAACCTTTTAGCGGCCGGCGGCTTCGAAGAGCATACCAAGGAAGAGTGTGGCTGAGTTGAACCGACTGTTGGGATGTGCGCAGGACAGGGATCTCCAGCGTGTGTCGTCGCCGTAACGGCGTCGGTGTAGTATAGGCATCTAGGGTTTAGGGTTTAGGGTGTATATAAGGGCTTAGGGTTTAGGGTTTAGTATAGGGGTGAATTTTCCAGCAATGCAGTGCTGTAGCTCTGCTGGTGTCGGGACTGGTACAGTGGTGGTAGTGGCAGGAGTGCGATAGGAGTGGAAGCAGATCCCGTAATCCCTTTAGACCACAATACACCTCCGGGCCCGAACCCTTCAACTCATTTCCTTACACGATTTGGCGCCACATCAGCGCCATTACTATCGTTGTTGCTACATGGCCCCAGTATGAAGCCCAAATCCCTCAGCCCTGCCGACACCCTGAGCCCGAAGTAAAGCCAAATTCCGAAGCCTGACAAAAGCTCCGAGTATATCCTTGCTGGGAAACTCGACATGAGCCCCCAAACAAAATGACACTTTCACAAACCCTAAGTCCTAAGTAGACCAAGACGGCGTAACAAGGCTGAACCCCCAAACCCTATACCCTACCTGCGTCCCTACCTTTGTAGGGCGCTAGATATAAAAACAACGGCAAGGGACCCCAAAAAGGTTGTTTTTTTCGGCTACAGGTATTCCCTGTGCCCCAAGGCCCTTGAAGTAATCCCAGGGCTATGTAGTCATGCATGTTTCAACTTTCTTGGGGTTTTCGTGAGGGATCTTGATTCATGTTTGTTCAATTCTAAACCCGAGGGTTGGCAAATTATCGCTTCTTGTTGTGGGTCTACGGGGCGTCGAGTTTTCTGGAGTTCACTCCCCAAACCCTAAACCTTCCACCATGAACCCTATAAGCCCTATACCCCCTATACCCTGAACCTTCCACCCCAAACCCTATACGCCCTAAACCCTATAATACCCTGAACATTCTACCCCAAACCCTATAAGCCCTAAACCCTATAATACCCTGAACCTTCTACCCTAAACCCTAAGCCCCCGAAGCGCGAAGCCCTCCGCCCCGAAGCGTTAAACCTAAACCCGGACGAGGATGATCCTCCCTGGCTGGTGGACCTCGACTTGAGTCACTTTGTCTTAGTTCTCCAATAGCTAACCTTTAAACTTTTTGGGGCTTATATGTTTTGGTAGTAATCTGAAAGTTTAACCTTTTATTTCCCTGGCTTATTGGGGAGGTAAGTTGTAGCTGAGTAGGTAGCCTTTAACCTTTTGGTGTCTATAGAATCCTACCATAACGGGGGTTTGTAGAATCTAACCATAATTGGGGTTCATAGAACCCCACCATACTTGAAAAGGTTAGCTAACCTATCGTGGTCTATAGAATCCTACTATACTTGAAAAGGTCAACCTCTACCTAGACCCACAAAAGTAAGTAACATAATGGCCCGAAACCTCTAAACGACCATTATCCTACATACTTTTAGGAACCCTAAACCCCTAAATCCCAAACCCTAAACCTAAACTCTATAAACCCTAAACCCTAAACTCAGCCCTTAAGGTCAGCTCTATTGGCCAATGTGCCCGCTGACCGAGGAGTGAGGGGTTGAGGGCTCTAGGGCTCCGGGGCTCTAGCCCCAAGGCTCCACAGTAGTTCCTTTTAATGTTTAGGGTTTAAGGGTTCATATGGGTGGTTGTCAAAATTATGGTCCGTTCTTTGGGTCCCTAATATAGTACGGCACCTAATAGGGTACCCAACAAGGGACCATACTTCAGACAACCACCCATATGTCATATGAAGTAGAATCCTATAAGGTATTCCCAAAAAGGAACTGCTATGGGGCCTATGGGTAGCCCAAAGGCTCCATGTACCCTCCAGAAGGATCCTTCACAGGGGCTCCTTTACGGGTTCCTGTAAAGGGCACTATAGGGCTTTGTACGTAGGACCTGTATGTACTATTTGACAGGTCTGTTTCCCTTCTAATATTTTATTACGGCATTGAAGGAAGTTGGAAGGCCTTTCAAACATTTGGAAGGCCTTTCAAATATTACTTGTAAAAGGCCTTTTGCTTTTAACAGGCCCGTTAAAACGATAACAGGCCTTTTGAATTTTTAAAAGGCCCTGAGATTCTTTTAAATTTTGAAAACCAGACACAGGCCTTTGAAAAAATCAAGAAGTTAAGGGCCCTTTTAATTGTTTAAAAGGCCTTTTAAAAGTTCAAGACTCTTTGAAATTTTGCATGGCTTTTTACGATTTTGACAGGCTCCGCGAATCCTTCCAAATCCTTAAAAATTTGACAAAATTACAT
Organism: Symbiodinium sp. CCMP2592; assembly: GCA_905221615.1. Lineage (NCBI taxonomy): Eukaryota > Dinophyceae > Suessiales > Symbiodiniaceae > Symbiodinium > Symbiodinium sp. CCMP2592. The sequence continues at coordinate 619,399 of CAJNDT010003246.1, forward strand.
TGGAGCCGGGTGCGGCCCATTCAAAATTTCAAACATCCTTAAAATGTTGCAAACCAGACACAGGCCTTTCAAATTGAAAGCCAGACACAGGCCTTTCAACATCTTAAAGAAGTTAAGGGCCCTTTTAAAGTTCAGCAGGCTTGTTGATTTTTTGAAAGGCCTTTTGAAACAATGAAGGCCGTTTAAATTCTTAAAAAGCAAGAAATTCATTAAAGTTTTGAAAGCCAGACACAGGCTTTTCAACATCTTAAGGATCTTCAGATTTTTAAATTGTTCAATGAACCGAAGGCTTATTGACGATAGCAATCGGATGATTAGTCACTTATAACGGACCTAGCTATGCATACCGAAAAAAGCCTTATCAGTCGGTCATGCCTGAGCTCGTGACACGTCCACCACACGGCAAGCACGACCTCTCGTCCTCAGGGTTGTAAGAAACCAACAGAAGGAGCACGGCATCCAAGCATCAGCGACATGCGGACAAGATTTCGTCCAGTCACGAGCCCAACATCAAGCCGCAGCTTCTGTGTGGTTGAAGTCTGCATTTATCAAACTGCACCTGTGCTCACCAGCTGCTCGGTGTTCGCGGTTTCATCACAGCTTACGCTTGACCGCCCTTGAAACGGGCCAATGAGTTTGCTAAACGTTGCGAAGGCAGATGTACAGGAGTCGGCAATGGAGCAGACAGCCGGAAAATCGAGAGTAACCCATGGGGACTGCAAAGTGAAAGCTGAACTCAGACCCCGACTTGTTTTAAGTTTCAAGTGCATTCAGTCTTCAGGAGTTAGGGTTGATGCAGGGTTTAGGGTTGGAGGCTGTGGAACGGCAGGGTAAGATGCCAAGTTTCACTTTCCACGTGGAGTCGAGGTGCCTTTACGCCGAAACGAAGCTGCAAGGTCTTTGTACGGCCAAGGGTAGGAGGATGGGTCTAGACTTCATACCGGTGAAGCACTGGAGATGGTTGACCAGCTGTGAATATGGCAAGGGACAGCACGCATGCAGATGCAACACCCGCCAAATGAGTCATCACGGATGCCCACTTATAAGCGCAGATTACCTAGCTTTTGAAGCAGTGCCGTGAAAAAGTCAGTTTGTTTTATTGGTGTGTTAGTTGTTTGCTCGTTGTGCACGGGCCAGGATCAGCCGCAAACTTCATTGCTCCAGATCTCGGAAGATGTTTAGAGTTTAGGGTGTAGAGCCGAATACATCACCTTGGCATGCTCAGCACTGACCTAGCGCTGAAGTCTGTCCAAGCCCATGGCAAGATTACCTGTACATTCACTGCCGGGGGGGGCGGGTAGCAGTCCATCATCAAGATCTAGAGCATCACTGAATCACAAACGGCCAGCGGCCGAACACTTGGGTCTTACGTGTTTGGTCCGGTCCCGTACGCACAGCATCCTTGCTTCAGGCTCGGGCATGGCAGAACTAGCATGAATGCTTCTTCGGAAAGCCCAGCTGCGCAAGGCCAAAACAGGGGTGGATTGACCAAGAAGCACTTCTGCATTTGTGGCTCTCAGCGTGTGTTAACTGCCCGCATCGACCTTCGCCTGCCCAATGTCAGGCACGAGCGGCACCCGTGAGAAAGTCGGCCGAGCCTTGCGAGCCCAAACCCTAAAGCTGGTTTGGATTCAATTCAGCAAAAGTTTCACTCTTGATCCAGACATGTGGATGCCCTTGAGCTTGAGTTGAAGGGTCTCACACCCCGAAAGCAGCTTAAATCCCCCTCCACTTTAGAAATTGAAACTCTCCGTGTGTTGCTCCTGTTGACTCCGGCATCCCCTCAAGCATGGCAGGCTATGGCGACGAGTGCCCGGTCCTCGCAAGTGGCCCCTCTCCCAGAGTCCTCGGCAGAAACTGAGTCGCACTCGAAGTGGCCATCATCACCATCGCCACCAGCGGCACCAACCAGTTGGAATTCAGGGGTAAAGGCTACCTTTTGTGGAGCCGAGGCAAAAGTCCGGCAGAGCAGACGCACGCAGCAGTAGCAACGACGTTCACACGGCCTTGCCGCTGAGCGCTTTAGGGTGAAGGGTGTCGGCCGATTGGGTTGCTAGCAATCATGTACACTTTGGGCGCGGAGGTGCTGTTTCTTTGGTGGCGGGGGGGGGCGGGGGCAATCAGCTTAACAATCAATGTTGTTGTTTCTCTTGTCCATGTGGTGTGTTTAGCAACAGGTGGTAAGCTTCAGTTGGTTCTTCCAGTGGGTATTGTTGAAAGGTGGACTTTCTGCCTGCAAATGTCAGTCTTAAGATAGCGATCTGGAGCCTCCCGATAGCTCCGACCAGATCTGCCTCTTGCTCGTGCTACCTTTGTTGATGCAATTCACCGGTCACCGTGATCTCAATCCGGATCCAACATAGAGGCTTCCGCTGGAATGATGTCATTGCTTTGGGGTCTGATTCATCGGTCGTGGAAGCTGCGACTCTGAATTAATTCATCAGGATCAATGTTAATTTTTGTGTGGCTGGTGCTGCAGAAAGCCTTGGTGCCACTGCCTGAAGATGTTTGGTGCCACAGCAGTGGTGCTTGAGGCCTCCATAGCAGCAGCAACAGCATTCCTGCTTCATGTAGGGCGAAAGAAATTCTACATTTCCGTTCGCGTCCGTTACATTCGGCTTCCGTTCCGGCTGTGTTGATTTGTGCGTTTCCGTTTTTCCGGCCTCGCATCTTCGGTTTCTGGTGTCATTTCCGGCTGCATAGTTTTGCATTTCCATGACATCTCTTTGCTCGAATTTTTATGCAAGGTTTCAGATCCATGTTCGAATCGGATGTTTCAGGCTGCGTAGACGGCTGCATAAACACGCCTCTCCGTCACTTCCGGGTGCATTTCCGTGTCTGCGCCGCCTATTTCAGGCTTCATTTCCGGTTTCACAAGTTGTGCATTTCTGGTCACTTTGGTTGAATTCTGATTCCACTTTCTTCTCCATCATTTGAGATTCTAGTTTGCGCGCATGCCCCAAACTAGACTCAGTTAAAATAACATTAACAAAGGATCAATGCCTACCCCAGGGCTACTTCTTCGACTACGAACGGCTCGGAGTTGACATCGCCAGGCCTTTCAAACTTTCAAGGGTTTTAAGGATTTTTGAAAATTTACATGGGCCGTGCTTAGCCCTAACACATTTAATTTTTGAGGATCTTTCAAAATTTTACAGAGTTTCAGGGCCTTTTCAGATTTTCGAAAGACCTTTTAAAAATTCATTCAACCCTGTAAACTTTCATTTGGCGCTTTCTAATTTAAAAAGGCTCCCCAAGCTCTTGAAAATTTTGAAGGCCCGACATAGGCCTTTCAAAATACTAAGGATGCTAAGGGTTGTTAAAGATTTAAATGGGGCGCGCCTGGCCACAAAACATTTAATTTGAAGGAATTTAAGGGGGCCTTAGAACATTTACAAGGTTTTTAGGGCCTTTCAAAGATTTAAAGGGATTTTCAAAACATAAAAAGCCCCTTACACTTTTAAAAGCCCCTTAACTTCCACTAAATTTTGGGAACCAGACACAGGCCTTTCAACATTTCAAGGGTTTCAATCATCTTTAAAATGTTAAATGGCCAGTGCTTGGCCCCAAAACAGATAATTTTAAGAAATTCAAGGATTTGAAGCAACTTAAGGGTCATTTAAAGATTGACACGCATTTTAAAGAATTAGAAGGCCCTTGAAACTTTTATACGACCCCCCTTCCTTTCCCCCTTCCGCCTCTCCCTCCTGGATCTCCCCAGACCCACCCCGGATTCTTTCGAATCGGGTCAAGGCTGCCATCCCGCGCATGACATTCCGGCCAACCCCCCCCCCCCCTCCCTCCCCGCTTCTCCCTCCTTCCCCCTTCTTCTACATATCCCTCAGCTCGCTTTAGCTCCCCCGTCTCCTGCCGCCCGCTCCCTTCCACACTCACTTTCCCCACTAGTTAACGGTACTGAGCCTAAGCCGGAACAACACAAAGGACAGGTCCTTGTTTTTGCGGGTTGCGCCGTCCAAAGACGCGCCGAAACTCGCTGGCCCTGCACTGACAAATATTTTTGATGTCTTAAACCCCGACAAAACAACCCTAAACCATGAACCCTAAAGCCTGAAACTGCGTCAGACCTCGAGAGGCACTTTGGCACTAGGCTTCGTGATTTACTCCACGCACGGCTCGGTTGGAAGTACGTAGTTCTTCTCATTAAGGGAGTTTCCGAAATTAGGGGTACCGTATTTCGGTGTCCTTATAATAAGGATCCTACTATTTAGTATACTGCAATAGGGTCCCTTATTGTCGGAGACTCCCATAAGACTTCAGTATGAACCTCCAAGGACGTTTTCAGGGGCGCTCGCAAAAAGGGAGTCCCCGCGAGCCCCCTAAATCCTATCCCTAATTAGACCGTAGCCAGCCAGTTCCCAAAGCCCCCATTGTGATCAGCAGTCATCAAACGACTGTTAGTCCGGTTTTTCTGTCGTTGAGTAGATAAACTACAACTTTTTGGGGGGTTAATGAGCCCTACCAGTATAATTGAAAAAGTTATATAATTAACCTTTTCTGGGCAAGGGTACTCAGCCCCCTAAGTACGAGTAGATCCCCTGAGGCGCGAAACCTCGACGCACCCGCCGAACCCTATGCATTATCCCTTCACCGCATACCCGAATCTGCAGCCTTAAGCCCTAGGCTCTTCCCCCAAAGCATACTCTTAGAGATGACTTATGGGAGTTTCCGAAAATAGGGGACCCTAAAAGTGGTAGGAGCTTCATTATAAGGACCCCAAAATCAAGTACCCCTAATTTTCGGAAACTCCCTTATAGATCTCTTGGAGAATCCTTATACCAACCTTCATTACCAGACCCCATATTGCATCCAAGACTCTGAACCGCAGGAGAACAAGCCGAAGACGTTCACTGAAGCCCTGTTCCTCACCGTTCCTGGCGTCACGGGAGCCATGCTTACAGGTATGTTGGCCCTGATTGCTTCTGGGCTTCTCTTGAGTTTATAGAGTGCTACAGGGTTTTGGGGCTTTGCAGGTTGATATAATACGTGTTTATATGCCGACTCTACTGTAGTCAGAACCCGAAGAAGACCCGGCGTAGCTGTTTGAGCCCGGCCGTAGATCCGCATCAGCGGACCGCCGAAAGCAAGCCCTCAGCACCCTGAGGGATTGAAGCTTCGCGGCTTGGGCGGACATACCCAAGCCCGCAAACCCCAAACTCTGAAGCCCAAACCCCTAAACCATGAAGCCCGAAAAACCTCAAACTATAAAGCCGCCCCAATATGGGAGTTTCCGAAAATAGGGGACCCTGATATCGCACCCTACACAGTAGGATCCTTAATAAAAGGGCCCCAGAATAAGGTACCCCTAACTTTCGGAAACTCTCATTGAACCTACTGTACAGAGTACTTGGGAAGTCGTTCACTGATCACCTGCAAAGGCTTTCACAAGCCGGCAGAGCTTTCGCAGCAAGCACTTTGAATGCTTCTGGAGCCTTGGTCGAAATGGTAAGTAGGGTTATAAGTCCCCTAATATGGGTAGGGTTATAAGGCCCCTAATATGAGCTATAAGTATAATAGTTACCCTGCTTACAACCCACTTATACAGTACCCCCCCTTGGTCGAAACCAGTTGCTAGAGCCTCCATTTTGTGCCCGTTTGACAACAGGCCGACGGGTAGGCTGTACACCCCTGGTGGAGGGCACAGAGAGGGTTTCAGCAGACAGTTTAATGTAGGAGCCTGATTAAGAAACCTTGGGTCTTTATTAGGGTTCGATAAGGGTTCCTTTTAAGGGTGCTACCTTTGGTTGTTTGATATAGTAACCTGATTAAGAAACCTTGGGCCTTTAATTAGGGTTCCTTATATGAATCCTACTATTTTGGCGTTATAGGCCCGGGGTTTCTTGATCAGGTTCCTACATTAGCATATACAGTGCAGGGTTGAGGGTTGCCCCTTCTCCTGCTTGCACACCTATCTTGACACTAAACCCCAAATCCACTCTAAAGTGGTTGAGACCGTACCTGGAGGTTCATGGGTAGTTATAAGTGGTGTTATACACAAAGTAACTGTACTTATAACTCAAATTAGGGGACTTATAACCCGCCTTACAACTACCCATGAATCTCCAAGTAGTTCCTGCGCTCATGAGCAGCATCCCAGTCTGACCTCAAGAGATTTAGCTCCTTTGGCTGTGCCCTGTTGTGTGGTCATTTTGTGTAGGGGGATGTTTCTTGGCAAAGAGCGTCATCGGAGACGTTTTGTAACTATGATCGCTGTCACCATTGTCTTCGAGATATCCCTTTTGGCGAGTGCGCACTAAAGCACCGACACGGGGATATAGACACAGGCATCGAGTGCAAGCCTGCAGACATAAGAAGGCTGCCTGTGAATGACTCTCAGGCCTAAGCCCTAAATGAGAATGGCCATGACATGCCAAGAGGATGGGCGACGCATGGAAGTAGGTCGGGTATCGGTGGAGATAAAAATATACCACGACCATGTTTCCCGCATTGCCATCCATGTCTCTTGGTGTTGAATTTGATGGAGGTGCTCCCGATGATGACGATGATGCTCATGGTAATAGTGAGGTTGGTGACGGAGAAGAAGAAGGCTGTCCGACAGTGCTGTAGCACGCACAACCCTTACGACAAGCCCCATATACGTACTAGTTGTGCTGTGAATACACACCGGAGGCCTGCACCCATGCTCACCCTGGAATCAGAAGCTGTAAAAATGTATGGTGCAAGGTTAGACCAAGAGCCCCTAGCCACACTAAAGTTTGGACGCACAACAAATCTACACTCTAAACCCCAAAAACTAAGCCCAAAATCGTAGCACCTTTAAGGACAGCCCTAACGACCAAAGCCAACAGCGATTCTCACGGCGAGAAAGGAACCTGCACAACGTGGCGATCTTCACATGGCCGATACTTCTGTTCTTCCACGGCTCACAAGGCAACGCTGAGCCTTGTCGGTCTGGGGATGGCTGGTGTCTGGGGGCCCGGGTGTACAGCATGGTGAGGTATGGTGTGGTAAGGTACGGTACCGTATGGTATAGTATGATGCCCTATGGCACGGTGGGGTAGGATATTAGGTAAGTTGTTTGTATGGTGTAATATGGTATGGTGTGGTACGATATGGTACGGTACTGGTATGGTAGGGTAATGGTGTGGTATTGTATGGTATGGTCTGGACCTGGCATGGCATGGCATGGTGTAGTACGGTGTGGTATTGTACAGTACGGTGTGTCCGTGTGATTCAGTGTATGGTATACAGTATGGTTTACAGTACATATTGTATAGTATTGCATTGCATTGACATAGTGTAACATAGCTTGGCGTGGCATAGTATAAAATAGTACAGCAGCTCGCAGTATAGTTCAGTGCAGTAGAGTGAAATACAGTATGATATGGCTGTAGCCGAACCGAAGCGATAGTTATAGTCACAGCTGTTGTTGTGGTCTTTGTTGTAGCCATACTTCCAGTTGCCATGTAGCGCATGGTTTGGTGTGGTATAGTCTACGTAGTCCAATCTAATCTTGTCTTGTCTTGACTGATCTAGTCTAGTCGGGTCTAGTCTAGTCTAGTACAGCAAAGCAAGTTTCGTCGTTCCTGGAGCATCGCAGTTCCTCCGGTAGTCCTGCAGTGGCGCACGGCTCCTATCTAGCCCAGCTCTGCTGCTTGTGCCAAAAAAAGGAGAAAGAGCCCTAGCTTCAAGCCACCAAAGCGGCCCGACGCCCCGAAGCTCGAACGGCTTTCTGCGAGGTTGGGTTGGAGTCGGCATTCCGCTGGTCGTCATTGTCTCGGCCCTCCCCATCGCGACCTATGCCATTGGCCGCATCGCACGCCTCCTCCGCTACTACCTCTTCGTTGGGAAGGCACTGCAAAGAGCTTCCAAGGCTGTTGTTTATGGTTTGGGGTTTAGGGTTGTGCTTTTGGGTTTGGGGTTAGGTTTTAGGGTTATAGGGTTCCGCTGATTAGAATACGGTTCCTCTAGGGTTCTTGCCCGGTTCTACAAGGTTCTCACATAGGGTTCTTTTTGGTTTCAGGGTTTGTTTTTGGCCCAGGGGGTTTGAGGCTCACTTTAACCCCAAATAACCTTCCAGATAGGGCTTGGGGAGTTACCATTGCCATTCTCCCAAACCCCAACCGAGGAGCTGAAAATCTCCGGTGGAGTTCTTGGCTGGGCTCGGGGTATAGGGTTTAGGGTTTCTGGTTATAGGGAGCCTTTGAGACTCTTATAGGTATCAGCTAGTCTGAGCCCTTGGTTTTGGTATCCATAGAAGCCCGTGAATGCAGAGGCCGTACGGATCCTTCGCGCCACGGTGAGGTTGGGGAGGAAGGGCGATGTCAACGGCTCTTTGACGCAGCTGGAGGTGGGCGTGCAAAGATCATGTTAAGGCAGAGTTGGGTTAAATAAGCGAGGGTGTAGGACTTCGGGTTTAAAGCGGATTGCAGAATATTGGGCGACGTTCCCCCGGGGTGGAGCATATGACGGGCTGTATAGTATCGCTGTAGAAGGGGTCGTGGATGAGTCGGTTCTGAATCCCTGAACTCAAAAGGCCGAATTCGGTTCCCCTAGCCTGGGAGCGTAGCTTGTAGGAGGTTTCGGATGCAGCCACAGAAGGCCGGGTGGTGGGTTGGGGTTCTCGCAGGTGACACCCCCTCCATACTTGTGGAGTTTCCACGCTGGGATGTATGCGTTCATCTGCATGCCGGACTATGCGCCGCTACAGTGGCATCCCTTCACGATTACCTCGGGTAAGGATGATGCAACCGTGAACTTTCTGGTGGCAGGTGCGGTGCGGTCGTCATGATGCAAAGGGTTATTACTCCAAGGGGCATTCACTCTTATCCCTGTAACCCTAAGCCCCAAGCCTGTACTTTAGCTTAGCGCGGTTGACTCATGGAAGCTGGGGCCACGGCTGGGGTTAGGTTTTGGGGCATTTGCTGAGGCCATAAACTTCAGGGCATGCAGAGGAGCCTGTTGATAGGATTTAAGGAAAGGGAAGATTAGAAATGAAAGCAAAGGTGTGACTGAAGCAAAAACAAGGTAACATGACATTGAGACCACAGTACTTGGATGCCATATCGTGTTTGTATCTTGCCTAACATATCCTGATCCCTCTATCCCCCCTGCATGCTCGAGATGGACCAGGCGTGGGCGACTGGAGCAACGAAGTGGCACGGCGCTGTCTGAAGGGCTACTCGGTAAGTCAGCAAATCCTAGTCTAGGGCTTGATTTTTTCATCATCATCGGATTTAAGACGGTCCTTTTCCCCTGAAACCCTAAACTACACCCCAGGTGAGTTGCCTCGTTTGGCTTTGGATGGACCTTTCGTGTCCCCCACGCAGTCAGCCATGGACAAGGAGGTGCTTGTTGCTATCGGCGCCCTTGGGTTGCAGACCCCTTAAAGAGGTCTAGAGGTGGATTCTTAAACAGAGAGCTCTTGGAATCGGTCTTACCTCACATAAGGCTAGGATACCTCCTCAGGGATTGTATCATTGAGAGTCTTTATTAAGGGGTCTGAGTAGGAGGTCTCTTTTGCTTGTCAAGCGCCTCAAGCCCAAAATAAGAAGGAGTTTTGATAGTAGCCCCCTTTCTACCCTGAGCCCAAGCCTGAAAAATTAGGAAGAAAACAGAGAGCCGACACTAGCATAAAGCCTAAGGCATGAGCTCGAAAACCCTCGACTGCCCCCTAAACCCCCCAGATCCCCAATACCCCAACCTTTTAAACTTTTTTGGGTTCGTATAGTTTATAGAGGAATCGGAAAGTTTAACCTTTTATTTCTGTGGTCTATCGGGGGAGTAAGAGACCCCCCAAAACCCTGTAATCCCAGGCAGGAGTCGGGGTCACGCCCTTCCTGTCCTTGCTCTCCACCTTTCTGGTGCAGCTTTCAGGGACCGATGCGTCCTCGTTACTCGAGGTGCGACCGGAGAAACAAGTCCTACCGGGACGCTCTCTGTACCTTTGTTTACGCCTCTGATTGTAGAGAAACAGTAAGTGTTTAGGACCTCATAGGCGATGGAGGGTCTAGATATGAGGCTCGGGAGTTTAGGGTTAGGGGGTGAGGAATTTATGGTCTTGTTGTGCCTGCACTTCATCTGCTCTTCCAGATTTCCCACGCATCAGGCCCATTTCTACTGGGTTACGCGGGATCCGAGTGAGTTCATCTTCGGCGCGCCTTTGCTACGGAACTGGCTCTCCCACCGTCCCTTGCACGCCAAGATCGTGGTGCACCTTTACACCACGGCCAGATGCCCTGAGAAGGACCCTTAGTTCTCCAATAGCCAACCTTTAAACTTTTTCGGTTTATATATTTTGTAGTAATCTGAAAGTGTAACCTTTTACTTCCCCGGCTTCTTGGGGAAGTAAGGACCTGCCTAGCTTCCTTTTCAAGGAATGCCTCAAGCGACCCCCGGCTTTAGCGCTTCCATGCGCTTCAGAGTTTGAAGGTTAGGTTTCGGTGTTTCGGATCTACGGTCTAACAGGGCTGCAGATACATAGATAGGCGGATAGGTAGATAGGCATATCGGCAGACAAATTGATAGGCAGATGGCTAGATATGTAGGTAGATAGAAGGAAAAAATCGATGGATGCATCGGCTAGTCGGGTAGCTAGGTAGGTAGCTAGCTGCGCAGGTAGGTGGGTAGGTAGGCAGATCGGTAGAGAGATTCGAAAGAAGAAAGCCAAGGACAGGGTGCAGTCGATCGCCAATACTTCAAGGCAACGCCGCTTCTTCGAGGTTTAGAATAAATAAACAAGGCATACTGTCCCAGCTGGAATTGTAGTGCTGCCCCTTGCCAACGCAAGAAACTGCACGTAGGACTTGATAGTGAGCTGAAGCACATGGCAACACATCAAGCGTTCATGTACACGCTTGCATCTAGCAGCAGCCTTTTTCATGAACACTTTCGCCTGCATCTCGGCATGTTGAAGGTGGTGCGAGTATTTTTTAATTATATAAGTACAGAGACAGGTAGTCTGGCATCTACGTGTATGTATACACATGCAAACAGACATACGCATGCATGCATGCATACATACAACACACACACACACACGACATACAATACAACACACAGAATGTATACATACATAAACACATACAGGCAGATAGACCAGCAGACAGACATACTGTATAGGTGTATCCGTGGAACGAGAAAAAGGACGACAAGCAACAAGACAGCTGCCCATGACGTGCTCGCGACTTCTGTCTGAACAATCAGCGCCGAGCGACAGGCAATGCTTGTTGTAACACATAGCCAGACATCAGTACCGCACTCCAGGAGCCATAAGGGCCAGGTGGATGTCGAATTTGAGAGCTTAGGATTTGCAGTCTTACGCAAAGTTGTTGGGATTCCGTCCTGTAGGAAGCAGGATGTAGCAGGCCTCCAACCGAATCCTCGAAGCTGGGATCCCCAGTCTTAAGAATATCTTAGTAGCTGAGTGGATACACCTCACACTTTTGTGGAGAACATTAATTACCCACTATGAAGCTAAAAGTGTAAACTCTTGGGGGCTTATGAACTCAGCAACTAAGACTAAGATACAGGGGCCTTAGTGACTAGAATAGGGCTATGGGACCCATTATACTATATGTTTCTTTAAGGAACACCCAAAATAGTATAGGTAATTATTATAAGGCCCCTAGAATACCGACGGTGGTGCGCCTTTAACCCAGGCCGTCTTTCCTGAGTGGCAGCAACAGAATCTGCAGGCTCCAGGTCCGCAATTCCCCTGGCTCCTGGCCTTCGACAGTGTAACAGTAAAGGGTTACCAATACTATTTTTTTGGGGGTCCTTACTATAAATATAGTATAACGGGCCCCCAAAACCCTATTTTGATTATTAAGGCCAGTACATGGTGTACGTAGACAGCTGCCAGCCTAGGCCAGCCTAGGCAGGCTTTGCTGTTCGTGTTTGCTTATTTGATAGGCGTTTTGCCTGGTTGCTTGCGTGCTTGGATGTGAGTTAGACCTTCCAAGTTATGCATCTGCTGATTATAGATGGAGAGAAAATTTGAGTGATTGGCTGACTATTGAATGATTGATGGATTGGTTGACTGACTGACTGGCTGACTGACTGATTGACTGGTTGATTGATCGATCGATCGATTCATTGATTGGTTGATTGGCATTTGTTTGTGCATGGACTCACTTGTTTGATTTGTTAGCTCATACATTTACCTGCTACATGTTCGGACTTGATTATCCTTAAGTTGGTCGATCGTTTCTGTATGATGTATCCACAGTTCTTACATAAGCTATGCAAGGTAAGGTCGTCTTTTGCGTTCATGAAAGTTCCAATCTTTTCGGGATGAAGGAGAGCCTATCGTCCAGCTTTCTGCTTAGCTTTGGCTCAGCTCGTACACTGGATTCGGGAATGGTAGAAAGAATCAATTTTGGAGGTCTCAGGGTGGAAGATGTAGGGAAGAGTTTGAGGATCCTTGTTTCAATATTGGGGCTGAAGCTTCTGGGCCTGTAAACGGTCCTGGGTGTTTTTTGGGATCTCGTGTTAGTTTGGAGCGCGAGATATGTTTGTTGTTCGGGTGGCGTGAACAAGCTGCTGAATTACAGAACCTGTCCCCAGAAACCTGACAGAGGTCTCATAACCCTATAAGCCCTAAACCTAAGCCGTAAAACACTCCTACAAACCTTAAACCAAGTGCCTTGCCATGAACGGAAAATTGCTGTAGCCCCGAAGTCCAAGGTGCTGGGCAGAGGGTGGCCAGGAGGAGCTTTTGTGGGTGCCCTGCCCATCCCGAGATGATTTCACGGAGAAGTTCTGGCTTGTCAGCAGTTCGTCTCCAGGCACGTGGGCCCATACTCTGCCCATAAAGCAAACTTCATGCGTGCTGCTGGAGCCTTGCAAACACGTTGGAAACCATTTACAGTAAGTCATCTTCAGTCGAAGTCAGGTCTGTTGAAGCAGGAGTGCTCAAACTGCCTATCTGGACGTGGCTTTGTGTATTGCTATCAGTTGGTGCTTCTGGGAGGTTTTTGTTGACTGCTGCTGTGGTAGTGTCATGTGTCTTTGAGATAGTTAGTAGTTCGAGCAGATGTGAGCTTATGCCTTGCTGTTCTACTACTACTACTCCTCCTCCTCCCCCTCCTCCTCCTCCTCCTACTACTACTACTACCACCACAACTACTACTACTACCACCACTACTGCTACTACTACTACTACTACTACTACCACTACCTGTTGCTATTGTTGCTACTGCTGCTACTGGTACTACTGCTACTACTGCTACTACTGCTAGTACTGCTACCGGCTCCTGCTCCTGCTCCTGCTCCTGCTCCTGCTCCTGCTGCTACTGCTGCTGCAGCTACTGCTGCTACCGCTCCGGCTCCTGCTCCTGCTCCTGCTGCTACTGCTGTTGCTGCTGCTGCTGCTGCTGCTGCTACAGCTACTTCTACTGCTGCTGCTACTACGACGACGATGGCCACCCTCGCTACAACTCAAACTGCCACCCAAAGCTTCGTAAATCAACAGGTCGACAGCCAGGGTTTATGGCAACTTTGCGGCAACTGCGCTAGAGCCCGGGAGCAGTTCCTTCTGTTCCAAATGCCCTTGACTCTGAGCCGACACAGAAGCTACGCCTAATATAGGGGCATTAATAATTGGAATAGGGTTCCTTCAAAGGGATCCGTAAAGGGGTCTATAAGGGACCTATAGTACGGTTCTATAATATAGGGGCTTTTTTTAAAATTCAACCGGCTATTGTGGTCATATTATAGTAAACACGATTCTGATGATTAAGGCCCGTATATTAGCCCCAACAAGCGTAGCCTCCAGCCATATAGTACAGCTCAGCAGGTATGATTCCTCAAACCCTATATAGACCCGTACATCCCTAGCATACCTGATAAATGCCGTTGAGGCCCTGATCTTTGAAACCTTCATATCGCACATCTAGACCAATTCTGTCGCAGGTTCGGAGCTGTATACCTCTCAGCAGAGTGACGCCGAGAAAGCTTCGGAGAAGATCATGATGCCGGTGAACATCGGCAGGACTCCTGAGTAGTCTGAGCTCCGCGTTTGACTTCTTAAGCCCTAAGCTCTAAACGCTGAGCCCTTGACCCTAAGCCCTCGACCCTAAAATCCTAAACCCTGCTCTACATGTCCTGCCAAAACATTGTATTCAAGGTTTTTCTAGGTATGGCTTTGGGACATTTTATATCTGCCCTTTTTGGGCTTAAGAGGCTCTTACCTACTAATATCTTTCAAAAGCTTTAGAAGCGGCTCCTAGTTTTGAGCTGGAGGCCTACGGCCCGGCCTGACTCCCCCCAAAGTCGACTTTGTTCACGGCGTTACCCCTGAACCCTAAATACGACTGCTGAGTAGCTGCGTAGGTAATCGTTAACCTTTTTGGGTTTGTGTACAAACCTAGCGACCCTACGATGATTAAACACTTTAACCTTTTTTGGGCTAGGGTACTCAGCCGCTAAGAATAAACTTAGATCCCAAATACCCAACCTTTCAACTTTTTGGGTTCTTCTGGTTTCTTAGGAATCGGAAAGTTTAACCTTTTATTTCTGCGGCTTCTTGGGGAAGTAAGTAAACGAGACCTGACCACTGTGTTTTCTAGCCCCACGACTGATGCTCTTGGACGGAAGATCGGTCCTCAAAAGGCTTCCTTTGAGGGTTCCATTTACAGTAAACTCCATAAAGTTGGAAACCGGATCAAGGCCAAATAGTGTGGGATTCCCTATACATTACTCTTAAGGATTGATGCTATTGGGTTTCCAACTTTTTGGCTTCTACTGTAAAAGGGTATCTCAGCGGTATCTCTTAAAGGGTCCCTTTGAAGATTTCTTCAAGGGTTCCTTTGAGGATTTAGGGTGTAGGGTCCAGCATCAAGGGACTTTCGGGGTTTGATGACTTTAGTGTTTGGGCTAAGGGCAACCCGGAGGGTAACCTTGAACCCTAAACCTTAAACCCTAAACCCTAAACCTTAAACCCTAAACCCTGAACCTTAAACCCTAAACCCTAAACCCTAAACCTTAAACCCTGAACCTTAAGCCCTAAACCTTAAACCCTAAACCTTAAACCCTAAACCTTAAACCCTAAACCCTGAACCTTAAACCCTAAACCCTAAACCCTAAACCTTAAACCCTGAACCTTAAGCCCTAAACCTTAAACCCTAAACCTTAAACCCTAAACCTTAAACCCTAAACCCTGAACCTTAAACCCTAAACCCTAAACCCTAAACCTTAAACCCTGAACCTTAAGCCCTAAACCTTAAACCCTAAACCTTAAACCCTAAACCTTAAACCCTGACCCCTGAACCCTGAACCTTAAGCCCTAATCCTTAAACCCTAAACCCTGAACCTTAAATCCTAAACCCTAAACCTTAAGCCCTAAACCTTAAACCCTAAACCTTAAACCCTAAACCCTGAACCTTAAGCCCTAACCCTTAAACCCTAAACCCTGAACCTTAAATCCTAAACCCTGAACCTCAAACCCTAACTTCACGGCGAGGCCCAACTTTCTGCGAGATATTGCAGCCATCGGCCGGGCCCGGCCCGACAAAAGTCTCCACGTCTACGTCTGCGGCAACTGGGCGAAGATAGGGGCCCAACCTTAACGGGTCCCTATAGTAGGGTTCTATGATATAGGGGCTTTGGATTGGATTGGATTGGATGCGGACACTCGTGCTTCAGGCCGCGTTGTGCGGCACGGGGAAGCGCGTCCCAAAATTCATGCGCGTCTGAATTCGGACTGGTTTCAGCCTTGCGCAGAAATCTGGGACAGCGCCACAGTGTGCACTAAGGCTGGTTAGAGGGTGCAACAGCAATCGTTGGAAAAGCTGTGTTTAACAGCGCCTACGATCAAAAGCGTTCCCTCCTCTAGAACAAAAAGGAGCTGAAGTCCATTCGATGCTACCTCCGTGAACCACCACGAAAAGCCATGCATCGAACATCCTCAGAACAATTGGCCGGCAAGATGCGTCAAGGGCCACCAGGGTCAAAGCAGCCAGGACAGAGCAGGGCAGCACCACCCCCAAGCAGCATACCCGAAGCAGTCATGGGTTGGCGATCATTCACTACCTGCTTGTCAGCAAAGAGCCGTGGCAGAATGCTGGGCATCATGCCCCTGGCCATGCGGATCTGGACCTTCGCTTCGCAAGCCTTGTGTCGGGCCTTAGGGTCATAGACATACATAGGCAGCCTTCCACCCGGATGCGTTGTCTGCCACAGTTCATATTGATCTCGGCCGTCGGCACAGTCCAAAACACGTGTCACCAGGCTCATGCTGAACCATGCAAAACCTTCACCAGGATTGTTGCGACTCCGAGTTTGCGGGACATTCCGAGGAATAGGCTCCCACATGCCTTTCCAAACATCCGTGAGACAAGGAGAATCATGGAGCTGCTGAAATAACATTCGCCCACGCTCCCGTTGACAGCATGTGTTCCCACATGGGCGATCATGCCGCCTGAGCACTGCAACACAAGCAGCACCTGTAGCAAGTATATTGCAGAAAGGTTCCCACTTACCGATACACGGGTCACGCAATCTTGCTATTTGTTCCAGCGGCATCTGCATCAAGTCGAGACCGGAAGTCAGTGTCGCAAGGGTGTTCTCTGCCATTTGCTTTATGAGAGGCCTCTGGGATGTCAGGTCGACGCTTGTCCGGTTTTGTAAGACCAAGCGCAGCTCTCGAAGTGAAACCGCATCCCCATACTCGAGGAGCTCATAAACAGCACGGCCCACCATGGCTGATGTTAAAGACGTTCCCTTCCCCATTTGGGGCGATTCTACAGGAACTGGGGCTACCGATATTCCTGCCCTTGCAGGCGATTCGAGCCCTATATAGGGGCTTTGATTGATTGATTGATTCGGACTGTCGTGCTTCTGGCCGCTTGTGGGCGACACTGGGAAGCGCGTCCCAAAAATCCATGCTGAATTCAAGTTCGAGGCAGTTTGCCCTCAGGGAGGCCCTCATGCCTGTAACACGAGTGGATTCCTGGGGCAGAAATCTGCTTACCCAGCCTATGCACAAGAAGGCAAACTGGGATAAGAGCGGGCTGCAAGCTCCATGAACAACCACGAAAACTTGCAACTGCCACGCTTGAAAAGCCACCTGCCAAAGCGCAAGCTCGGGAAGGGCAGCAGGAGATGTACCCGGCCGGTCTGTCCGAAAAAACCGTCTCCAAACTGAACCCTGAACCCGAAGAATAAAATCACAGGACCATTGAGTTCACTCAGTGCTCTCAGAGGAGGAAACAACGAAGGTGTGGTGGTTACCCGCGCTGAATGCGAACGTCTCATCCGCCCAAGCCTTGACAGCGATTGGCAATCCACCGCGTAGCCACACCACCAATCGAAATGCCGACTCCTCCACTTTGCCGATGCGGCTTGACACCCCCATGTTAGATGTACAGGTCGTGCTGGTCCACGGCTTGACACACATCAGCAGCAGATCACCGTATAGCAACCGCTTCAACTGAAACTCTGACCCCTTCCGGAAGCGGTACACGGACAGCTCGCCGCCATCCTCAAACTGTTCCCCAGCAAAGACGAGCAAGTGCTGCCAGGATGGGGTACTCATGCTGTTTCTGGTACCCCTACCGGCCCCGGTTGCCCGATACTCCACATCAGGCGTGATGCGCTCGCCAGTCCATCGCCTTGTAGGGTTGAGCACGCCACTAAACACCGCAAGCGGTTCCCAACTTCCTTGCCACTTCTGAATTGTACCGATTTCATCAGACATCTGGGTGAACATCAGTAAGCCACGCCCGTACCCCGGCCAAACGCTAGAGGTGGTTGCAGGAGCTGAAAGGCATGTATTCCCATGTGTTGGGCCATCATGTCCTTCGCCAGTCCACACATCAACAGCCTCATGGGCGCAGTGTTTGATAAAGGTACGCCAGGGCAAAAGGTCCATACACATCCGGCACTCCAGAGCTTCACGAAGACCTCTCAGTGAAATGGGGCCTTGTGGCAGCAACTGAGGAATGGCGTCAAAGATCAACATCCTGATGGTAGGTTGCACTCGATCGCACTCGGGATCAGCAGCATCAGCATACTGCAGTGTCAAAGCGCTGTCCCACATGACGTTCCGCAGAACTGGGGGTACCAGCAATGCCGCACTATCGCGACACAACTGGGTGACGAACCGATTTCGGTTCTGGGGCACTACGATATTCCGGTCTTGCACCGGCGATTCGGGCCCTATATAGGGGCTTTAATAATTAGAATAGGGTTCCTTAAATGGGCTTCTAGGACCTAGATTAGGCCCTTATTCCCTTTTTTAGGGTTCAGGTTCCCTTATAAAGCCCCTTTAAACCAAAAAGGGCGTCCTTTTTATCCCTGGGTTACTCTTGGGTCTAGGCTTGAATAATTAGAATAGGGTTCCTTTAACGGGATCCTTAAAGGGATCTATAAGGGACCTAAAGTAGGGTTCTATAACATAAGGGCCTTAGTAATTGAAATAGGGTTTGAGGCCCATTATACTACAGTTATAATAAGACCCCCAAGACAGTAGGTTCTTCAGGATATGCCCTTTGAGTTTGGCTTCTGGGTTCCAAAGAGAACATGACATGACGAACTTAGAAAAGATGTACTTTTCCCCAGTACTTGGAGGTTCATGGATAGTTGTAAGTATGGTTATACGTCCCCTAATATGAGTTTTAAGTATAGCTACCCCACTTATATCCCGACTTAGAACTACCCATGAACCTCCAAGTAGTCCCTAAACCCTATAAGCCCTAAACCCTAAATCCTAGAATCTTTTACTGTTCCCAAGTAGGTTACCGAAGAGCCTAGGCAATGACGGACTCGTCCATGACCTGCAATCTGGGTGACCGGATCTCAGAGCAGGGTCGAGCGTTTAGGGTTTTAGGGTTTAAGGGTTCAGGGTTTCGGGTTTAGGGGCTAGGGTTTAGGGTTTAGCTAGGTTCTTGTGATTTAGAGCACGAGATTGGGTGCTCGTTGCTGAGCCTAGAAAGGCATTAACATGCTGGTTGTTGTGGCTCCAAGGGGCTTTCTTGCACGAAGCGGCCCTTTGAAGCTTAAGTTTAGGGTGTCGCACTCTTCTACCAACCTCTAGAAAGGATCCGAAAATGGAGCAACTTGGTTCAGGTGCGCTTTTCTCCTGATTCGATAGCCTAAACCCTAAACCCTGACAAAGGTTGCTGATTCGATCTCCTCTCCTGCATTTCCTCAGCTCAGTTGGTCTCTGCGGGCAGTTGATCCGAGTGACGGTTTCGGAGTTTAGGGTTTTGGGTGCAGATTCTGGAGTTTATGTTGTGCTTTGTGGGGGGGGCCGTAGGTTCGACCTAGACTTGCTGCTTGCCAAATCCGTATAGAAGCCGCGAAGACCCTTTGCAGAACCCTGACGGAATCACCGTCGTAGAGCTGTCGGCCATCGTTGTCGAGGCCAGCGCATTGCGAAGGAAGCTCTGGAACGGAACCCAGATCAGAAGAACCTCCAGCAGTGCCCTGGGAAAGAGCGGGCTTTGCGGCTTGGCGCTTCGCACGTGGAAGGGATTCTCTGTGGTTTGGGCATGCCTCGGGTGTTTAACTTAGCTTTCGTGACGTCAAGTCCCAATCCACGTGGCATCTCGCCGCAGTGGGAGCCATGTCCCGGAAAACGTTGTCCGCGGCGCGCTGCGTGGGAATATTGGTCCATTCCTCTTTACACTGAACGTTGGAGACCCATAGTGTGGGACCACAATCACAATGTTTTGGGAACATACACGCATACACATACACGCAGATGGTTGATGGACATGCAAAGTGGTAAACGAAAACCACTCAAGATATGCATGTGTATGTACATGACGTTCGTGTATAGACATGCACAGGAATCTGTGCAGGAACATGTTGTGTCCGAATCAAATGTTTCGATGAACACACGGCGCCAGATCCTCTGTTTCTTGATGTTTGGATGGCTTTTGTAGGGAGCTCACAGGCTACCTTACCCAGAGGCCCCAGAGTAGTTCTTTTTTGGGGATTACCTTATAGGATTCTATATATGAACCCCAAAAAGGAACTACTTTGGGGCCCTTGGGTAGGCGCACTTCAGCGAAAGATGGAGCTGACAGGAAAGACTCGAATGGTGAATGCCTCACGTGCGGCGCTAGTTTCGCCGCTGACGCGTTCCTTTCTTCAGACTCTCAAGGCAAATCGAAGTCCTACCAAGCCAGACACCTCAAAGCGCAGTCACGGTATTCTTGCAGAGATGAGCCCCTGAAAAAAAGAGCAGGTACCTCGTGCACTTCGAGCGCTTCGGATGACTTCGGACCGCTGGCAGGGCCTGCAGCGCACGGAGTTTGCCATCATCGGGCTTTGGGTTTAAGTAGGGGGTCGAGTGCTGTGCAGTCGCTGTCGGTGTCGGTGGCTGTTTGTGTAGGTGTGGTGTGCATGCATGTATGTATCAGTATGTATGTGTGTTTGCGTATGTGTGTGTGCGCGTGCGTAAATGTGTGTTTGAGTGTCCATTTGCCTCTCTGCCTGCCTGCCTGCCTGCATGTATGTCGGTCTGTATCTCTGTCTCAATTTCTTGTTGTCTGTTTGTCTGTCTGTCTGTGCCGAGGAACAGGTGCATAGCGGAAAGTACAGATAAGCCAGGTAGGCCTGCGTACACGATCATAGTCGGACATGCGCATCACCAATCTCAGCTTGTTGCACTTGTGTCAAGTTCCTGATCTTGACACAGTCAAGCCTTTTCCGTCACGAAGATTTGGCCAGGTCGAAACCTTAAGCCACATGCTTTGTTACATGTGGAAGGATATTATGTCAGGGTTACCTATCCCAAAAGTAGGTAAAAGGTAAACCATGACCCAACACCTTTTCAAAAGGTCATTATTCTACATACCCATACCCTTGGGGTTCAGGTAAGGATTTTTGGTTTTTAGTGCTGGGGCTTATGGGTTTCAGTATAGGGCCGGCAGCTCAGTTTCCAGGCCTCATATACGAATAGTGTTGCCTTCTGGTCCATGTGTATCAGGTGTAAATTGTATAGCATACCCCCCCCCCCCTCCCAAAGAAAATCAACACAAAACACGAGGACCCTACCATTGTGCTCTTTTTTGGAGAACTGCTGTAGAAGAAGCTATCTCCCACGAGTCTTGTCGAGTCCAGGTAGTGTGCGGGGTCCTTGCTTCTGAACCCCTACACTCTGCCTGGGCCGTGCGGAACCTACTGTTTTAGGGTTCCGGTTTATGGTGTCCTTATATGAAAGGTAGGTTACTAAGCTTATTCGGGATTAAGGTGTTAATCCCTAGTGCCTGAACCCCAACTACTGCGCCGCAGGACAGATGCAAAGCATGGCTGTCTGGCAATCATACGGAGCTGAGGTGGCTGAGGAGAGTTTGTGAGTTCATAGGAAAGCCTTGGCAAGGGCTTCACTATTGGCAGCAAAGAGGCTGGGAATGACTTCGTTCAAATATAAAGATTACCCTGCCGAGGATGGTATGTGCCGGGAAATTGTGCAAAATCGCTGCACTCCGGCTTTTTCCTATGGGCGAATAATGCTCATCGTTACCTTTTCAACCCTACTGGTGCTTAAGGGCGAGTGGAGGAGTGGATCCCTATAGTTAGTATTCACCACCCTATGTGATACTTAGTAGTCGTCCTCATATTCTTTCCGCCACTCTTGCTTAAGCACCGGCAGGCAACTGCATCTCATGCTCTATGGTTCGAAAAGATCCCGCAGAGGAAATGAGATGTCCCGTTTCAAGCTCGTGAATGAGTGCCACGTTTCGGTGCGAAGATCAGATGGAAGGTTGTTCTCAACTATTGGGTCCTCAGCGCTTGGGGCTCTAGGGGTTTAGGGGTTTTAGGGGTTTTAGGGGTTAAGGGTCTGAAAATTAGGGTTTCTTGAAACAGAACCTTGAAAGTGGGATCTTCAAGAGAGGCCTCGCAGGGAACCCAAATTAAGAACAACCTCCACATGGTACTTGCAGCATCGCGTCTGCAGAAGTTTACAAAATGCGGTGTGGGATCGGATCGGGCCTCAGGGGCTTGATGTTTCGATCTAGGTGGCTCCTTTTAAAGGGATCTCTAAGGGTTCCTAGGGATCTATAGGGTTCCTTTCAAGGGATCATAGGGTTTGGGGCTTAGGGTCCTTAGGGTTTAGGGATTGTGGTTTCAGGGTTGAGGGTTTGGGGCTTAGGGTCCAGAGTTTAAGGTGGCTGATTGCTTTCAGTGGGTGTGCAGTGTAAATTAGTAAACCAAGCCTACATGATCTGCTAAAAGAAGCTGGGCGTTAAGGAGACGTTCTGCCTGAATAGGGGGGGGGTCTATTACGGATCTATGTAAGGGTTCTGTGTCAGGGGTCCTAAACTCCTAAACGGCCTCAAGCCCCAAACCCCCAACGCCCTCAACCTCCTAAGCCCTAAACCCCCTAAACCCTAAACCTCTTAAGATCCCCTAAGCCCCAAGCCATTGTAAGGGTTCCGTAAGATCAGGGTTTGGGAGTATGTTATAATACAATCATAATAAGGAACCCCAAAACCCCATTCTAATTATTAAGGCCCTTACAGTATGTAAGGGTTCTGTCTGAGGGGTGCCTTCGCTCCGAAGATTTCAGGTATTTTTCCTCTGGGAGTTGGTCTCTGGGCCACTCTTGCTTGCAAGATGGGGCCGTGGAGACTCCCACCCTCACTACTTGGAGGTTCGTGGGTAGCTATAAGTTATATGTAGGGTAATAAGTCCCCACTATGCTTATAACCACACTTATAGCTGCCCATGAACCTCCAAGTAGACTCGGAGGCGACATGCACTCCGTGAGATTTCTGAGCTTCGAATGCAGCCGTCCATACAACCCAGAAAACACTCAGCCGGCACCACTACGCTTGGCGGCGGGGTTTAGGATCCATGTGCCTCCGGTGCCCCTCTTTGGCTCCACTGTGGGATAGGGTGCATGGGATCGAATGCGGATGACTAGGTGACTAGGCAGAGGATTCAGACCCTACATTATCTCAAGAGATGATGGCTACTGCGGTCATGAGCAAAAGAACATGCAGCGCGCTTTTACAGTACCCTCCTACCAGTCTTAGCCCCGACAGATTCGATTTCCGCTTCCACTCTAAGCCAGTCCCGACCCAGGAGCCCCGGACGGGGCCCTTCCTACGGAAGCTCCCAGCCCCCGACCTCCATGGCTAGCTGACGTCGAAGCCCGGACGCTGCTTGAGGCCATCGCACGGCATCCTATACACTAGCCCCAAGATCTCCAACACCAAAGGCTCACAAACGAACCCTCGAGACACTAAACCCTGAAATGTCTACAAGTCATGCACATGAGACACTAAACCCTGAAATGTCTACAAGTCATGCACATGAAAGTAGGTCTCAGAGTCAGTCTTAGCGTTTATGAAGGCTTAGGGGGTTATACCTCATCGAAGTTATCATCCCTAGCCGAGCCCTTTAGAAGGTTCAATACGGGATTTCGTAGGTTTGGTGCAGGATTTCTGGGTTTTCTTCTCTGGATTTCTATGTTTCGTGTTAACGATGTTTTGTTGTATTTCCAGGTTGTTGTTCTGGAGCAGAATCGACAGTTTCGCTGGGGTCCGCGTTTGTTCGGGGAGCCAGGGTTCATAGTGGTGCTGGTTGTTTGTCGACGGGGGCATCAGGGAGCATAGGCCTTCAATACTTTATGGATCTGTGGTTGTTACCCAGAGGCCCCAAAGTAGTTCCTTTTTGGGGTTACCTTATAGGATTCTATATATGAACCCCAAAAAGGAACTACTTTGGGGCCTTTGGGTAGGGCAGGGGATTTACAGGGTTGTTCATGTCTCCGGGCTGTAAACAAACCTGGTTTTGTGATTTCGGATTTAAGTTGCGGGTTTTGAGGCTCGCGGTAGTAGTCGTCGCAGTAGTTTTCGTTCACGTCTTTCGAGTATACCCATAGGCCCCAAAGTAGTTCCTTTTTGGGGATTACCTTATAGGATTCTATATATGAACCCCCAAAAGGAACTACTTTGGGGCCCTTCGGTATGTTGAGTGATTGCATGCCACGGTGGTGTTCGGCTCCTCTAAGCGCTTCGGCGCGGTGTCGAAATCCAGCCTTTCATAGTGTGTATAGGGCTTTAGAGTGTCGGGAGGGGTCTTGGGTTTTTTGGAGTTTTGCAACCTGTCGAACCCTTACAGCGCTGCTAAAGTCCCTGTACCACCCCAGAAGACTTTGCAGACACAGTTGACAGGCATGGCCTTCACGTGGCAAAAGGCTGGACCCTGAAAGCAGGGTTGTTTGGCAGTGGCGTCGTTTTCGTAAGGCGCTCCTGGAAACGGGGATAGGCAAGTTTAGCTACTAAAGACCCCATACCAACCAGTCAGAACGTAGGAGTGGGTTTAAGCCAAGAAATAGGTGAACGTCAAGTTGGGGCGCAGTGCAGAGCCTGCACCGATTCCACAAAAAAAGGTGTGCTGAGTGTACGCCGCAGGGGCTGTTTTAAATATTGGGGAGTGGTCATATGTGGTCATAGTGGGCTTCGCTTTGAGTTTGAAGTTTTGGGGTTCTTCGAACCAGGCTCCGATTCAGTCGCATAATGTCTTTTACCCCCAAGTTGTAACGCTCTTCACTCCAAGTTGACCCTACTCTCAGCCTGTGGGAGAAGTTTCCACCTTTGTTTCCAGGCACCTCTGTCCGTAGCATGTCTGCATCGAGAGGTACCAGAGGACCCAAAACAATATCGCGTGCTAACGTCACCACATGCATGCATGCACGCACGCGTGCATTGGCACGTGTTTGCGGGTTGGATGTGCAACGTACATATAGGGATATGGAGTTTTGTACTATAGTTATGCAGACAGCCTTGCATGCATATGTACATGGGTACAAGCATACCAACATACATGCACAGACCGATACATGCAGCATGGATTGCAAACATACGGCAGAAGCTTAGACAACTACTATAAGCCATTGTAAGCATACTATAACACAGCCGAAAACTCTATTCTCACTGTTACGGATGACATGACAATCCCTGTAAACCCTAAACCCTACAAACTCTTAGCCCAAGTTGTTAAGGATTCTCATTGGTGAGGACTACATACGAGACTTGCAACAGGGATCCGGAGAAGCCCAATCCCTGCTTCTTGGAGGATCATGGGACTTAGTAAGTAAGGTCATAAGTACCTTAATTGGGGGTTATAAGTAGTTTTAAGTGTAGTTGCCCTAATTAGAACCCTAGTTACGAAGTCCAATGATCCTTTAAGTGAAGTCGCAAGAAGCCCGATGCCCGGCGAGACTCAACATGACGAGATGTGGCCTGCGTTTAGGGACCAAAAAAGGACATAAGCACAACCTTTCTACAGGGATATCCCGACCTTATGGGGCTTCAATATAAGGGGGTTTTATATGGGATATCACTATCAGTGTTCTTGCTTATGTGCTTTTTCGGGGCCCTGTTCCTGTAGCGTCGAACCCTGCGCCTTGCCGTCACAGTTTAGGCTTTAAGGTTTAGGGTTTATAGTGCTAAAAATTGGTTTTACCCTGAGTTACAGTTTAGGGTTTAGGGTTGCAAGACCTAACTTGCTTTACTGTTTTACCCAGGGTCACAGCTTAGGGTCTAGGCTTTATAGAGCTTTACCCCAAACCCAGAAATCTAGAATCCAAGCTTCTTTCAGCTGTGTCAGGTGAATCCAGATGGTGCGTTGGACTTGCTGCCGCTTCCATACCGGATCATCGATGAGGCCCGGCCTCAGCCAAACGGGTGCTCCATTGGGGGCCATAATGATCGGACGAGGCTTTTTACCGTTTTTTGTAAAGGGTTGTAAATGGGTTACTAAAGGGGTTCTATGATATAGGTGCACTTCATAGTGTCAGTAGGTTCTTGGGGTACATGCCGCTGTGATTCCGAATCGACTATGACAGAATACGAATACCACTTATTCTGAACCCTCTGTTTCGCTTGGGGGTCCCGCCGAAATACCCACCTAGCACAGATCAGGGCGTCTATTCTGAGAAGTATCGTTTTTGGTATCTACACGGACCCTGTTGGATGGTCATGATGCAGAGCGATGACGGCAATACACAGAGTGGGCAAGAGTCGGAGCAACGGTAGGAGTATTGCCAGTGCAAGGCGCAGTAAAGCACGCAGAATTGAGCTTCCCCTATCCCAGAAAGCCTAAACCCTCATCCAACAACTCCACAGCCCAAACAAACAATCCTAAAAGCAAACTAGAAAGGCTAACCCTATTCCCCAAGCCTTGCATGAACCCAAGGTAGTGGAGGACATCGTCGAGGCAGTCGGCGAGCAGGTCGACATCATCGAAACTCGGAAGAGGTGGGTGATCATCCGTTCATGTATGACCGCTGCTTTCCTTGAGCTGCAGAGGGATAAAGGGAGCACCCAATACCACACTGAAATCTTCACAAGCCTCTCAACCCCTGAACCCCAAACGCGCACGGTCCTCACCGCAAGCTTGTAAAGCCCTACTAAGCCCCAAAGCCCCAAAGCCCCTGAGCCCAAAACGGACAGTTTATAGGCTTCCACCATGTGTAGGCTTCCTCAACCCTAAACCCCGAACCTTACCCTAAACCCCTCAACCCCAAACCCAACACCCTAAGCCTTGTTCCTCGATGAACGAAGCTATGAAACCGCGACTAGGACCTAGAGTACGCACTTATTCCATTTTTTAGGGTTCAGGTTACCTTAAACGCCCCTTTAAACCAAAAAGGGCACCCTTTTTCTTCCTAGGTTACTCTTGGGTCTAGACTTCCATGGGAGGTCGGAAACTTGCGAGTTCGCTCTTCCCGAGGTGGCGTGTCGTTTTAGGGTTTCAGGCTTTAGGGGTTTCAGGGTTTAGGTTTAGGGTTCAGGGATTAGGGTTTAGGGTTCAGGGTTTAGGGTTTCAGGGTTCCGGGTTTAGGGTTTCCGGGTTGAGAGTTCCGGGTTCGGGATGTCTTTCAGGGTTCAGGGTTTAGGGTTCAGGGTTTGGGGCTCAGGCTCGTAAGGGCTTAGGATTTGGAGTGGCTTGTCAACGAAAGACTGGGGCTGTGGCTTTAGGGCCTGACCTACGGTCTGGGGTTAGGGAGGGCAGACAAAATTGCACATCGCTTACGACCTGAAACTGTAGGAGGTAAGGGGATTTCGTTCATCAGCAGTACGACTTAGAGCGGCAGCCCTTACCTTCTGTTGCAGCCTGACTCCACTAGGAAAAGCTGCAATGCGGCCCATTCAAACAGTCAGGAAACCCGATGCCCTAAGACCTAAATCCACTCCCTAAACTCAAACAAACATATCCCCTAAGCCCTAAAGTTTCGTCAAACCCGAAGTCTTAAAACCTAAACCCATTAAAGTCCCTGAACCCAAACAAACATATTCCCTAAGCCCTAAAGTTTCCATAGCTTTGCCTTGTCGGGGGTAGACAAGGTTTGGGCATTGGGTCTTCTCTGGGCGCGACTGTCGGATAGGGATTGTTTTCACAGTGGTTTCAGGGTTCCGGGTGCAGCACGGGGGATTAGTTCTGTGCGCGGGTTCAATGTGGACTCAATTCTTTACTCGTCTTGTCGGTGCTCTCGGGCCTTCAGGAGATGTTTGCGCCTTCGCCATGCTTTGCAACGTCGGGATACTGCTGACGAAAAATCCTGAGCGGGCATATCTGAGCAGTAACGGTTGTCAGGAAAAACACAAGACGCTGAACCACTAAACCCCACACCAGGAACTAGTGTGAGCGAAATTTGTCTGGGGGGGGGGGGGGGGGCGGGGGTACGCCCATTAGGGTTTTGCTACTTTAGAATTCAGGGTATGGCGGTGTAGGGTGACAGCGTGTTCTTTGGCGAGCAGACTTTGGAAAAGACATGGAAAACAAAGCCCGTCTAATATATTATATACTCTTCATTATATATTCTTTATTATTATATATATATATATATATATATATATATATATATTAATCTATATATATATATATATATATATATTAATCTATATATATATATATACTATACATTTAGTACTTGAACATGTTCAGTCCTTGGGTTTGAGCACTGGAGGTTCACCTAGATCCCAAACCCTAAACCCCAAACCCCTACACTTCCCTCAACCCTAACCCTAAGCAATAAACCCTAAATCCCAAACCCTAAACCCCAAACCCCTAAACTTCCCTAAACTCTAACCCTAAATCCCAAACTTCCCTAAACCCTTGGAGCATTCGGGGTTGAGGCCTCCAGGAGTTCAGCTATTACATGCGTTGCTTAACGAGTGCGCCATGATGGGAGGCATGATGGGTTTAGGTGGTACTTGGAGGTTCATGGGTAGCTATAAGTGGGGATATGAGTAGGGTAACTATACTTATAACCCATGAACCTCCAAGTAGCTCATATCCAAGAGTGTAAAGCTCAATGAAACCCAAAAAAGATTGCGCTCGGCCGCAAACAGTAGTGGACTAGCCGCAGCAGTCAGCCAAGAGGCCAGTCACCCAGTCGGCAGGCTACGCCAGCTCTATCCCGTTATGGTTCGTGGACACATGCTATTCTATAATATCCTCCAAAACCCCATTCCAAACATTAAGGCCCCTATACGTCTCTATGGGTCAGACATCCGAAGCCCCATGCAAGTCACGCCCAGGCTATACCAACATCCCTGGTCCAGGCCCTCCTGGGTGTTCTTGCTTGTTTAGGCTTGGCTTGGGCCGTTTAGGGTTGCAGGCTCCGTTGGTGTCTCCAGGCTATATACTAGCTTCTTTGCTATTCATGTTGGGCTGAAATCATCATGAGAGCCTCCAAGGCTGATTGACCTTCGTAATTAATCAATCTTGCAGTTTGTGCACGCGTGAAGTACCACGTTGTGTGATAGACCGTGGCTACTAGTGCTCTAGCAGGAAAAAATAGATTGCCATAATACTTGAACGGGTATTTGGATCAGTGCTTGTGTGCAGTGGTATACCCCAACTATAGAACTCTATATATACAGAAGTATAGCACTGTTCTCATGTGTTGGGACAGAGTCAGTCTGCTCTCCCTGCACCCCAGTTCTTGTAAGTCGTTGACATGGCATCTGGATCAGGGTTCATTGAACTGAACACCTTAGACACCAAGAACCCAAGCGCGCCAAAGAAAAGACTCCTTGCCAGTCTTATAGGAGCCTTAATGATTGAAATAGGGTTTTGGGGGTTCCTTATTATGATTATAGTATAATGCACCGCCAAACCCTGTTCTAGTTATTAAGGCCCCTATAGTACACCTCCGTGCAGGATGCCACACTCAAGATCAGCACAACCACTCAACAAGCTACGGTTGATGATATAAATCCTGCATTACCCATAATAGGGAATATACCATAACTCCCATAATTTAAAGTCCTTAAGGTAATGCAGGATTGTTAGCATCAACCGTAGCACATGAAAAGACGAAAGCAATGCCATTGTGGAATTTGCGAGGTCTCCGGGCACATCGCCTGTGCCTATGTGGAACCAAGAGGTACCACAAGGCATCGGGGAGAAAATCCCAGTGGCCAAGACGGTGCAATCTGTTGTGAGCTGTCGGAGACAATATTTGTGTGTGTGTGTGTATTGTATATATATATATATATATATATATATATATATATACACGTACATGTATGTGTGCATGCATGCATGCATGCATGGATGTATGTATGCATGTATGTACGTATGTATGTATGTATTGTGTACACGCATGTGTGACTGAGAGTTGTGTGTGTGTGTGTGTACTTGTTTGTCCAATTACTATTCGCGTTTCAACGCTGGGCTGCTTCGGATTGTCCATGCGTAGGGCGCATGTGGGCAATCAGCCGTACATGTTTTTAAGATATCGAGCAAACTGGAAGTAGTTACTGTCAGTCGCATCCATATATGTGTATGCGTACAGAACTGCATGCGTGCATACATACATACCCATGCAAACACTTACACATATATGCACACATGCATACACACTCGCAAAACAAGCAAAGACACATACGTACATACACACACACATACATACACCCATACATGCCGACATACATCCGTGCATACATGCATAGGCACCGATCATCGCATCAGTTTACATCGCAGACGTGCGCTTCCGACTATATGTGTGAAGTCAGCTTGCAGCTGCTTCAAGCACTGGGCTTTTGGCAGGCAAACAGTGGTCGTAGTCGTCGTAGTAGTCGTAGTAGCAGGAGCAGAAGTAGTAGTAGTAGTAGTAGTAGTAGTAGTAGTAGTAGTAGTAGTAGTAGTAGTAGTAGTAGTAGCAGTAGTAGTAGTAGTAGTAGTAGTAGTAGTAGTAGTAGTAGTAGTAGTAGTAGTAGTAGTAGTAGTGGTCTCAGAGATAAGTTCAAGGTTATCCTACCCAGCCAGCGTTCATGCACCAAACAACTCGGGCTGACAAGCCTGTCGCTTGCATCGCAGACCTTGCGCATGTTCACAACAAACATACAGCCTAACACTTTAGACCCTAGTGGAGCGGTTTAGCTGACCAGCCGTCCAAACGAAAAGGGCCCTTCAACACCAATAGCAAAAGCCCTCCCAAACCCTAAGCCAACCTGCGCCGCGAGGATGGCGGTTGGCACCAGCCAGGGTGAAGCCTTGTTGATTGACTCCAGGAAGGGGGAGGTGTGCTGGATGCAAGAAGGTGGTTTTGGGTTTAAGGCTTAGGGAGGACCCAGAGGCATCCGAATGTGAATGAGAGGGATCCACAAGCTGTAACTATATCGGGCTGCTGAATTTTATTGAGGTGCACCGAGACTTAGTCGTCCTGGACTTGGTGATTACTGTTTGAGTTTTTGGTGTCGGGGCTGGCAGTGTAAAGAAGCAAAGACGTGTGCGTGAGATGGTCGGCTGTCATGTTGTTTTGCATGTGTCTTGCATTCCATGCCCTTCTGCTTGATTTGGGGCTCCGGGCATTTGGACCTTAGGAGCTTGGGGTTTAGGGTTTAGGATTTAGGGTTTAGGGTTTAGTAGGCTTAGTTGAGGTTTGGGATTGAAGCAGGGGGCAGAAGGCGGAGATTTTCATCGCGATGACAGTGGCATCCCAACATGTGCCGGGCATTGCCTATAGCCTGAAGCACAGCTATGTAATCGCAAAATCCAGGAAAGAAATAGGGGAGCCTTTTGATATGAGAGGGAAGGGATTACACAGGATCCTAAACCCAGAAGCTTAAACCTTCAGGCCCCAACCCCAAACCCTAAACCCTAAACCCTAAACCTAAAACGAAAAAACCCGAAGCCTTTCAGAGGATCCCTAAACCTCAAAGAGCCCCAAAACCTAACAAGCCCGATCGGGTTTTTGTGCGTGTTTAGCCCCGCGCTATGAGGGCCCATAAGCACGAAGGCCCCAACACCTTATGCCCTAAAGCTTTAGGGATCTGAGGAGTTACTGTACTATAAGTATAGGAACTTTCTTGCTCTAATGAGATTCTAAGGGATGATAAACAAACTTGGTTGTATTATGTCCTCTCAGATCGCTTAACTTTAGGGATCTAAGGACTCATATATTAGGGATTTTGGGCCCAAAGACCATACTATATAAGGCTTTTGGGCAATATTGATTTCTAGGGTAAGAACGCCCTAGAATTCTCAGGTCGTGGCACATGCCCACCCTTTCCACGAAAGCGAGCCGGTGACGTGCGTGTCGATCTGTTCAGAGTCAGCCTACCAGGACACGATTCGAACGGTCAGGGTTTACCTAACCCTAAAATCTACTGCCTTCTTCTGGGAAATCGATTTGTTGGAGAAGTGACGGGTTGCCTTACGTAGGTTCTAAAAGAAACGAAGGGATCCAGAACAAGGTACTGCATTCCGGGAGTCTAAGCAGGGTTTTCTGGTTTAGGCTTTGAGGGTCAAGCTAGGCGCACTTCTCTTAGGTTACATCTGGTCTATCGGACAGTGAGGGTTCCGGATATATGGGGTTCTTTTCCAGAATTTAAGGAGTTGAAGGATTTCGCATGACTACTCGTCAGATTTCTATCAAAGGTTCCACTAGACACCTTGTAGTCGTCGCAAAACCCGACCCTGAACCCCTAAACCCCACACCCGAAGCCTGGCCGATGAAGCGTTGATCTTGGCTTCTGGGCTCTGGCAAAGGAGGGTAATTTAACTTATCATCGCGCGAGTGCGTGCGAAGTGACATGCCTTCCCTGTTGGGACATGACAGGTCTGTTGTAAGTTCCTGATTGGTACGGGCTGTAGGCATGGGGGGGATCTTTGCCTTTCGGGTCTGCGGGTTTGTAGGCTTTGCTCTAGATTAACGCCTAACGCCTAACCCCCCAAAGCCTAAACCAAAAGCCCCTAAGCCTGAAACCCTCCTGCAGGGAAGTGGCGTGCACTAGCAGGGCAGCTCTAGCAGGGCTCCAGGTGAGGATTTGTCAGGCACCTTATGTGCCCATTGGTGTTTCCAAAGGTTTCAGGTTTAATTAGAGTTTGAGGTATAGGATGCGGATCCTGAGGTTCCTCTGAAAGCATCCTTTTGATGCTAAAGTAATTTGCGGCTGGGCCAAGTGAATACGAGGCCATCGATCAGTGGACATATGGGTTCATGCGTGTCGGGGCATTTTGGGTATTGGTGAGATTTGACGTGTTGACCAACACTCTAAGGTGCAGTATGTCCTTCTGTTGCGACAAGCTGTGGGAAGAGACTTCTACACGTCAGCGTGCCAGACAAAGCTAACACAAAAACCTGAGCCTCAGCTCTGATTGACCCAGAGCGGCAAAAATGAATCTTTCTTTGACATTCCAAAAACCTTATATGACTGCTGAAGGACCTATGTACAGACATCATTATACGGAGCCATAAAATACAGCTTTTCTAGGGCACAGTGAACCGCAAATAGTTCAGTTTATTGTCTCTCCACAGTATCGAGCTTCGCATATGTTCCCAAGCTCCGAGGACTCAGGCTGTATAGGAGTTTCCGAAAATAGGGGACCCCAATATAGTACCCTAAATAGTAGGACCCTTATTATAAGGACCCCCCAAATAAGGTACCCCCCAATTTTCTGAAACTCTAAACCCGAAGCCCTTTATAGAACCCTTACAGATCCCTTTAAAGGAACCCTAAGGTACCCCCAATTTTTCTGAAACTCCCATATAGGGTGAGGTTTTGAGAGCTGCCAGCAACATCGCAGGAGGTCTTCGCTGGACCTGGTCGGGGTCTGAAGAGCTTGGGCTTAGTAGTTCAGGGTTTAGGGTTCAGGTTTAGGGTTTAGGGTTCAGGATTTAGGGTTCAGGTCTTGGGGTTTAGGGTTCAGGGTTTAGGGTTTAGGGTTCAGGATTTAGGGTTCAGGTGTTGGCGTCTAGGGTCATTTCCTGCATGGTTCGAAACAGGGCTCTTACATCTCAGCCCACAAAGCATTTCGGTTCGGGACTTGGCGGTCTTGAGGGGTTAAGTTAGGGTTTCTCCAGGTGCAGGGCCTCTTGGCTTTAGGGTTCAGCGTTGAATCGTTCGTCTGCATTCCTTCGTAAACCCGGCGGGCTTCACCAAGATCATGTATTGTGGCCACAGCATTCCACACGGACATCGGTATCGGCATGCCAGACCATGACAAGCAGACCCTAAACCCTAAATCCTAAACCCTAAACCCTAAACCGGAAGCTAAGCCAATTTGTGGTTTGCACCCAAAACCCTCGAGAGCCCCTCCAGTCAGTGACTAGCCCAAACCGGTGAACTCAAGAAACCTGAAACCCCCAAACCCCTGAAACCCCCGTACTGCTGGGATTCGAGTTGGTTTTCAGGGGTTTGCAGCTCGAGAGGTAACGGGGTCGAACTTACGTTCAGGGTTTTGGTGTTGTTGCTTCTCTGGGTATTTTGGTGTGTTCAGCACTGTCCCATCTTTGCCTTGGGACTTGAATCTCAAAGGCAAAATCCTGACGGCGATTTCCTGATGTGACTCTTTGTCTTTGCTGCACGTAGGTAAGAATCTCGACTCGAGGATACCTGTAGGCGTGCTGCGCGGCTACCGAGTCTGGGCCGTGCGGATGCCAAACTTGGGCTTTTTTGCTATAGAAGCCTGAGTGAATCACAAGAAGGTTCCTTTTCATATTTCTAGTAGGGTATACCCAAAGCCATATGCTAATCAAAAGCCGTAGGGTAGTGCTGTGTTCACAAAAGCAGGAACTTCCTACACAAAGCCTTGCAACCGAATATCGGGGTCTGCACATGTGGGAAAGCCTTTCCTCAATTGTCACTGAGGCTGCTCTGTATGGGTAGTTCTCGAAATCAATAGCAGGGACCCGAATGCGGACAGGCCCTAAACCATAGCACCTTAAGCCCGAAGTTCAGAAACACCTGCAGGTGTGGATGCGCCCTCCCTGCCCAGCCCGAACCTGAAGCTCTTCGTCCCGGTCTCGGAACGCGTGTGTTGGTGAATTGAACTGTTCGAGCATAGGGGCCTGAGCAGTTATTAGTATTATTATCCCCTTCTGGTCCCTGCCATAATTATGTAGCGCCTTATCCCTCAGAACCCTATCGAAATATTATTATGACCAGTTACGATGATTCTCGTCATGATTATTGTCAGTACTGCTAGGTCCCTGACATTGGTGCCGACTGCGAAGACTGGCGCTAATCATCAAACGACATTGCCATAACAGCAGCAATCAGCGATGGTAGCGCAGTAGTACCTTCAGGGTTGTTTACGTCAGCAAGTAAGCAGGCAAGCAAGCAAGCAAGTAAACAAATGAGTAAATGAGTAGCGACCAAGTCAGTCAGGGAGTCAATGAGATAGTGGTTGGGTAGGCAAGTAAGTAAGTACGTATGTAAGCAAGAAGTAAGTTACTGACCAGTTATGCAAGTAACTGAGTGAGTAAATCATTGAAGCCAGTCATGAAGGAAAATGTCAGCGAGGATTACAACGGCAGCTTCGACGATGACTTAAGGCTTTCAACAGGCCAGTGCAAACAGCAGCAGCAGTTTCAGTTGCAGTCGCTGTAGTCGTCGTCGCCCTTGTCATCGTCGTTGTCAGCGGTGCTGGTGGAAAGGATAACAGGCTCGCGGCAACAGGATGAAGAATAGTTGCAAACTTGATATTGCTGGCAAGCATCTCCATCCTGCCCATCGCCATCATCCTCATCACCATGTTCAGGGTCTCTATCTTCAGCACCACTACCAATACGATCGCGAACGCAGTCATATAGGGGCCTCAATACAATACTATTTGGGGGTTTCCTGATGAATTATTGCTATAGTATAATGGGGCCCCAAAACCCTGTTCAATTACTAAGGCCCCCATATCATAGAGCCGTATTATGAGAAGCCTTTACAGGAACCCATCAGAGGAACGCTTGAAAGGAACCCTGTTCCAATTATTGAGGCCCCTATACCCTGTAGTTTGGGTACGGCCGCCACTCAGT
The DNA here is from genome assembly GCA_905221615.1 of Symbiodinium sp. CCMP2592. Classification (NCBI taxonomy): domain Eukaryota; class Dinophyceae; order Suessiales; family Symbiodiniaceae; genus Symbiodinium; species Symbiodinium sp. CCMP2592. The sequence goes on from CAJNDT010003246.1 coordinate 654,608, forward strand.
AATATAGTTGAATAGTATTCATAATTCATAATATAGATATATTAGGACCTTAATAGTAGCCGTATTATAGACTCTTGCTGTAAGGAGGCCGTACCTACCCTATAGTACTCAGAGCTGTCCGAGGCCGCTGGCTTGACTACACCGAAGATCTTAGTCTACGACATCCACAAGCCTGCCCGCAGAGTTGAACTACAGTGCTGGTTTAGAAGCTGCCCCCACCCTGTAATAGTTACTATAAGGATTATATTAGGGCCCTATTATACTCCTATTATACTACTATTACAGGGTGGGGGCCCTTCTAAGTGGTGGTTTCCAAGAGGGTCCACTATTATGGACTTGGGGCCCACGAAACCATTAGGATGATGGTGGGTTTGGAATCGGCATAGGGTTTAGGGTTTAGCCAACGACATCCACAAGCCCGCCCGCAGGGACTGAAGTGGTGGTTTGGTATCGGAATATCAGCGTCGTAAAGCTCAGACTAGAGTTTTGGGTTACAGTAGAAGCCCAAAAGTTGGAAACCCAATTTTGGGTTACAGTAGAAGCCCAAAAGTTGGAAACCCAATAGCTTCAATCCTTAAGGCTAATCTATAGGGAATCCCAGCTCTATTTGCCCTTAATCAGGTTTTCAACTTTATGGGTTTTGGGTTATGTTGAACTAGTGGTTTGGAATCCAAGCTTGGACTGGGAATTTCGGGCCTTGCTGCTTTCACGACGGTCTTGGGGGCGTTATCCCTAGGAAAAGTACATATGGGAGTTTCCGAAAATAGGGGACCCTAGTATAGTACCTTAAATAGTAGGATCCTTAATCTAAGGACACCAAGATAAGGTGCCCCTATTTTCGGAAACTCCCATATGGGCATAAGGCGGATACTATTTTGCAGAAGGTACTCAGACCTCCATATGGGAGTTTCCGAAAATTAGGGGTAAGTTATTTGGGGGGTCCTTGTAATAAGGATCCTACTATTCAGGGGTACGATATTAGGGTCCCCCATGTTCAGAAACTCGCAGATATGGGCCAAGGCTGGGGACCAAAGGCCTTTCCCAAAGGGTCCCCAAGTATCATTATGGTATATACTTAGACCCGCCCAAAGTACCCTATAAGTATATACCATAATGATACTTAGGCCGGTTTGCGCTGGGATATTTTGGGACTTGGGGGGTACGGTTTTTTCGGCATTTCGACCCATGAGGTTTCCTGGGCGCCTTCCCCTGTGGAGAGCGGCAGATTCCTCCTCCCTGAGGCTCTAAGGACTCGTACTTCAAGGGCCCAAAGACCATACTAGATAAGGCTTTTGGGCGACTTTGAGCCTTAGGGTTGTAGTAGTACTTGGAGGACCATGGGACTTAGTAAGTAAGGTTATAAGTACCTTAATTGGGGTTATAAGTAGTTATAAGTATAGTTACCCTAATTATAACCCTAGTTACTAAGTCCCATGATCCTTTAAGTATGGACCTTCTTGGGAGCTTGCGTCGCCCTGCCAGGGAGACATACGGCGTGATGCTGAAGCCAGCTTGCTGTGAGCTTAGATCTTTGATTTCATGGGTTTCGGTTTAGGGTTTACTTATCGGCTTATGGGCTTCAGGGTTCATGCTGTCGGGATACTTCGGGGCTTCTCGGTTTATGGGTTTACGACGGTCTGCAGTTTACGGGGGACATGTCTTAAGCCACATGTGCAATATTGACTGCTGGCTGCCCTTCATCCGTTATCCCAAGGGTCCATGTACCCAATAGGATATTTGGCCCCAAAATACAGGCCAAACTAATTATACATATATATATATATATATATATATATAATGATCATTATTGTGATGATGGTATATATACATATATATTTATATTTGTATATATAATGGCTAATTAGGGTTATTGCAAACTGCACCTGCTTGCGGCCTGCAGCGCCGCATCACAGCTAACTTCTGGCATCCGTCAGGGTACCGTTGTTCGTGACATCGGTTGCAGACCTTGGGCGTGCGCAATTGAGGTAAAGTGGCGGCGGGAAAGTTGGGTGTCTATAGGCACACCACCCAACCTAAAGACAGACTTGTCGAACTCCGGCTCCTGTGGGCTCACAAGGCATCTAAGCTTTTATGGAATGTGTCTTACCCCTGCAGGGCTTCAGGATCTTGGCATACACTCGCCCATGAGAGCTTGCTTGGGTTTTTGCGTTTTCTTACGATCGGCTAGGCTGTAAGGTTGCACACAGGGCGCCAGAGCTGTGTGCATGGAGTTCTTTGGCGCATTCCAGCTCCGCAGCGCGATGAATACAAGACCGAAGTAGAGCCAAGTGTGGCGAACAACCAGCATCAATGCCGATACTTGTTCGTGCTGCTGCGAGGTAGTCCTTTTCCGGCATGAGATAGGTACCTTTCATGGATTCCGCAACCTGAAGAGCTCATCATGTGGGGGGTTTTGTTGGGACTTACACATGGGCCCTAATTTAGAGAACTACCCTGAAAGTACACTTATCGAAACTTTTACACATCCCTTTTTTATGGAACCCTAAAAAAGGACCCTCATTTAGAGAACTACCCACATTTAGCCTTGAAGCCGCAATAAACCCTAAACCTTAAAGCTCATAGGGATCCTTAGGGGTGTAGGGGGGAGGGGTGTAGGGGACTATATTTCCTTAAATAGGCCTTATTAGTCCTTATTATGGGCCTTAAGGCCCCCTACCCCCCCTCCCCCTACACCCCTAAGGATCCCTATGAAAAGCCCTAAACAAGCCCTTGAACCCTAAACTCCTAAAACAAACTACCCGTGTGCAAAGGTGCCATTCATCTTCCTGCTGCCGAGGCGGACTGGTCTCTTCAACCTCGGGGTTCCCGGTAGGTTAGCACCAAACCACAAACTTTCAAGCATAACTGCGAAAAGGGCTCCTTTAAAGGGATCTATAGGGGTTCCATAAAGGGATCTATAGGGTTTAGGGTTTAGGGTCTACTGAAAGGATCATGGGACCTAGTAACTAGGGTTATAAGTAGGGTAACCATACTTGTAACCTCTTATAACCCCAACTAAGGTACTTATAGCCTTACTTACTAAGTCCCATGATCCTCCAAGTAGGCTAGCACCAAACCACAAACTTTCAAGCATAACTGCGAAGTAGCAGTAATGGTACCTAGTGATACCAGTAGAAAAATGGTAGAGTAGTCTAACATCGTAGGAATAGGAAACCTTACGACGTATGGACACTGCGAGAATCTCAATTGGGAGGCTGATGTAATGGGCGAACATCTCTCTGCTCGACGTCTTACATGACTGTGTAATGTGAGTGCATAGCTTCAGAGTCAGCATATTAAGACAATCAATGAGTGTGAATGATGGCTTTGGGGCTGAGGGTTTCGTGTAGTGGCAGCAAGTTGAAGGTGATATTATGCAACATGGAACACAGAAGACACCAGTGTCGAAAAAGTCCGCACCTTCTGGTCCTTGTCGGATCGCAGGTTAGCGGATCTGTATACATGTGTATGTATACATATATATATATATATATGCACACACACACACACACACACACACACACAGTTCGGGCCCTGTACAACCGAGATTCTGCGGTCGATTTATGGGTTTTAGTGTTAAGGGTTGAGCTGTCAACCCCAAACCCGAAGCCCTGAACGCAACCCCGACCGCCCCAAGCCCTATATTCCTTAGAGCCCTAAGTCCTTATCCCTAAACCCTGAACATGGGTTTAGGGTTTTGACCCCTGAACTACGTGTCCCTAACTTCGAAACTTACTCTAAACACTGCACCCCTACAAACTCGCAACCCGTAGCCCGGAAGCCTACAAGCTCTCAATGCGAAGCCTCGAGTTCGAAGCTCCCTCAGCCATACTTGGAGGATCATGGGACTTAGTAAGTAAGGTTCTAAGTACCCTAGTTAGGGTTATATGTAATTGTAAGTAAAGTTACCCTAATTATAACCCTAGTTCCTAAGTCCCATGATCCTTTAAGTAAACCCCTGAAGTGCACCCTGGAGCCTGTAAATCTTACGCTAAGGGTCCATGTACCCAAACAGTATATACTTGGGCCTTAAATTTGTCCCTACATAGGCGCTTTGGCGCCCAAGTATATACTGCTTGGGCGCATGGACATCACCGTGCACAACTCCTGAACCTAAAAGCACTAAGCCCCAGAAGCAACCAAGTAGGAGAAGCCTCCAAGCTATCGCAGGGAGGCGACTCAGAGGAAGGGCACCCTGTCATAGAGCAGCTTCACACCAGGCCCATGAGGATTGGGGTTGAGGGTTTAGCGAGGTTTTTGGAGCTTGGGGTTTGGGATTTGGGGTCGAGGGTGTTGGGTGTAGGATCTGACGTTTTGCCGACACATTTGATCCCAACACCTTAGGTACGGTCCCCATACAGTAAGAGTCTATGATAGGGCTACTATGAAGGTCCTACTATATCTATATTATGAATATTGTTCAACTATTACTGAGTAGGGGCCGTACCCAACCAACACCATATGGCCGCTCGCGTCCTTAACACCAAACCCCGGAATTCCTTCGCAACGCCTTAGGCTCTAAAGGCCACTTAGGCGTTCTGCACGCAGCATTGAGGGTACTAGCAAGCCAGGTTCGAGTTTGGTGGAGTATATGATATGGCAACTACCTATCGTCGCCATTGTAGCTGCTTTTGTGGGTTCCTTATGGTATCCTATACATGACACTGGTTCCATTTGGCCACAAATGACAAAAGGAACTAGAATGGAGACTATAGGAAGGCAGTTTCGGGTTTGGGCATAACCCTAAACCCTAGACCCTAAACCCTAAACCATAACCGTAGGATTCTTCTACACAGTTTTACCAGGGTTCCAGGAGGGCTTCGTGCAGGCTGTAATATTGGGTTTAGGGTTTAGGGTTTAGGGGTAATAATGTCCCTCGGGCCCGAGTTGTGTTACATCTCGAATTATTCAGGCTCGTTTACTTCTACCACCTTTTATGTTGGAGATTGAGGAATCAGGAGTACACTGCAGGTGTGTGGTGCATCTGTGTATATATACATATAATGTGTGTTTATATCTATATATACGGACGTATAAAGTGTTGTGAGAGCTTCAGAGCTATGGACGGGCCGCATCACAAACAATGTCTTGAAACTCGGCGACCCTATCGACCTTGAGAGTAGTAGAAGCGTAGTTGTGTTGGGCATCGTTCAGCAAGCTAGAGGCACATAATTACTGCTGCATCTTCTGGGCTGCGATCCGCAGGAGAATGAGGAGGGCTTGAGGTTTATTCCGCCGTTACCTAAATGGGTGGTTGTCAATATTAGGGTCCCTTTTTGGGTCCTTATACTAATACGGCACCTAACATTTAGGGTACCCAGAAGGGGACCATAATTTTGAGGACCCACTCGTCACCGTATAAAGGTATCCCGGCTTAGAGCTGAACTTCCCAAGGGTCTTTTGGATTCTGATGTTGTCTTCGTGTTGTTGACTTGCTTTGCCCAGTCTTATGGCATGCACGATGTTGTGATTTAGTTTGAACTGCTACTATACCCAAGCGAGTAAGAATACCGACAGCATGAAGAGGTGGATAGATAGTTAAGTGGATAGACAGATAGCTAGATATAGACAGACAGGTAGATAGGCAGAGAGATAGTTAGCCTTAGACAGATAGATAGATATAGATATAGACAGATCAATAGATAAGTGTTAGGTTTGCTTCCGAAACATTGCTTTGGGTTGGCATCTCAGTGATGTAGAGTATCCGCGGGCTCGAAGGCAGCATGCCTGAACATCGCGACAGCAACAGACTGTACGTACACAACAGCCCGTCAGTCCATGTTTCTATTGTCAATTTGTTCTGTCAGGGTCAGGGATTGTGGCAAATCTAGACACCCTCATTAAACTCTCAGCCATCAAAAAAATAAATCCTAAACCCTAAAGGTTTCTTGTGACCATGCAGGGGCTGCGCCGGTGGCATTTGGGCACGGAGCTCTGTGATCCCTCTGGTGCCGAAGAGCGGGTTGCGGATTCAAAGGTCGTCCTGCTGTGATTGTGACATTTGTCTTGTTTTGCTACATGTGGGGCTTGCAATTTCTCGCGAAGTACTTGTGAACAGCTAGCTTCTTCCGGGTTTGTGTTCCGTTGGAGTGTCTAAGCCTAAAGAGTCCTCGGTACCTATAATATAGTAGAATGGAGGGTTTCTATACTAGGAACTACTATCATGATTGGGATAAGTATTGCCCATATAGGTGCTTAGGACCGTTTGGGAAAGGTATGGGCAGACTACCCTGACCCTGCCACCATGATCAAACCTCTTGCCCAAGCCTCTGGGCCCTCAAGCCCCAAACGCCGTAGGACTCGTAAGCCAAAGAACACAATTTCCACATCAACGGCCTGGGGTTGCAGTTTAGTAATTGTTTCGGGTTTAGATTTGGGGAATTAGACTCGTAGCACTAAAATCCGAAAGGCCCTTCCACATAGGATACTGGAGGTATAGGACTACGGAGCCAAAAGCAATTCAAATAACCATCGAAATGCAAGCTTTTCGGGTTGATGCTTTCTCCGAGCTGTGCAGTAGCTTGATTGGTAGTGAGAGCCACATCTTTGCAGAGAAGGCTTGCGTTTTGCTCCCGGACGGCAACGTTAGCCAGAGCCTCAATTTGTCAATTTGGGGATTGGTGCAGACATTGTGCGAGGCTTGTGCTTGCTTCTGTCAGTTTCTTGGCCGATGCCGATCACCCGCGATTGACAAGGCTACGCCAGAGCATAGAACCTGAACCTCGGAATATACGACACGGCGTGGTCCTAAACCAATATCGATCGAAATAAGCTAATATAAGTGTAATGCTACATGAGCCGACTAACGCAAGCTTGCTCAGCTTCAACAGGATGCTGTCGAGGAACACCATCTCGGCAGGGTTTGTTGTGCTCCCAGTTTGAGGGTTCGAGTTGGTCCCTGAGCCTCATCGACAACGAGCCTGCTCGTGCGAATGCATCCCCAAGCCAAGGAGTCTGCGAAGCCTGTGGTTTATAGAGGGCCACTATAGGAATCCTCTATCAACCCTAAACGTTCTAAGGTCTATAGGATGATTTAGGGAGCCCGAATCCCTACCTGGACCCTAAGGAACCTACCTTTTCAAGGTTCCCTAATATTATTTTTTTGCATAAGTCCTTAAAAGGTAGGTTCCTTGGGGTTAAGGACAACCCCGATGGGCCCAGGATGTTACCTCACGCCGCTGGGAGAACCCGACCTCCAAGATGAGGAGGTGGCTGCTTTTGAGCTTCGGAGTAGGGTTAAGGGTATCTTAGGGGTGCTTAACATTATTTTTGAATTTTTTGTTATTATAATTCCTAAGAAACAGCTAAAATTAAAATTGTTGCTAGGGTTTTAACCAGGACCCTTCTTGTACCCTCAAATAGGGATTATGGTCCCAAATAATGGGTACTTGGGGTCTAATACGGGGTAGATGGAGGGTCTAGGAAGGATATTTTGGGCTTCTACCCATAGGCTCCATCGTATTTCCTGTTGGGGTTCATTTTTAGAATCCTATGAAGTAATCCCAAAAGGGAGCTACTACGGAGCCCATGAGTAAGCATGTCATGGGCGCAGGGTGCCATCAAAGCCCGTTGGGAGCGTCAGAGACTTCTTCCAGTCATGGAGCGTCTGTCTACCAAAGGTCACCAGTTTTCGTGATAAGGAGCCCGCAATACGCATGAGCTCTATGTCGAGAATGATTGAGTTTCTATAGCAGGAACTATTATTCTGGTTTGGGACAGTATCCCTAAATCCTTCACCCGAACCCGAACGGCTGAGTCCCGGGTTTGGGTGACTCGGCAGTGAGTGAGTAAATATGAGGGCTTGACAAATCAGCTTGACAAATCACCATTGAATTACAGTTCCGTAGGGTTCCCTAAGGCTCCATGTACCCTTATAGTAGATACTTAAGCCCCAAAGTAGTCCCTATATAGGTACTTTAAGGTCTAAGTATCTACTATAACGGTACATGGAGCCTTAGGGGTTAGGGCTGATAGGGTTTAGGGTCGAGGATCCGCTTGCTACTTGTTGGTTCAGTGCGACGGACACGGCGACTTGCAGTTTACACTAGCGGCCCTACTATTCTGAAGCTTCCCTATAACTTGCTCTACCAAAAGCTTCCTTTTGTACAGACCCTCTCAATTCTATCTTGGCGTTGATAATCTGGGTTGTGCTTTGGGATAGTTTTCAATTTCCCTTATTTCCTTATAAAGGGAACGTATTTATAAATGTTTTCAAAGGATTTAAAGCGCAACCCAGTAATAAGCACCTACGAAACAGTAGGTTGTGGTAGTGAATGTAGTTAAGGTAGAGCAGATTGCGTTAGATTCAGGGGTTTTGTTGGGGAGTAGAATTGGCGGAGTGGTGGTTGCTGCTGTCAAGGAAGCCAAAGAGATAGTTCCTAAGAGCACGGTTTAAGAACGCTAAGCCGATCCTCAAAAACCACCGCCAAGTAATTCGATTTTTTCGGAGATCCCTAAGATAGGTCCGAAATGTTTACTTCCTAGACCCTACACCCGACATGTTGAACCCTAAGCCCTTCGGCGCATGACCCACAAGACCCTGAACCCTAACCTCAAAAACCCCTAAACCCCAAAACCCGTAAACCCCCAAGCCCCCTAAACCTTAAACCCCAAGAACCCCTAAACCCTAAACCCCAAGAACCCCTAAACCCTAAACCCCAAACCCCAAAAACCCCTCAACCCTATATGCCGTTTCAATGGCACTTGCCAGGCCAATGTCGTTCTGGATGCTCCGATTCAGGAGGGCGACGAGGATGAGGATGAAGAAGTCGGGGAGCTGAGTGGGGGTTTCCAAAAATGGGGACCCTAATATAGTACCCTAAATCCCTAAATAGGAGGATCCCTATTATTACAAGGACCCCAAATAAGGTACCCCTAATATTCGGAAACTCCCGAGTCGGTTTAGGGGGTTTAGAGGGTTTTGAGGGTTCAGGGTTTATGGGGTTCAGGGTTAGGGTTTATAGGGTTTAGGTTTATAGGATTTAAGGGTTTAGGGTTTAGAGGGTTTAGGGTTAGGGGGTTTAGGGTTAAGGGTTAAGGGCCTAGGGGGCCTGAGGGTTGTATGCATGTAGGAGTTTGGTCGGTTTTTGGACATGTTCATTTCATCGTGGGACGGCAGCGGCCCCCGCCTTGTGGGGTGCCAAGTCACCTGGCGCGGCTCGAGGGACGGCAAACTTCCCGTAACAGGGAAGCCTGCATGTTTAGCAATAACGTCCTTGTTCCATTATGCTACAATAGAGCCAAGTACCGTATTCAAGGCCACCGTATTTTGGATCAGAACCTTCCACGCAGGCTCTGTTTTTGCGCTCCAGAGCAGGGCTTGGCCGAACATGATCGTGCCAATGCAGATCCCTCCAGATGATGACGCCGAGCACGTCGACGTCGTTGCTCCGCTGCCCAGTGAGATACAAATCATTGCAGCGGCACAGGAACAGGACCCCAAAGAAGCCACGGCGTTGAGTGCCTTGGGAACCACATGGTCCTTTTACATAAGTAGGGGCCCTTTACCAATAAGCTATGAACCCATTTTTTGGTAATATCGGGGCCTTAACAATTACCTATACTCTTTTGGCGGTTCCTTATTACAGTATGACTTTGGTATAATGGGCCCAAGGCCCCTAGAAGATATTTTGGGGCGTTCTTTTCGCCCTTCTAGGTGAAGACTTCCTCGCTGAACTGGCGGGCTGCATGGTGCCAATCTCTCCCGACCTGCTCCGGGCTACAAAAGCAGGCTTAGGGACCCGTAAACCCTAACCCCTAAACCCCTAAACCCTTAAACCCCTACACCCTAAACCCCCAAACCCCTAAAAAGCCCTGGACCCCTGAGCCCCTAAACCCCTGATTAAACCCTCAACTTTTTTGGGGGCCCTGCAGGTGATGCTTTCCGAGGATTTGGCAAAGCCCTCCGAGGCTCGAAGAAACTGTATCAGTTGCCAAGGTCCTGTTTGGTACCCTTTTTCCTTTTGGGTTCCTTTTTTAAGACCGAATAGCAGTAAAAAGGTTCCCTTTATCATTAAGGGTCTACTCGGGAACCTCGTTGCTTACGTGGATGTTTAGGTCGCTTTGCCCTTTATTGGTTCACGACCCTTTGTCAGTTGAACAGTTGATCTGCCTGTCCCGTAGTGCCATAGGAACTCTGCACGTGAGGTTGAGCTACCAAACCAAGAAGATCAACCAGTTTTGGAGTCATAGCTGGCATGGTTCAACTTGGCGAAAATACGTGACGCTCCTGCTCTTCTACAATGGCGCAGCTGCGGCGGCCGTCGCATGTCTTGGCGCGGCCGTGGCATCCGTCCTATTTGCGCTAGAGCTGTTACCGGTCCTTCGTGAACCGAACAAAGTTACGTATTGGCAATCGTTTTGGGCAGCACTTGTCGGCATGATCCTGTACCTCTTGGTATTGTTGTTCTATAGACCACAAGTCCCTATCTTCTTGGATGTGATCTGCATAGACCAGTCGAATCCACGACGCAAAGGACAAGGGTTGCTGAGCATGGGTGCGTTCCTAAAGGCTTCACGCTCAATGCTGATTCTTTGGGATGCCACGTATAGCGATCGCTTGTGGACAATGTTTGAGTTTGCTGCCTTCTTGACTAGCCGCGAGAAGGGCGAGACGCCAAAAGTCGTTTTGAGGCCCACGATCCTAGGCCCTTGCTACTAGGTCTTCCAGTGGGCCGCTTTTCCATGTTTCTGGGTTCATAAAACGCCCCGAACCCCAAACCCTCAAACCAAAGGGGATCGGTGACTGGGGATCCTAGGCTACCTTGTGCTGATGCTGACTTTGATCCTCGCTCTCACCATTGGTGACAATGTCGCTTGTGACCTCTCGGCCAGCGGCCGCTACTCAGTGTGGGCATTTCAATTTCTGATTTGCTGTGGCGGCCTCTCCGTGAACACGGCTGCTTTCAGGGCATACTTTCGAACAGTGAGTAATTCCCAGAAAAAGCTGGCGGGCTGGCGTCTTGCAGACGTGAAATGCAGCTGCTGCGACACCGGACATGTTCGTGGCGGTGGAATCTGTGACCGAAAGGTTGTAATGAAGTGCATCCACCAGTGGTTTGGCAGTCTTGACGATTTTGAATCCCACGTGCGAACGGAGATCAGGGACACTTTTGTACACGAGCAGTCCAGTCAGCCCTTCACATATACCCAAGTTGTGATTGCTCTGGTCCCAGTTATTTGGAGCTACCTGGACAGAGCCTCGGCACATGCTCGCTTCACTTCCTGGGATCCATGGATGCAGGCGGCCAGTCAAATCGCTCGAGGACTAGCTTGGTGGTTGGGCGTTGGCCCAATGGCCTTTCTAATCCAGTGTCGGCTGGCATGTCGCTTCCAGAGGGAGTCCAGATGGCCACGATGCGACCCCTTGCTGAACTTGCTGCCACTCCTCGCTGTCGTGCTCGTCGTTGTTCTGGGGGTTGTAACAGAGCAACTCTTCTTCAAACTCACACTCTTTAGGCCCGGACACGAAGACAACATGCTCTTGTTCGCCCTGATTGTGATCTGTCTAGCCTGGTTGCTTTACGCATGTGTTGGGGCCGGGCCAAGGCTAGTCCACGCGGAAAGTGCATGAATCTGGGCTCATGTTCAGGAGCTCGATAGGGATCCATAGTGAATAATGAATAATGCGGATAAGGCGGGGGGTAAGTAACAACAAGAGCCCAAATTCAGAGCCGTATTCGCCACAGTTGCGGTGGTCTTAATTTTCAGGAAGGCCAAGTTGAGCACGGCCTCTCTGAAGCTCATCTGAATCTGGGCGTTCCTTACAAAGGAATCGTTCTCCGTTTTCGACTAGACTATGACAGGGATGAGCGGGGGAACGCAACAAAGCACACGAAGGCAGCAACAATCGCCTTCGTGTGACTCAATGACTACGTCGGCAATACTGCGTAATTCTAGTTTGTACAGTAACTCTTGCCAGACATAGTCGTAAAGGTGCTGCCTCGACGGTAGGGTTTTCTTGTAGCTACTGTCTTCTGAGCTGGGAAAATAATGGCATGCAGCGACCTTGACAGTGACTCTGTCACCATGCCGACGCAGAGACTGGTCTTAAGAGATCTCAACAAAGTCTTGCTGTTGCTCTTCGCGGTGTACATGTGCATGTCGCTGAGAGATGCTTGTTGCATTGAACCTGTTTTTTCTGTCGACTATGCAGGCTTTCGTGATCTGAGCAAATAATTCTCCGAGCCATGGACAAATGGAGGGTTCTGTGAATTAGGGTCCCGTCTTTGGATACTGTCAAAGACGGCATCACTGAGGACCCTAATTTAGACAACTACGTCCGGCGGCGGGGCTGAAATGCCTTAGTTCTCACGGCGAAAGAGTGCACAGTCCGCAGGGGGTGGGGTTTTGGCCGTTGTTTGCATAAGCCACTGCCTGATGGGCTGGATGAAGTATTCTGGATTGTTTTGCAGCTCGTGTGAGGATGGTGCTCTGCGTAGGATCTGGTCTGCGGTCTTACATGAGACCGTGCGTGGCTTGGGGTTCAGGGCGGATCATGGCAGTGACTAGCAGCAACATGATCCCCATGCGAAAACTGATCAGCAGCTTTTCCAAACCGAGGGTGCATACCGTCTAGTGTCCTTACGACAAGACGGATCCTGCTTTCTAGTGGCTCATTTTCTGAACCTCCCCACTCCTCATGCAATTGGGCCGCAAGCAGCTAGGCTTAGCGGCCCAGCAGCTCTCAACTCAAACGCTTCTCGCACCTTCGACTCTTTAACCCCAGCCCTGGAACCTAAATCCGTAACCCTTAAACTGAACCCTAACCCTACGCCTCCAAGGACCTTATTATAGGGTCCTTAAGGGGTCTAGGGCTCTAACGATGAGGTCCTTGGAGGGATAGGGTATCCCCTAAACCCCAAAGCCCAGACCCCTAAATGTTCAACTCAAGCCTTCCACTCTTCACAAACGAACTTCAGTCGAAACTGAGGCCGCTGGGGAAGCGCCAGGACCCGGTGAGGAGCCGATATCTGCATTCGGAACCCGACCCCAGTCTTTACTTCTCTTCGGAATCATGATGTTTGTTTTAAAGTTTTGTTCGTATAAATTAACGCCCAAGAGAATATTAAGACTATTCGTTCTTCTGGCTTGAGGGGGGGTATAGCAATACAGACGTCGGAGTAAGCAGGAATACCCACAGACTTACAGTCTCTATGACGCACTCACTCACCTTATTCCGATCCACTGAGTGGATATTGCCTTGCAAGGCATGTGCTAGCTTAGCTATTTAAACTAGGGTCTGTGTTAGGGTCCTTCGCTTCTAAGGGTGCCATGATACTTTGGGGACCCAAAGGGACCTTGATTTAAACAACTACCCATATGTTTATGTGCTTTCGCGGGCTGCGAGCATTAGACGTCGGCGATTGGCACCATCGTGAATACCTCGAAATCCTATTCTAATCATTAAAGTTAGGCCCTCTATATTACTTGGGCCTCCGACCGTCGGAACTGTACTACACTGGCGTGAATTCGTAGTAGAGAGCTCCAATGTGCCAATATGACTGTATTATGCTACAATGATTAGCCCCAAGGCACAAGGCCATATGCTGATTGCTCAGGCCTCTATGGGGTCAGTTTTTGGGGGTGTGTTTCTCCCAAGCTTTTGGATTCCAGAGTTCGGATAAGTTGGAATAATTCAAGTGTTGGGTGTTGGTTCAGGGTTGGTACTAGGATGCTCATTTCCTGCGTCTTGTTGGAAGGACGTGCAAGTAGGGTACCTTATTCGGGGGTTCGAATCCTTCTCGCGAGGGGCTGTGCTTGGGCTTGGTATTGGGTCCAGCTGCAGCCCCAATGACCTCCACTTCTACTGGTGCCGAGACCTCTAAGATCCCCTAAGTAATGATCTTTTCTAAGAAATTCATGGTTGTAGCTCTTTTGGGCTTCGGGTAGGGTTCAGGGGTATGGGATTCAGGGCTTGGTGTTCGGGGGTTGAGGTTTCCGGGTTTGGTTCTGGCTGGGTTCCAGCATGCCAGGTTTGCGAACAGACCATTTGAGCTGTGCCCCGAGCTGTCCTCCTGCCTTCTAGAGAGTTACCAATGTAATATGTGGGCCTAAACTTAATAGTTACCAATACTTTTTGGGGGATTCCTTGTCGTAATTATACCATAAGATGCTCAGCAAAACCCGTATTGGAATTATTAAGGCCGCTACAGATGTGTTGACCGTGTGCTGCACTAGCCCTCCGAGGTATCCGCCTGCTACACTCCAGTTCTCTTTACAGGGGCCTTGTGTCACTGTAGCTTCAACACCCGAGACCCTATGAACCCTGATTCCTATAAACCCTAAGCCGTATTAAGCCCTAAGCCCTACAAACCCTAAACCGTATAAACCCTAAACCCTAAAGCGTTAAATCCTATAAACCTAAACCGTATAGTCTCAGCTTCAGAGGTCCATTTGGTCACTTGCTTTCTCTGACATTCTGGCTTGAAGCCGCTCCGCAGTCCCTCACTGAAGCCTAGAGGCTAGCCGTTTCTACCTGGAGGTTCATGGGTAGCTAGAAGTGGGGTTATAAGTGGGGTAACTATACTTATAACTCCTATTAGCTAGGGGACTTATAACCCTCCTTATAACTACCCATGAACCTCCAAGTAGGGTGTTTTTTTTGTTTACTTTCTTTTTTCCGAACACGATCCCTCCTAGAGAAGTATGACGAAAAAACAACAGGAGTGAATATTGAAGGTCGTGGGAATCCCTGGGCATTTGGCTCCGGCTTAGGGTGACTGAGCCCAAACCCAGAACTAAGTCGTAGGCCCCTGAGCTTCAGCACGACAGACGGCACCACGCCTAAACCGGAGGAGTTTGCGAAGGCTTTGCAGGTGAACACAGCAGCCCGCTCTGGCGCGTTTTTAGAAGCTGGGTTTAGGGATTACGGTTTAGGGGTTTAGGGTTTAGGGAACTCATGGATGTATGTAGGGCTTGTTTACCACTCGGGGTTCAGCATTTTAAAGTGTGTGAGGTGCAGGTTGCTTGATCTTTGAGAGATCTTTATCCATAATCCCTAAACCCCGTAAACCCTAAACCCACCCTAAAGGAATTATAGGATCCCAAACCAAAACAGAACCCTTATCAACGGCTGCCTCTCCTGCCTGCCTCTTGTGCTGCCATTTCGAAGGGCATGGCCGGAAGAGTTGGAAGTGACAGACAAAAGTCCAACCATTATGATTGCTACTTGGCAGTATCACCACCATTGTTGTCGCTTCTGTTGTCATGGCGATTGCTATTGTTACTGTTGCTATTTATATACATCGGGGGTAGCAGCATTCATGTGAATGACAATAATTCTGATAATGAGGTTCTTGTGATAAACACCTCCGAACGTGGAGCCCTAGTGTTGAGAAAGTCCCAGCTGTGTGGCATGGCCTCTCTCTGCGAAGTCATATATATGTAGGGTCCTTTAAGGGTCCTTTTAAAGGGAACTGTAGAACTATAGGGATTCTATAAGGGTATAGGGTTTAGGGTTCATGGGTAGTTATTAGTGGGGTTAGAAGTCCCCTAGTATTTTTTATAGTTATAGTTACCCCGCTTATAATCACACTTATAGTTATCCATGAACCTCCCAGCACTGACGACGGAATCTATGAACGCTGGTTTAGCGCAGTGTGCATGTACACTCAACACCCAAATCTAATCATTCGTATCCCTACAATACCGATCCGAAGAAGCTCAGATTTGTTCTTTAAGTGGACTACTCAGCTACTCTTCCTACTCCCTCAAAGCCCAATAAGTCCTTAAGCCACAAGTATGATTTATATGGTAGCTTAAAGTGAGCTCCTCAACAAGCCTCGAGAAAGAAAGAGAGAAGAACCTTAAAGGCGCTACCAAACCCTTAACCCAACATGGGTGGCTCTCTAAATTAGGGTCCAGTTTTTACGGGTGCCGTGCTACTTTGGGGACCTTGAACCGGACACGAATTTGGAGAAGTACCCGCATGCTGCTGCCAGACATACAGCTTCTCGTTGACGCAGCTGGTCATGCGCTCGATGTGCTCTTGTTGTTACTGCGGCCATCAGCGATAACAGAGCCCAAATAGGAACATATGGGACTGTAAATGGCTCTATTAAATTCTATTAAGGGCTTAGTCAGGGTTTAGGGTTTATTAAGATGAGAGCATTGTGCCGCTTGGACTCGGGTCTTCCATTGGACGGCTCCGTTGAGGAGTCATGGTTGGTTACTGTGGGACTTTTAAGGATAGACTCCACGTATGGGAAGCGGTGTAAAGGTTGTGAGTTTTGGTGTTAAAAATGATAGGCAGGAGTGCTCGTAATTCTCTTCATGCGCGTCACTTTGCACAGTTGCTTCGTTCGCATCACTTTGTAGAAGCATATGGAAAGGGCATCTGTAGCGGTGGTTCGTAGCAACATTATTGAACCGCTTAGGACTAGTCAACCAACAACCACTCCATCCTACTACCCAGCCATTCACCGCATCAACAGCACAACAGCATCGTCACCACCCACCACCAACCACCACCACCACCACCACCACCACCACCACCACCACCACCACCACCACCACCACCACCACCACCACCACCACCACCACCACCACCACCACCACTTTTGCTACTACGGATGTTGCTGCTTGCTGCTGCTGCTGTCACTGATTGATGGTTAATTACTATTACTGCTGCTAGTGCCCTTGCTATTGCTACTGCCACTGTCACTGTTATTGCTGCCGCCACTGCTACTGCAACTGCAGCCGCTACTGCTACCAGCTTTGCGACAGCTACTACCACCGCTTCTGCTTCCACTCACTACTGCAGCGACTGCTACCCCGACCCTCCTACCTCTACCTTCTTTTTGTGTTGGCCCTCAGGCAATTGCAAAGAGTTTGCCCATGCCAGAGCTGGATACGATCACCCTCAATGCAGCTTGCTTCAAGTTTGGGCTCGCCCCGACCAAAAAACTCAAACCCTATGCCAGTGTAGGGTTCCGGCGCAGGGTTCGGAGCATGTGACGCAGAATTGGTACCTTGCATGCAGGGGCTTACCCACAGGCCCCAACGTAGTTCCTTTTTGAGGTTCATATATAGAATCCTATGAAGCTCAGCTCGGAGCTCGGAGCTCTCAGGATTGCGCTTTAGGGTTTAGGGTTCCGGGTTTGGGGTTTAGCGTTTAGGGTTAAGGGTTTGGGATTTAGGGTTTAGGGTTTAGGGTTCCGGGTTTGGGGGTTTAGCGTTTAGGGTAAAGGGTTTGGGGTTTAGGGTTTCCTTCTTCGGTGTGAACTTGCTCAACCCCGAGGCAATCGTCTGCAACCCGAAGCTTTGAGATCTTTAACCTCGAGTAACAGAAGCTAGGAATGTAACCTACGAACTTGAAGCTCTCACCCTCCAGCGCACAGTAAGATTGGACAGCCTCTAAACAAAAAAACGAGGATACTGAACTTACTACACCGCAATGAAATCCTAAATCCCTAAACCCTAATGTACAACCTAAACCCCTAAGCCGCTAAACCCCAAAACTCTCAGAACAGAAAGGTCTTTTCCCCTCGACCTCGCGACGGAGCTTATGGCACTGGCATCTCCTCTGGCCAGGCGTGGTGTCCGGTAAAGGCTTTAGGGTGTGGGGTTCAGTTAGGGGGTTAGAGTTAGAGGTTCAGGGTTGAGGGTTTAGGGGTTTGGGCGCTTAGGCTTTAGGGGCTTCGGTTAGGGTTCTTGGAGTTTAGAGTTTAGGCTTGGCTTGTGTTTGATTTGGGGTTTGGGGTTCAGTTCAGGTTGGGGGGGGAGGGGGTGTGACGGCAAGTCTTAGGGTTGGGGTGCAGGGCTGTGTTCTTGCAGTGTGTTCTTATCGTTCTTGGGCCATTGATCCAGAGGATTCAGACGTATCATCAACCTTCTTTGGGCCAAGGAACTCAACAGCTGCAGAACTGATGCTTCTGGGTGTCGGGTTCGACTGCAGCCAAGTCACATCGCTCTGCCAAGATGCTACTAGAAATGGCGGCTTGCAAAGACCAAACGACACACCCTCTATCAACCTATGATCCCACGATGTATACTTGGCATTATGCTACGGCCAGCTGGAGAGTATGGGGGTGTTCCTGCTGTTTTGCTTTCGAGCCTTTGGGTGGTTACTCGGAGTAGGCGGTGTCGTGCAGACGAAGGGGTAGATCTGCGCACGCGTTGCTCGTCTGTATGAGCACACACACACACACACACACACACACACACACGCACGCAAACACACACACACACACACCCACACACACACACACACACACACACACACACACACATGTGCACACACACACACACATATGTGCATATATATATATATATGTATATATATATGTGCATATGTGTATATATATATGTATACATATATACGGGTTATAATGTGTAAATCTCCCTATACATATGTATATATGGACAGACACATCTGGAGCATGCACACAAATTTGTGTGTATATATATATATATATATATATATATATATTTATTTATTTATTTAGATATATATACGTATGAACATACAGTATACATATATGTGGCCACAAATATGTCTGCGTACGTATGTTCACATGCGTAACAAATATTGATTATCCGCAGCGATAGGTAGGTGGATGGATGATAGACGCTTAATGAAACCCAACCCTAAACCCCGTATAGGAATCTTACTTGGAGGTTAATGGATAGTTATAAGTGGGGTTATAAGACTCATAATATGAGTTGTATGTATAGTTGCCTACTTCTAGCCCACTTATAATAACTACCCATGAACCTCCAAGTAGGCCCTGTTGAAACCGAATATTGGGAAAAGGGTACCCTGATATTTTAGAGGTTACTGAGGAACCGAGGCCCTTGTGCCAAGTAGAGGAGCTCTGGGAGGAATCCCTCAAGGAAGCACACAACCCTAAACCCCATGATATAGGAATCTTAGAGGGGCTCTGAAACAAAAACCCAAAAAAAAAGAAACATCAACCCTGAACCCCGTATATATAGGAACCGTAGAGGAAACCCTAAACCCTAAACCCTAAACCCTAAAGGAAGCCTCGTAGGACCTGAAACGAAAGGTGCCGACCCTGGTCTTCTCTTCCTCGGCAGAGTCCAACGTGGTCTTAGCCCACTTGACCGGTCCTTGGTCTTTCCCCAACTGGTCCTGCCATGGTGTTTTTTGGGGCTGAGGGGGTTTAGGGGGTTTGGGGTTTAGGATTTAGGGGGTTAGGGGTTTAGGGGTTTAGGGTTTAGGGTTTAGGGTGTAGGGTTTAGGGGGTTAGGGTTTAGAGTTTAGGGGTTCAAGGGTTTAGGGTTTGCAGGGTTTAGGGTGTAAGGGTATCCAATGGGTCCGAGGTACTGTTGATGTGGGATGCTTTCCCATATCAGAATAGCGACAATAACCGATGGAAGGATGAGGGTTTAGCGAATAGGGTTTGGGGTGGCAGTTTTCGGGATTAGGGTTTAGGGTTTTCGACCAGGGTTTAGGGTGCTTCTGTAGAACATGCACTCTGTGGTGAAAAGCCGTACTTGGGGATATGAGAGCTTGCTAACCAGGGCTTGGCAGTAGGTTATAAGTCAATGTATTTACATATACGGTTATATGCTCTTAGTATCCCAATGGTCGTGTCAGTTTTCTCGAATTGAGGCATTTTTGCGAAAAACCTATGTTTCGGGCTAGCACCACTACCGTGGACCTCACACGGTTTGGATTCAGGGCATCCGGGCCAGTACGACATTGCCCAACGCGAGAGCCCTAAGCCGGAGGGTTCAACTTCGAACACTGCAATGAAGGACTTGCTTGGAGGTTCATGGGTAGTTATAAGTTGGGTTATAAGTAGGGTAGTTGTATATAGAGTTCATATCGTGGAACTTACAATCCGACTTATAACTACCCATGAACCTCCAAGTGGGGGTTTAGGATCACAGGTTGAGTGTCGCCCATTTGCATAAGCGCTTTGCTGCAGCCTCTGCACTCTACCTAAACTGTATCTTCATCAACCGTGGCAGGTGCGAGGTTAGGCTTTGAGGGTTGAGGGATTCAGGGCTGAGGCTGTATGGAACATGATTTTGTTTGATGTTTCTGGCATCTTTTTCCGCTGCCGACGGCCTGGTTGAAATCTGACATGTGTGAGTCCAATACCTCAAATCTGTGCTAACCTGCAACACGCGAAGCCTTGACTGCTCAGCATCCCTGCGCCGCGACCGATTGTGGCGGCAGCAGGCCGCGCGAACAGCCTCGATTCGAGAATCATAGGATCTGGGGTTCAGGGTTTGCAGCTTGCGGAGCAACATCCCTGATGCCCGGAACATAACACCCTAAGACACCAATGGTACTTGCTCTATGCCTGACATGCCTGCCACTCTTATACATGCTTACACCACAACGACATCAGCAACAGCAGCTACAACAACAAACGCAGCAACGAGAGCAGCAGCAACAGCAGCAGCAACCACAACAAACGCGGAAACACAAGCAGAAGCAACAGCAACCACAGCAACAACAACCGTACTGCTACTACAACTACTACCACCACTACCACTACCACTACCACTACCACTACCGCTACCACTACCACTACCACTACCACTACCACTACCACTACCACTACCACTACCACTACCACTACCACTACCACTACCACTACCACTACCACTACCCCTACCCCTACCACTACCACTACCACTACCACTACCACTACCACTACCACTACCACTACCACTACCACCACTACGACTACTACTACTACTACTACTACTACTACTACTACTACTACTACTACTACTACTACTACTACTACTACTACTTCTGCTACTACTGCTACTTCTGCTTCTTCTTCTACTACTACTATATAAAATATATACATATATTTACATAACAATAATAATGTCAACGATAGCAGTAGGAATGCCAATAACACCCATTCAGTAGTACAACTGATTTTTTGCTGGTAGTCGTCATTGACAATATGCGGACTACGATGAATGTCCGGCATTTTGTTGCCATGTACTACGCCGTTACTACGATTGTCTTCGTGGTCATTCTCACGACCGCGTCTGTCATCAAATCGCTCCTCTGTTCCTGGCAGGCTTGGACCTCGACTCTCTGCTGATGCAGGCGCCACAGCCTGCCTTCTAATCCCCTGAATCCTTTGTTGATGTCCCACTCCGAGGATACAGCGATGGGCTCTTTAGGGCTTACTAGGGTTTGGGGGTTTAGAGGTTTAGGGGTTTAGGGTTTAGGGGTTGTGTGTTTCAGATTCCTTTTGAATGTGACAGTGGTTGCAGGGAGTCTGGCACATTGATTGTAGGAGGGTTTTAGGGTTGAAGGCTGTGCTTGCAGTTGCCACCTTCTTCGGTTGTCGGCACATATGAACTCAGTGTCATCTTACAGCATCTGCGCGAAGCAGTTGAAAGGGTTCTTGTTATGAGGTTTACTTTAAGTTACCAGAATAGGGATCTACAGGAAGTGATATGGTTTCCTCATATTATGGTTACTTACATTAAACTCCTTAGCAAGAGCCAAGTTGCTAATTATAGTAAATAGCAAAAGTAAGAATAATCAGATCAATAATAATCATAATAATAATAATCGTAATAATAATAATAGTAATAATAGTAATAATATTAATAACAATAATAATAGCAATAACAATAATACTAATAATAACAAGAATAATGGAAGGCGGTTCCCCCGCATGGTCTTCTGAATGACCCGGAGACGACGCAAAGCCTCCAGCCGAGGCTACGGGGGCTCGGGGTTCGTGACTTTAGACCCTAAATGCTAAACCTAAATCCTAAACCTTAGACCCGAAACCCTAAATCCTTAAGCCCAAAATCTTCAAATCCTAACCCTAAACCCTAAATCCTTTTCAACCCCCAAGTCTATAAACCCTAAACTCTAAACCCTAACTTGGAGGGTCACGAAGTCTGAGGGCTACTAGGGACTAGATCTTCTTTCAGGTTTTGGCCTGGACCCCTAGGTATATACCCTTTATAGAGCTAGTGTATACCCATTGTATAGGGTCCCCATTAAGGGTCCCTCCTTTTCCCCTTTGATATAAGGTGGAGTTTCAGTTTAGGGTTCATTCATGTCGTTCATGACTGTTGACAAGAGGACCCTTATAAGTTTTTCTGTAGCCGATAACCTACAAAATAGTAGAGTATGATCCTTAAACTGCCCCAAACCTTAAACGCGTAAATGAGGGCTAGAGACCTCAGAACGGTACGAGCAGGGTTTCGGATCCTCTGTGTGCATCCAAAGGTTTGGCTTCGATCAGAGCTTGGGCGCTTTGGAGATCAAGGATTTGGATTTAGGGCCGTAAGGTGTGGGTCTTAGCTGTTAGGGTTTAGGGTTTAGGGTTTAGGGTTTAGGGTTTAGGGATTTGGATCTAGGGCCGTAAGGGTTGAGGGTTTAGAGATTAGAGGCTTTATTGGTTAGGGTCAGGGTTTTCAGGGTTTAGGGTGGGCTTTAGGTCTCAGGGATGGGGTGGTGAGCATGCTTTGGGTTTGGGGCATAACCCTAAAACCTACGCCCTAACCTCTAAACCTGGCAGACCAGTTATTGTTCATCAAGCTGCTGTAATACCTCCGAAGCCCCACGTAGCGTCCGAAGGTCCTGCCCTTTCAAAAACCCCAAAACCCTCCACACTGAAGCCGGAGCGCTTAAACCCTGTAGACCCTTAACTCAAGGCTTGCACCTCTTGGTTACACCTTTACGAATACCTCGACAGCGACGATGAGTGCTATGACAACTAAAAAGTTGGTGGGGAAAGGGTTTCCTGGTGAAGGGTTGCAAGAATGGTTGGGGGATGATGGGCTGGAGATGCAAGAGCCAGGGTATGGCAGGGATGACACACAGGGTGCAGTGGACGGGAAGGAGGAAAGCTTTTAGATGATGCTGTGGCTATGTGGTCCTGTCTGGCTGTACGTGTGCTACCTTTGGTGTGGACTCCTATTCTTTGGTCGTGCGTGCCAAAACCCTCTTCTGTTTCACACTACGCGCCCACAAAGGGCAGGCTAGCTTCGCACAGTAGACAAAAAGCCCTATAAACCCTGTAGGCCCTAAACCCTACAAGCCCTATGCATCGCGTAAACCCTACGGACCCTGAACCCTAAGCCCTAATTCGTGGTAGCAGCAGGCCACAGAAGCAACCAATCGTATCGCAGGCGTCGTTGGACCTTGCCGGCGAAGGCTGGTCACGATGCTGTCACATAGATGCTATATTTTGGAGGGGAGGGGGAGGTGAGGCTTAGGGTTGAGGGTGTAATGGTTGGGTGTTTCTTCATCGAACCCAGGCTTCTCTACCTGACCCTTGAAGGTTTAGGACAAAGTGTTTGAGGTGACCCCAAGGGTCAAACTCTCCTGGAACGGCGTTCCAACTCTCCGGCGTGCACCATACTGCTTTTCCGGGGCGACATAAAGTTAATAGCCGATGAATGGCATTGCAAAGATGTCGACCATGGTTCTTGGCAGATGATTAAATCACGGGTCCATGGGCTTGGTGAAATCCTTAGCTTAGGCATCATACCCCAAACCCAAAACATAAACCCTAAAGCAAAAAGCCTCAAGGTGCAGTTTTAAATTGCAAGTTGAGAGTGTAGGTCTCTAACAATCCTACACCGGATCCCCAAACCAAGACCTTGACTCTTGAACATCTTGCACGGTCTAAGTTCACTAGTATAGAATATGTTGTAGAATAAAGCATGCTGTAGGATGTCATAGTAGATAATATTGTTGTTGACGGTGTTTTGCGTGCGTTCCCCTGCCAGACCAGCTCCATAGCCGTGTCGCCGAATGGAGGCATTGTGGCCGGGAGCCCACAGAAGTTTCCCAATCGCGCATGTCAGAGTGTAGGGTTTACTTGGACCCCAAGTAGCAGACAAATTACATGTCATAGCTGGGTAACATTTTAGAGTCTCATGGATTTCAGCCAACAAGGAATTCACATTCATTTTTGAAATATTATCCCAACGATGGCCTAGCTTTTTGGAACAACGGAAGGAAATCATAATCGGGAAACCCAAGAAGGAAGGTTTTATAGGCCACGTAGAGTTTAGGATTTCCAAACATGCGGCTTGGATTCTAGCGCTGGGACTTAGCTATGCTGGACACTCGAAGACACTAAACTCCAGACAACCCTAAACCCTAGTTGGAACCCTTGAAGCCCAATCTGCAACCGTTTAGAAAGCTGCAGCATAGACAGTAAACCCGAAAAAAGCAGAAACGACACCTACCTTGAACTACCAAGGCCTGTTGTTGTATGAATTCTGCCCAGGGGTCTGTTGACAAGCTCCAAAATGCTAGGTTATGGTAGCTTAAGATGGAACCTCCATTGGCCCTCTATTCGCCCCTACAGACTTACAACGGTATTTGGTGACATCTTGGCCTGGACGGTGCCAGGAGGGTCTTGAGAAAGTTGGAGCATCATTGCCATGCCTCAATGCAGGGCAAAGGGCATTCCAAGATTCTTGTTCACTTGTTACCACCTTTTGGAGCTCTACAGAGCAAGTTCTAAGCAGCAAACCGTATACCCCGTCAACCCGAAATCTTAAACTGTTAGTTAAGCCCTAGAGAGGGCCACCCCCGTGGCTTTCCTGGCTCGACTCACCCTAAACCCTCAATGCCTCTGTCTTCCGAGGCGATAGGCGGTGCGCAGGGTTCCGTCGCCTTAGCTGAAGCCTCAAAGAACACTCCGGCTGTTGTTCTGGGGTGTGTGGGGCTTGAAGGCACCGGGCCTGAGGAGTTAAAGCTTTCTGTTTGTTGGCATTTAGGGTCCTGGTCTTAGCATTGGGCGGTGTGCTTCTCGTTGCGTTTTGGGGCCGAAGGAGTTGCGGCTTAGCATTTAGCAAGGGCTTCTCATTATTCGTTCCTATGATCTAGAGGGATTAAGTAGCGCTAAACCCTGAACCCTACAGCGTTAGTCGGGTTAAGGGGGTGAGGCTTTGGGATTTGGGATGTCGGGTGGGGGGGGATCGAGGTTCCGGCGCTTACGGAGTTTTGGGTTGAAGCGTGCGGGGTTTGTGGCGTAGCTGTGTAGGGAATTATATAGTTTTGAGATTTCAAGCACGGGGTTTGATAAGAAGAAGCCTACATGTTAAACTCTAGAGGAGCTTAACACAAGTATTCAACAGTGTCGGTTTCAGCCTTGGGTCACCCGGCCTGCGGGATAGGTTTCAGACAGCCTACACCCCAAGCAATAGTGTTCGAAGGTGACACGTTCAGTAGAAGCCTTTGACATTGTCCAGGGCCATTGCAGAGTTGCACTTCGGGTTTAGGGTTCAGAGTTTGTTTGTTGTTTGCTTCTCAACCCCTGCACCGTTGAGGGTTGGGTTTCATGTTGCTGCCATACGTAGTAGGTTGGTAAGAGTCTGGTAAACCCCAAACCCCAAACCCTACACCGTGGACCCTGGCAGGAAATGCATGTTCTCGCCTGAAGTTCTTCAGGCTTTGGGCGTTGATGCCTTATTATATTATATCTACACAGCCAAGCAAGGTTACCTGTCGGACCAGCATAGGCTTTAACGGCTCGGCCCCCAAAGTACTTCCGGAAGAACTCATAGCCTCTCTTCGACGACAATAGCTTTGTTCTTGAAGTCCGAGGTCGTGAACCGTATACCAAAAGCCATGCATGACTATGCCCGCCTAAATCCCATCGCCCAGAACTTAAGCAACGAATTTCGCGAAAACACTTGCTGGCATCCAGGTCAATGCTGCTACAGGCCCCAGCTTAAGAACGAATCTTGGCTGAATGAGGTTCTCTTCGTAAGTGCTCGGTTTTATATCATATACTGTAGGTCCCACAAGCAAATATAAAAGGTCAGACAGAAGACCTTAACACAGACTGTAGTGGTCCTTCGCATATTCACTGCACCCACGCTCACGAAGTTCTCTTCCAGCTTGCTGCATTCACAGTTTATGCCGAGTCGTTTGGGCTGGAGGAGCGGTCTAACCCTAAACCCGAAACCCTAGAAATTGAATCAAGGTTCCGGATCTTTTTTTTTCGAGCGAAGGACGTCCATACACACACACAGAACCTTCAGTCCGGTAAGCCCTTTGAGCCTGAAGCAGTTGTTTCACCATGGTAAAGCCCTTTTAAAGCGCATCTAAAGCCTAGAAAAGGCTTTTCAATTCTAGACCGTAAACCCTCTCAAGGGTTCAGGCTTCAAGGTTTAAGGCTTAGAACTTGAGGCTGGGTGTTGCCGGCTTAGAGGTAGCAATGACAAGGAAGCATTTGCGTGTGCGTGATGTCCCTGCCTAGCAACTATTTTCCTACGCAATCCACGATCGGTCTGGCATAGTAGTATACATTAGAAGCTGCCCCCCACCCTGTAATAGTGGTATAATAGGAATATAATAGGGCCCTAGTATAATCCTATATAATCCTTATGGTCACTATTACAGGGTGGGGGCAGCTTCTAAAGTATACACCCGAAGCCTACTCCGATGTGTTTCTCATCTCTATAACCAGTGCAGCGAACCAAATCCGAACACCCGGTCCTAACTTCCTTGATTGAGTTGTTTCGTACATAGCCGCCCCCCCCCCCCCCCGCAATGTGCCATGGCTTCAAAGAAGAAGTGTCAGAAGTGAGGGTGTCAGGGTAGGGTCTACTGTAAACCACAACACCCCCCGTCCTAAATCATCCTGCTTAACCCCATGGGTCCAAGTAGCTAGCCATCATATACTCATACCCACTCCCAAAACCAGCTCACTGTACACGTTTGTACATTACCATTATCCGCACACAGCCGAGTACCTCATTTATAAGGTTTGGACGTTAGTGATACTAGCAGGATGCTTCCTGGACACTACGGTGCGGTCAATGCGCTCGCATTCTTCCGGGTGCAGGGCCCGGGCTTGTTGCGGGACCTAGGCCGGGGTTGAGGGACTAAGCTTTCGAGTTAGCGGGTGGTGACATCTGTAGAGTTGGAGACAGGGGAAGCCGAATTACTCGTCCTGAGCCGGCGTCCGACACCGTTTGAGTTTGGGCTGTTGTCTCGACTAGCTTTTTGAAAGTACTGCGGCTAGAAACGCTCACAAAACACGTTCTATCTCTCCTCATTCAGCGCTGGGCTACGGTGAACACCCTGAAGCAATGCAGCTCGATTTCGGCATTTTGACGGGTGCCTTCTTGGATCTATCCGGGTTGGAGGCTGACCGTCGCCGGCCGCACTTCCCAGTCCCGTCCATAAGGGTGTATAAAGTTTAGGGCTTAAGGTCTAGGGCAGGGGGGAATACAAACAATAATACAGCATTCTGATACATAAGGTCGGAGCTATTGTGTTGTTGATTAGTGGACCTTGGCTTTCCGGCAAGCAGAGTCGGGCCGGCTTCTGTGTTGGAGGGGGTTGTGACGGAGCAGAGGCCGGTGTCCTAGTCAACGGATTTCGGGGTCGAGGGTGTTCCAGTCCGAGCTTGCGGTAGGTCAAAAAATCCGTTGTCATTGTAAACCCTATAAACCCTAAACACTACTTAAAGGATCATGGGACTTAGTAACTGGGGCTATAATTGGGGTAACTATACCTATAACTACTTATAACCCCAGTTAAGGTACTTATAACCTTACTTACTAAGTCCCATGATCCCCATTATAGAACCCCTATAGATTCCTCTAAGGAACCCTATTCTGGAACCCTAAACCTTACTTACTAAGTCCCATGATCCTCCAAGTACACAGTATCATGTGATGGCGCAGGATGCCGCGCCCCCAGCTTGGTGCGGCGCAGCATGTGGGTGGTTGTCGAAATTGGGGTCCCTTTTTGGGTCTCCTAAATATTAGGTGCCTTCTTATATTAGGGACCCAAAAAGGAACCGTAATTTTGACAACCACCCATGTAGAGATGTGGAGCCAGCCTTCCAAGAAGGGCAGCATCGAGTCTCAAACCTATGCCCGATGCGATCCCAAGCCCTTTAACACTGGAAGTGCCCAAAATCTAATGTAGGAACCTGATTAAGAAACTCTGGCCCTATGACCCCAAAATAGTAGGACTCATATAAGGAACCCTGATAAAGACCCAAGGTTTCTTAATCAGGTTCCTACATTGAACACTTCGACCCTAAAGCTTTGACCCCTATAAGCCCAGCCAGAGTCACAGAGGGCCTCGGGCGCCAGACCCCCTCGACACAACATGGCACAACAACCAAGCAGCCCCAGTGCTGGCGTTCAGGGCTTAAGTTTAGGGTTTAAGGTTAGGGTTTAGGGTTTAAGTTAAAGTTTAATTACGGTACGGTTTAGTGCAGGACAAGACCCTGGTCTCAGCGGGCGCTGACTGCCAGGATCTGAGACACCCTAGGACTGCGCTTTCGAGCAGTGATGGGGCTTTAGGGTTTAGCCAGAACACATGTTTTCTGCGACTTGCATTTCCCATGGCCTGTTTCCTTACACAGTTACACTCAAAATTATTGTGGTGGCCGGTTAGAACCGTTGGTGCCTCGTATGCTCTTTGTGAGCAGCAGCAGATCTTACGAACTACTGAAGGCCGCACAAGTCGTCGATCAAGGTTTGATGGTTCAGCAAGTTGTTAAGGTTAGGGGGTAGTCTAGGGTTCAAAGTTTGGGGTTTTAGGGTCTACCCTCCAACCCCAAACCCGCCATAGTCTTGGAGCCGTAACTTCTTTGCCTGAACCCAGAGCAGCATTGTAAAGGCCTGGCTTTTGAGATTTGGGCTTTGCCGACATGGGGTGACAAAGCCTGTCCCCCGCTTTCATCCATAATCTACAGGTCCAAGCCCCGCTTGCTTCTCGCCAATACTTCATAGTTCCACAGAGAAACGGTTGCAAATGCCAGCATTTCCTTGTCGTCATGGATGTTTGTTGGAATAACAGCAGTAGCCGCAGCAGTAGCGGCAGCCGTAGAAGTACCGGTAGCAGTAGCAGCAGCAGTGGAAGTAGAAAGAGCAGAAGAAGAAGTAGTTGTATTAATTGTCATTGTTGCTGCTGTTACACTGCCAGCTATAAGCCCCAAACCTTAAGCCCTACGCCCTCAACTCTAGATCAGCAGTCGTCGTCGAAGGCACCAAAGTAGGACAACTGAGGTTGGGTCCACCAGTATTGCATGCAGACGGACACGGCAACCCGGCACATGCTAAGGGTACTACAAGGGCATTCTTAAGGCTCATTAAGGGTACTATAAGGGACTTTTCAACGAGGGTGCTACACGGGCCGGCCTGTTTAGAGTTGAGTTTAGCTCTTCTGCGTGGTTGATTGCTGACGTGCACATGGGAGAGCAAGAGAACTTCGGTGCTGTTGGTTCGACATGGGACTAGGCCGGAAACCCCGAAACCCTACATAAGAGGTATGGTTTGCGGATTTCGGCTCTAAACCCTAAACCTGATACTGTTGATGGTATAAATCCTGCATTACCCATAATAAGGAATATACCATAATTCCCATAGTTTAGGGTCATTATGATAGTGCAGGATTCATATCATCAACCGTATTTGGCGTTGGAGGCTCCTTGGGCCCGGGGGTGTTCTGGTAGAGGCCGGCTTGGGCAGATAGAGCGATTCTTTTTGCAACGATTGTACGACACTATACGACATCGCATTCCACAATGTAGTACTATGGGTTTACATGAATGTATATCTACAGTATATTTCTTATATGGCTACGAGTAATGCTTATCGGAAATTCAACAGAGGTCGTGGAACAATCAGCTTATCGATTCTATCCAGAATGTCTCAGTCTTGACCCTGGTGGTACAGGTGTAGCAAAGACGCAGATGCTTCCGCGTTAGTTTGGGGCTTGCCATTCCCGGACATGCCTGGCTGTATCAGAAATGTCTCGAATGCAAAGACTAAAAGATGTCAAGCACTTCATTACATTATCCTTCATGAGAATGGACTTGGTTCCGTACAGAACCTCTTTTCCCCGACAGTACTGTCTCCTGTTGTTGCAAACAAGCCAGCAGTTTTGTTGCCCGAACTATGGGTGAACAGTAGGATCCGCTTGCAAGGAAACCAAGACCCTGCACCCTCAACCTGTGGATTCCCAAGCAAGGTTTAGGGTTTGCCTAACCCTAGGGATCTAAGCACTCATATTTTAAGGTTTTTGGGCCCAAAGACCATACTATATAAGGCTTTTGGGCATTTTTTTATTCCCCAGCATAAGACTTTGTCGATTTTTAAGTCTAGTTACCCTACCTATAACCCCACTTATAACTACCCATGAACCTCCAAGTAGTGTTTCCCTAAGACTTTATCGGATCACCAGTTGCTGGCTCGCCATTTGGCAGCGCCACCACCGCTGTCGTCAACGGCACTTGCCTTAACCGGGCGTCTGGGAGTTGAGGTTTAGGCTTTCCGTTCACCAGGAATAACCTACCTTTTGTGGACTTATGTCAGGAAATTATAATAAGGAACCCTAAAAAGGTAGGTTATTTGTGGACGTATGCCAGGAAATCATAATAAGGAACCCTACAAGGTAGGTTATTCAGGTGTGGGCTTTCGTGTTTATTGAGGGCTTCGGGGTTTGGGATTTTTGGGGGTTCGACGTGTCATCCGCCGTTTAGGGTTTGGGGGGCTGAGCTCCTCAGGCACAAGATCTGGGGCGTTGCTGTGCCGTTTCGGATTGAGCTTCTCAGACTGTGGCTTCGCTCTTGTCTTGGGACAAACAAGCTCACCGAGGCCCTTGACCTTTGTTTAGGGTTTGGGGGGGTTGGGGTTCAAGTTTTACGGATTCGCAGATTTCCTGTAGTTCGCAGAACCAGTATCAACAAGAGCAGCCAGCAAGCAAGATGCAAGCATGAGGCCATGACGAGATAGGACGAGTTCGGGTACCAGAATTCATTACCGAGTTCGTCATCATCACCATCATCATCGTCATGTTCATCATCATCAATCTCGTTATCCTCATTATCACCATCACTCGTCATCACCACCTTGACCGTCATCACGGTCACAGCTTCATCACATTGACGGCCACATGCTTCGTCATGGTCAAACTGTTGATTAGTCAGCTTCACCACGAACGTCCGCCACCCAATCTCCAAATTCATCATATGTGTCTTCTGCTTCTTCAGCAGCAGCTTCAGCAGCTACGGTGTCCTGGTGGTTGAAGTCGTCCCATCGAAACGCAGGCACGTAAATTGAGTGGCTTTCTGCCTGGTAGGTTTGTCGACGCGTTACAGAGCCCAAAAGTTCCCAAGGCGGCAAACGGCTCTTGTCAAAAACAATTTTAAGCCGTCAGTCACCGCACAAGGAAGGAGTGGTGATCGTAGGCGTGGGCATCACTCTATTGCTGCAAACGTTACGGCGATGTCAGCACAGGTGTTGGATTATCGGCAAGAGGAATGTTCAACAAACAAGTGGTTGGAGCAGGAGTATAGCAACAGTTGTCATTCCCATAGTCAAAGTTTTGGTGACACGGTTTATGAGTCGAAACTGCAACGACGCGAGCAGCACGAGTAGTCACCAGCGGGGCTCAACATGCCAAGCGATAGGCGTTCACGATGATAGTCTTGACAGCAGCAACAGCGCGTGATCGTAGGCATACGAGAGATGACCAATGTGCTGACAGTAGCAATGTGCGACTTGACAAATTGTAAGATAAGAGTAGGCCCACAGGACTCGTAATGACAGCAAGGTTCGTTCGATTGCAATGACTCATAATCTGACTCCTGGCCCTGGACGCGGAACTTCAAGCCCCAAACTCCCGAAGTTTCGAATGTGGAAAGCTCGATTCTGCAGATCCCAAGGTCTTAGGCGTCACCGCTGCCCAATCGATGCCACTAGCGGTGACGATGGATGGCGAAGGCTTAGAGTTCGGATTTTAGGATGTTTCAGGTTTAGGGTTTAGGTTTAAGGTTTAGGGTTATGCTGCGCTCTGCTGTAGGGTTCGGGGTTTTGGGGTTGAGAAAAGATCTGAGTCTCTGATGATTCCTAGGCCACATCTTCCCGAACCAACCCCCCCCCCCCCACTCCATCTGGCCTGCTGCTGGTGCGGCTGGCGGGTTTAGAGCTCACTGTCAAGGATTGAGCAGTTGGGGTGGTTTGTCTAGGACCTGGGAGTATTCGCTCAGTCACAGTACGACCCACCTGTTTTTGCATGTCTTCACTTTCCTGCCGGGCCTAAAATCGCAAAGCCGAAATCCTAACCCAAAGCCCTGATAGACCTTAAACTCTGAACCTTAAACCCTATAAGCCCTCAACCCCTAAAGCCTAAATCCAAGACCTTCAACCGTGAACCCAAACTAAATACCATGATACCATGAAAGATCGCACCAATCCTCGAACCCTGTCCCCTGCACTGCAGAACCCGAACGAGTCCATGTTCACTAAACCCCTGGACTAGATCTTGTTGGGAGGTTATTCTACGATAGATCTAATGCAATAAGGATCACCAGGGGTGGAGATGGTTGGATTCTCGAAGTTGAGGGCTTTCACGTGTTGGTTTATGGCGGTTGGACTTTGGGGCTTAGGGCTTCCTAAATTTCAGCGTCGAAGACCTTACAAGCCCAAGTATGGGAACTGATTGGGCCCCTTGGTCTTCACAAAATTCTAAAATAGGGGCCCTAAGAATTACCTGTACCACTATTGGTTTGTTTTGAGGGGGAGCTCCTTTTTAAACATATCGTATACTGGGCCCAAAACCCTATTCTAATTATGAAGGCCCCTACATTAGGTCTTGCCGGGAGAGCATCCAAACGTTCTGAACCCAGTACAGTGTAGGAGCCGAAAGATGTGGAGGCCGACCACTAATGACATCGTCCCATGTTAAGCCGCTGTATACTTATGTGATGGCATGGCATCCCCCCTAAAGACTTACTTCTGCTCATCTGGGAGCCTTTCATGCACTGATCAGGAGTCCCCCTTCCCTGCAGTATGAATAGGTTTCAGGGCTCATAGTCTGACTGTGCATAGTAGTGTTATCATTGGATGGCTCTTCTTATTGAATTGCTGACGACTATCCATGCAGGAGTAAACAGAGTTTCCTCCTTCTCTCAGAATCCTGTGAGACTTGGTTCCCCATGTGGGTGTCCTCATCGGGGGCCCTGATTTTTAAGACGGGCGTACTCGTGTGGATCTAGAGCCTGGCGTAAGACACATCTAGTAGTGACGATCTTCCTACTAGATTTGCTGCTCGTAACTTCCGGAATTGTCTGCGTTGTGCTGTTATTAATCTTTCTCTTGCTGTTGAAACTGAGCCACAGGCCCAAAGCTTCTAATCACAATTCTCAAGGCCCAACCTATCCGTCCCAACCTGCACCCCCCACCCTACTCCCCAAATCCTAAACCCTAAACCCTAAACCCTACGAGCCCTAGCGTTTAAGAGCGACTGAAGCTCCGGCAAACCATTCAGCAGCTGGAGGTGGCCTCCGCCTCTGGGATCTAAAACGTGGTTCCAAGGCCCCTCAGGAGACAGAGTGGGAGGTTTGAGGTTATAGTGAACCCCAGAAAGTTGGTACATAGGTTTAGGATGATTCATGCTGGGATCTTCTGTACTTTACTTTAACGGCATGAGGCTCATGATGTTGGAGACAGAGCGGGAGGTTTGAGGGTTTACTTGGAGGATCATGGGACTTAGTAAGTAAGGTTATAAGTACCTTAATTGGGGTTATAAGTAGTTATAAGTATGGTTACCCTACTTATAAACCTGGTTACTAAGTCCCATGATCCTTTAAGCAGGGTGTGGGATTGAGGATCTTGGCCTTTGATGTTAGGGGTTTAGGTTTTTAGGCTTCAGGGTTTAGGGTCATGGATTCGGGTTCAGGATTCAGGGTTTAGGGTTCAAGATTTAGGGCTCAGGGCGTTTAGGAAATGTAGCACTCAGGCTTATCATAGTCGTAGCCTACCGGTTGAGAGTTTCGAGATCCTCGCTCTGATGGGCACTGGTTTCGATTGCTAGAGGCAGGGGTCTGGGCATAAGTTCTCACTAGGG
This sequence comes from Symbiodinium sp. CCMP2592, assembly GCA_905221615.1. NCBI lineage: Eukaryota > Dinophyceae > Suessiales > Symbiodiniaceae > Symbiodinium > Symbiodinium sp. CCMP2592. Next base: position 688,413 of record CAJNDT010003246.1, read on the forward strand.
CTTACGGCTCAGGGACCCTGTGCAGTAGTATGTCAATCAGCGCAAGCTTTTGAGGATGTATGATGCACTACGCATAGACTTCAGTTGCTGTTGGCACCCCGAACCTCAAACTCAAAACCCTGAACCCCGAAGCCCACAATTTTTTGTGGCCTTAGTTTTCTGCCTTAGACCTGCTGGATTGTTGCAATTAGATTTCAGCCGAGGTGCCCAGAACTGTAGGAGAAATGAAACTCAATAAAGGAGGTGCTTCAGAGGCCCTGGTGGCATTCACTGCAAACGCATCTGACGGCAAGGCCTAACGCGCATGGAAATAGGCAAACAAATGGAAGCATAATGGACCGATCGGCAGGTAGACAGATAAGATAGGCAGACAGTTGGGCAGTTAGACAAATAGATGGATAGACAGTAGATGGACAGAGAGATGAGGGAGATAGAAAGAAAGATAGGTAGATGGATAGATGAACATATACATGGATAGGTAGACGGGTAGATAGACAGACAGACAGATACTTGTGGACATGCAAAGTTGCATACACATATATTCTAGAGTACAAGTCTGGATGAGGGTGCAGCAATCAAGAAAGGTGCTGCTCCCACCCGGCAGAGCTAATCTTAACCCTAAACCCTAAACCCTAAACCCTAACCAGGGGCATTACCTCCAAGAGTTGTCCACGAGGGATTCCCGTCGTTTCCAAGGCGGGATCGACACGGGGTTCGGTCGAACTCTTGCTCAGGCTTAGGCAAGGAGGCCTTCAATCGTGACAGTGAAAAGTTATAAGTTACAAGTGCTACTGTTGATGTTATGAATCCTGCACTACCCATAATAAGGAATATGCAGTTATTCCCATAGTTTAGGGTCCTTAAGGTAATGCAGGATTTACATCATCAACCGTAGCCTCGAGTTCGTGGGGCCTCCCCGGTTTCCGAGGCGGGGACACACACCTTCGTCGCCCCTACTCGGCAACCCAAGAGTTTCATTTTAGTAGGGTCTATAGGGTCTAGGGGGTCTAGGGTTTAGGGTTCCCAAAGGGTCCAAGAATCATGATGGTATATACTTAGGCCCCCAAGCTACCCTATAAGTATATACCAGAATGGTAATTACTTGGACCCTTTCGGGTTTAGGGTCCTGCAGGTGGGATCTATGGCATGCGTCAGCTCTGGCCCAAGACAAGCATCCGGCATCCCAGTTCGGGGGTTGCGGATCCGGAGCCCCAATCCCCACCTGAACCCGAAATAATCCACTTGTTTAGGGCTCCTATATATATATATAACATATATATATATATATATAAATGTATACACATATATATATATATATGTATGTATTTATATATATATATATATATATAGATATAGATATAGTATCTTCTTAAGAGGTGCGTCGTTGAGGGTCTGGGTATGCCTTGAAACCCAGAGAGACAGTCTTATTCCACAAAGCCCTGAGCCTAAACTAAACCTCGGCATCCATCCCCGGAGCACTACAGTTGATGATATAAATCCCGCATTACCCATAATAAGGACTATACCATAATTCCCATAGTTTAGGGTCCTTAAGGTAATGCAGGATTTATATCATTAACCGTACCACTGACTCGTATGCCCTGCATTCGCAACCCGTTATCCGACCCTAGTTGCCAACCCGAAGCCCGATGGGCTCTTATCCCAAAATGGGGGTGTCTGAAAATAGGGGTACCTTATCTTGGGGTCCTTGTAATAAGGATCCTATTATTTAGGGTACCATATTAGGGTCCCCTATTTTCGGAAACCCCCAAATCAGCTTCAAACAAAGGCCCTAATGTTTGAGCCCTCGTTAACTTCGTGTCAGGCAGGGTTCAATTGTTGTTATGCTTTGGGTGTTTATTTGGTTTGCGGTGTCGGGTTCGTATGTAGGGTTTCTGATGGGTTTTTTGTGAGTGGTTGAGGGTTGGTATGAAGGCTTTTCGTAAGTGTATTTAGGGCTTCTCAGAACCTACTCAAAGGATCTGGGACTTGGCAACGGGATATACATAAGGTAACACTACTTGCGATTTCGTATAACCCTCATCAAGGTAGTTACGTCCTTACTTACTCAGGCTCATGATCTTCCATGGAGCTTTGATGAGGGTAGATCTTGGGTGTTCCTGCGGGGATACTAGCAATCAACACCCTATTCATTGGTGCCTTGGGGACTGTCCAGATAGGGCGAGACGTGGGGTTTAGGCCTATTTAGACAACGCGGATGTTTCGAGGGTCCAGCCGGACCGTTTGTTGCCTGGAAAGGGATATGGTTTCAGGATGTTTAAAGCTCAATTTCTGGGGTGATGCTTGGAGATCTCGAGCAGCTGAATCCCTAAAAATTACAGGATCATGGGACTTAGTAACAAGGGTTCCTTTAAGGGCTCCTGTAAAGGGGATCTATAGGGGTTCTTTAAAGGGATCTATGGTGTTTAGGGTGTAGGGTCTACTTAAAGGATCATGGGACTTAGTAACAAGGGTTATTATTAGGGTAGCTATACTTATAGCTACTTGTAACCCCAATTAGGGTACTTACAACCTTACTTACTAAGTCCCAAGATCCCCATTATAGAACCCCTATAGATTCCTCTAAGGAACCCTATTCTGGAACCCTAAACCTTACTTACTAAGTCCCATGATCCTCCAAGAACTTACAACCCATCCAAGCCCTGGGACCCCAAGTCTAATCAAAGCCAATAAACGTAGGAACTTGAAAAAACAAAACCAAGGCTCCCTGGGTCCTTATAAAGGGTCTATATAAGGATTACTATAAGGGGTATTATAGGGGCTTAGTATAGGAACCGAACCTGCTTAAGAAACCCAAGGCCTTTATGTTAGGGTTCCTTTAAAGGGGTCTATAAGGGTTCCTATAAGGGATCTATAATGAGGCTACTAGTAGTGTAGGAACCTGATGAAGAAACCCTGGGCCTATAACCCCCAAAATGGTAGGGTTCATACAAGGAACCCTAATAAAGGGCCCAAGGTGTCTTCATCAGGTTCCTACATTATGGAACCCTTTAGAGCACCCTTATAGATCCCTTATAGGAAACCTTACAGTACCCTTATAGGAATGCTTATCAGAATCCTTCTAGGAATCCTTATTATAGAACCCGAAAGGAAAGTCTAACACCGGAAACTCAGAGCTGTGTAGCGCGAAATGTGAAGACCAGATCCCGGCCTCGGGACCCTTACTTGGAGGTTTATGGGTAGTAAGTAGGGTAGCTAGACTTATAACTCCAACTCCTATTCGGGGACTTATAACCCGACTTATAACTACCCATGAACCTCCAAGTAGGCGGTTAGGGGAGAGGGGGTTAGGGGACTATACTTCTTTAAATGCGCCTTATTTTGTCCTTTAAGGCCCCCTACCGCCCCTACCCCCTCCCCCATACCCTCCTAAGGGTCCGTATGATACAGCACATTTGAACGCTCTCGCAGCCATAAACCCAGATCCAATTGCCGAATCCCTAGGTCCCCCACCTCCACCGCGCAAGGAGGCCACAAACACATCCACCGGTCACTTGTAGTTGACCTCGGGACTCTTGATGTAAGGTTGCGATGTATGACGACTGATTCTCACTACCGCTGTTTGCAGTTGTTTCTGTTGCTGCGCCATGTGTTTCTAAGCTGTTTTGGCGCAAGACATCAGAAGGGCTGCGATCATGATTCCGATTGCCCGTTTGGGCCATCATGCTACAGCTAGAGTAGTACGAACAGCAAGAGAACTTCAAGTATTCAGCTGGCACTCGCGATAATAGCAACATCGGTCGATGTGAGTTTTCGTGGAGAAAGCAGCAGAACCGAAGGCTACCTCTGAACCCTGAACTCTACAGCCCTAAACCCCCTTGATGAACTGTAGGCTTCACTGGCACTAGTGGCTAGAGGATTCAGAGTCGACGTACTACGCGGGTGCAGATTATTGTTGAGGGTTTTTGGGTTTTTAGGGTGTAGGGCTTTAGGGTTTAGTGTTCCAGTAAAGTGAGGCATTCATGTTTCTCTCTCCAGCAGCCAGGTGGAGAATGGGGTGAATAGGCGGCCCGAGCCAACGCAACTACATTCTGAGTTCTAGCCGAAGCACTCGAGTGTAAACCTTGTTGAAAGGATAACTAATTACTAATCCTTTCACGTGTGCCTTCTGTGATGAGATGTACGACGTCCCGATGAAGACTTCTTTGGACAGGACGACGATGAGCAAGCAGAAGTGCAGCGCATCGTCCTCAAAGAGGAGAGAGGGAGTTTGAGGGACGCTTAAACAGCTTAAACCTTACAAACTCCAAGAGAGTTTAGGGTTCACCAAAGTTACAGGGTTCACGGTTCAGAGTACGCATCTGGACAAGTCTGTTCTGCGAAGAGATATTTCCCTAAACTCCTGTCCTCATGCCCCACAAGCTCCACACTCTGACCTTATACATTGGGTACGGCCCCCACTCAGTAACAGTTGGATAATATTCATAATATAGATATATATATATATATATATATATATATATATATAGATAGATATATATATATATATATATGGCCCTTGATAGTAGTCCTATTATAGACTGTTACTGTATGGGGGCCGTACCCAACTTATACACCACAAGCTCCAAGCCTAAACCCGAAACTCTGAACCCACACTGTGTACCTTCCCAGCCCAAGTCATATCCTAAACCCTAAACCCACACTGTCTAGCCCCCCAAGCCATACACTCTGAGAGGACGAGACGCCGAAGCTGCTTCTTCACACTGCCACGGGCTTTTGCGTGATCTGCATGCCGAATGCTCAGTCTTTGCATCATCGACGTTGTAAAGGTTACGATTTAGGGTTTAGGGTCAGATTCAGCGCTGAGGGTGGTACGAGGTTTGGGTTATCCTGTGGTGGGTTCATGAAGCAGGGTTTACAGGGCTTAGGTTTAGAATTTGCACTGAAACCCTCAACCCTGCAATTCGGGTTTAGATTTTCACCTAATGCAGGAACCTGATTAAGAAACCCTGGGCCCATAACCCCAAAACAGCAGGGTTGAGAATACAAGGAACCCTAATAAAGGCCCAAGGTTTCTGAATCAGGTTCCTTCCCGAAAACTTAAACCTCTGGCCTAAGATGTAAAGTGTATAGGATTTAGGTTTAGGGTCAGGTTCAGCGCTGCGGGGGTTATTTGAAGCTTACATATCTGGCCAAAGATGTAAAGGGTAGCTCATCTTCGGCTCAAAGGTCAGACTTGTATATGGCGCAGTGTTTACGGTTTAGGCACGGTTTAGGCCGATATAGTTATGCTTATGCCTATGGGGGTTTTAGGACCCGGAACACTACACTTTCCCTATTATTCATGGGGTTTAGGACCCTGAGCCCTACACGGCACGTCCTATGGACACTACATGGGGCTTCAAGCAGCGTTCCGAGGGCGGTGGAGCAACCTATGGAGGGCGTAGATCCCGACATGGAGACGGAGGACGCATTTGGGTTGAACTTGGGTTTAGGGTTTAGGGTTCGGGGTTTGGGGCTTCGGTGCTTTTAGGGTTTGGGGTGTATGCTTCAGGAGATGGGGCTTTTAGGGTGGAGGGTTTGCGGTTGAGTGCAGGAGCAGAAACCCCAAACCCAAACATCGTTAAGCCCTAGACCCTAAACCCCCAGACCTCAAACCCTTAAACGCTTCAACGCTAAACCTTCAACCCCCTTCAACCCCTTCAGCCCTGAAATCTTGAAACCCTAAACCCTCGCAGCCTTAAAACCCTGATCTCGAAGCCTCTGAGACCTAAGAATCTGACTCTTGGCACTTTTTCCTGGACTCCTCTAGGCCTTTTCGCTTAAAGTTTTAGGGGTTCAGAGTTTAGGGGTTTGGGGGTTAGGATTTACCGTTTAGGGTCGTAAACATCCACTAACTACAAGTCTTCGGGTTGAGGGGCTCGGGTTTAGTTCTTAAAGGATCATGGGACTTAGTAACTGGGGCTATGATTAGGGTAACTATACTTATAACTGCTTATAACCCCAATTAAGGTACTTATAACCTTACTTGCTAAGTCCCATGATCCTCCAAGTTTTCTAGCGTTTCGGACTCAGCTGTCTAGCTTTTAGGATTCAGCTTGTTGCAGCCTTAACTTGGAGGTTCAGGGGTAGTTATAAGAAGGGTTATATAAGTAGGGTAGCTATACTTATAACTCATATGAGAGGGCTTATAACCATACTTATAATTAGCTACCCATGAACCTCCAAGTAGGGTTCAGGCTTCTTGTATCAAGTAGTTTACGCACAAACCCTTACAACATACTCACGACCCCGGTCCCACCTGCCACCTCACCAACACCCGCCCCACCTCAGGTCAAGTTGAGTATCATGTTGTTTCTATTCTTGCTGTTTGTATTTTATGGGCGTAGGGCTTAGGCTGGTCTTCTCAGATGGGTAGTTGTCAAACTTATGGTCCCTTTTTGGGTACCCTAAATATCAGGTGCCATATTATAATAGGGACCCCAAAAGGCACCCTAATTTTGACAACCACCCAGATGTTCTTAGCTGACACTTCAAGATGGCTCCAGGAGCCTCCACCCGATGGCCCTGTCGATGATGGAGACGACCAAGGCACATCAGGGGTGCTTGGAAGATCTTGGGACTTAGTAAGTAAGGTTATAAGTCCCTTTATCGGGGTTATAAGTAGCTATAAGTATAGTTACCCTAGTTATAACCCTTGTTACTAAGTCCCATGATCCTTTAAGTAGACCCTAAACCCTAAACCCTATAGATCCCTTTAAGGAACCCCTATAGATCCCCCTTGAAGGAGCCCTTAAAGGAACCCTAGTTACCAAGTCCCATGATCCTTTAAGGGGGAGATCCTGGGGCTGACGGGTTTGGGTTGAGGGTTTGGGGTTTCGGGTTTGGGCTTCAGGCTTTGGGGTTTGGGGGGATAGGTTATAGGTAGCTACAAGTATAGTTACCCTAATTAAAACCCTAGTCACTTTGGGCTTCAGGGTTTGGGGTTTAGGGTTCACGGTTTGGGGGGGTAGGGTTTCGGGTTTGGGGTTCAGTGGCTGTCTCTAATTGGGAGACCTTTGTCGGTAGCTTCCGGTGTTGCAAGACAAGAGAGGGCAGTGGAGGACTCTGGGTATGGATTTAGAAAGCCTTTTTCTTTTGAACTTGCGCTGCGGGAAATGGCCACCTCTGGAGGCTTTGAGTTTATCACTGGGTTGTCCTTTGGGATCGCTTTTAATTTCCCCTACTATTGTGTAGAGAACCATAATAGTAAATAAGTTTCAAAGGGCTTAAAGGACAACTCAGATCAACCAGCTGGGTTTGACTTGTAGTAGCTTTGCATCTGTGGTGTCGTGGGGATGGCCACTCGCCCCAACCTGCTGAGGATGTACCGCTGGGACTTAAGGCCCTTCCTGCTGCCCAAAGCCCTGAACCCGAAATCCCTAAACCATAAGACCCCAAACCCTAAACCCATGTGTGTCGCGAGCACTCGCCTCTCTCCCGACAATCCCGTGGGGGACCGACCCCACAACTCATGTTGATGCTATTCATAGGCATCTCCACACCTGCCTGCAAAATCTGCCAGCCGCGCCCAAGAAAGCGCGGAACCCTGCTCTAACACAGCAAACCATTGACCTTGTTGTCGGCAAGAGACACGCGCAACGATGCCTTCGCATCACAAGGCAGCGCACTCGCCTTGCATTCTTACAGGTCCTCTTTCAAGGATGGAGGGGATGTGGCCCGCTCTTTCGAGCGGCTAGAGCAACGCACGAGTGCGCCTGCCGATGCGAAGATGGATGGGTTGCGGTTTTTCGTCGATTGCGTGCTGAACTCACCCAATCCATGCTCAAAGACAAGGCCGACTTTGTCAGGCGCGGCTACCAGCAAGCCCGAAACGACGGACCGAGAGAGTTCCAGTACAAGCTTCGAGCCGTCCTCCGGTGTGGGCGTAAGTTTCGTGCCCGTCATTGGCCAACAGCCAAAGGAGGAGATTGGGCGTCAGAGCGTTCTGGACGCATTCTCCTGTCACTTTGCGGGACCAGAACGTGCAAAACCTGTGGCTTTGGCAGACGCGCTATCAGCCCGTCCCTCCGCCTCAGTCAGCGGCCAGCTTGAAGGAGATCGCCTACCCAGCATTGTCCAACTGACAAGTGCGTTCGGCCGTCTCAAGCCCAATAAGGCGGCGGGGATTTCTGGACTTCCTTCAGAAGTCTTCCGAGCAGCACCAGTGTTGGCGGCTCAAGCCTTCTGGCCTGTGCTGCTCAAATCCATCGTCCGTGGCCCTTTTCCATTTCAATGGCGCGGAGGTGCTGCGGTCACAGTTCCAAAACCTGGCAAGGCCTCCAATGAGCTTGAAGGTTACAGGTCGGTTATCCTGCTCGAACCATCGGCTAAAGCGGCACAGGTGGCTTACCGTCCACTTTTACATGATGAGTTCCTAAAGCTGCGCACCCGTGTCCATTTCGGAGGGGTTGCAGGGGCGCCCCTCTCTCTCCCCGCTGCGTGTGTCAAAGCACACCTTTTGCACTTGAACGCCACAGGATCCAGCGGAGGGGCTGTTTTCGTTGACTGCAAATCGGCTTATTATAGTGTCGCTCGGGAGGTGCTCAAGGCCACACCAGCGCAGTTGGCCGATGACGAATGGGCCCATCGCAGAGCGGCGATCTTTTTCACCCAAGAAGCGGATCGCAGAGCATTCATTGCAGCACTGCGTGCCCACCCTGCGCCGGCACAACTCAGCCACTGCCCTGAGCTAGCTACCATCCTCCGACGCCAGCTAGAAGGCACCTGGTTTACCACTCGACCTGAATCCCACACAGTGATGCAGGCGGAGTCTGGAACGATGCCTGGATCACCAGTCGCTGACCTCCTCTTTGGGGTCGTTTTCCATCGCATCCTCTCAGACATTAACGCCTGCCTGAATGAATTAGGCTGCTGTGCCTTTCCAGGCTTCTGTCAGAACGGGGAGACTTCACCAACTGAGCCCACTTGGGCTGACGACGTCTGCATCCTATTTCAGGTTGTTAAGGCTCAGCAACTTGAGGAGGTCCTCCAAGCTATCATGCAGGTAGTGACCACTGCCATGCAGCAGCAGGGCCTGGCTGCGAACCTTGGCGCAGGCAAAACTGAGTGTATGTTAGTGGCGCACGGCCCGGGCTCACAGACTGTGCGACGCAACCTGCTGACACACGCTCAGCCGAGTGTCTCTTTCAACGGGCCGAAAGGGCCCGCCAAGGTCCGGCTCGTGCCTTCCTACACCCATCTGGGGTGCGTCCTCAGAGCAGATGGCAACGACTTGCCAGCTCTGCGCCACCGAGAACAGCAAGCTCAGAGCATGTATGGGCCAGTTAGGCGTAAGCTCCTCTGCAACCCCTATCTGACAGAACGGGAGAAGTTGGAGGTCTTCCGCTCGCGAATTCTGTCCTCTTTTCTGCACGGAGCAGGGTTGCTCGTCCTACGGACAAAGGCGGAGCAGGACAAATTCACTGAAGTCATCTCGCGATTTCACAGGGGAATTTTTCGTCCGATCCTGTCCATCTCCAGTACAGGATACTCCAATGAGGAAATCGCCACGATTCTCAACTTGGCCTTGCCCTCTGAACTTTTAGATGTTGCCCGAGCAAGGACTCTGGCCGATATCTGCAACGCTGGCCTTGACCCTGTGCTGAGATGCCTATGCTCAGACCAAGACTGGTGGTCACAGGCAATAAAGGCCTCGGTCACTGTTGGGCTCCTCCCAAGAGCCGCCGAGACTGTGGACGACCTTCGTCGGATCATGCCAAGCACTGCCAAATCTGTCTCTCTCGCCTGCAGGCGGTTCCTCAGGACACGTTGTGCCTCGAGGAAATTTGACAGAACAAAACTCGTCCCGCGAGACGAGCCCGACGTGCCTGCAGTCACTCACTCGGCTGGACCTGCGTTGGCGTGGCCTTGCCACCTCTGCCACCAGGCCTTCAGCGGGCGTCGACAGCTCGCAGTGCACCTGTCAAAACATCACGGGCAACGACCCGCACAAGTCCGATGTGCTTTCGGCACATCGTGCCAGAAATGCCAGGTTGAGTTTTGGTCTTTGCGCAGACTTACAGAGCACTTGCGTAAGTCTGACTTGTGCAGGGCTGTATACTCAGCCTCAGACATAGACGCTGATGCACCAGCGCCTACAACCAACGCATACGCGTGGCAACCCGCGGTGCGTGTGGAAGGACCGTCGCCATGGTGGGCCACATTGGCGCCTCCATTGTGCGACGAGCCCTCTTAAGTGTTTTGTACAGTCTTTGTTCTCCGGTTTGAGGGTGCGCACAGCAAGCGGCGTTTTTCCCTCGTTGCGTGCGAATTGATCTTGCACTTTGGTCTGAATTGCCCGTGAAAACCCAAAGCCCCTGAACCCTGAAACCCCCAAACCCTGAACCCCCAAACCCAAAAGCTTCAAATCCTTAAACCCTAAACTTCTGAACCTAGGAAGCTGCTGCGTCTTGTGGGATATGTCTTTTGTTTTTAATAGGGTTTTGGCTTGGTACCGGATCCCGAACAAACCCCTGCCCTTGAGGGATGTGCAGTCGCTCATATTGACATATTGTCTTGCGCATCTTTCCCCCCAAAGGTTCTTAATATCTGCACTTCAAGCCAAAACCCTGAAATCCTGAACCAGCGCCGTAAATCCTGAGTGATCTAATCTGCACTCTGTGGGCCGCTACGAAACCCGAAGCTTGCTGCAGATCGGCTGTAAGAAGAGTCTGGCGGCGTTGCCAAACCCAAGGGTCCATGTATCCAAAAAATATATACTTCGGCCTTGAAGTACTCCCTATATAGGTACATTGGGGCCAAAGTATATGCTATTTGGGTACATGGACCCTTAAGCTTGAACCCTATATAGAGCCCTTATAGAACCCTTATAGTATCCCTTAGAGGAAGCATTGAAGGATCCCTATTTGGATACATGCCTGGAGGGAAACTCATATCTCGTGCCCAAGCCTCTCAAGGAGACGAGCCGGAAGCAACTCTTCCTCCGAGCGAGGACGGACATCTTTTTGGGGTCTGGGAGGTTACTATATGGGGGCCTTAATAAGTACCTGTACTATTTGTTGGGGGGTTCCTTTATTGCTATAAGTAAAGTATTAATGGGCCGCAAAACCTTATTCTAATTAGTAAGGCCCCTATATTAGATATATGACGGGTTGCATTCCAGGGATTTTAGGATGTCGTACCGTACTGTTTCGGCTTGTTTCCTGAGGCTCCCATGCATCCTGCTTGGAGGATCATGGGATTAAGTAAGTAAGATTATAAGTACCTTAATTGGGGTTATGAGTAGTTATAAGTAGAGTGAGTTACCCTAATTATAATCCTAGTTACTAAGTCCCATGCTCCTTTAACTTTAAGTATTGCTTCGGGTTTGTATTGAGCCCCCTTATTATCCGGATCACTGTGAAACTCCAATGGTATTGTAATGTCGTTGAGAGGCTCATCACGCTCGCTTCCGGTGAGGATGATGCTGTAGACAGGCCGGAATTAAGAACTACTCAGGTGATCCAAGTGCGTAATCTACATTGAGGCTCCTGCCGGGTATTGCATTGGCATACTGGCGTTGGGCTGTATGCCTAGTCGAGACTTTCTTCCGGCTTCGTTCATCCACATGTTGAAGCCTTACATCTTCAATTCATTCGAGCTGCTTGTTTATTCTGAGCTTATGCTGTCAGCTGCCTCCTGTCGGCACGTTATTCCAGCCAGCTGCCAAAACCGTGAAGCCTTAAGCCTCAAGGTATGCCCATTCCCAAAGAGTCCAAGTACCAAGCCTTGCCGAACCTACCATCCCGGCGTGCTTTGCATGCTTACTTCGCGCCTTGTCCTTGGGTAGAAGCGGCAGACAGATTGCGCTTCCGGGCAATATCTACCGCTGCGCAATCGCAAGGAGCGCGCTGTGCTGGTCTTCTTCGATAATGGCCACTCGTGCTCGCTTGCAACCTGCAGCTCCGACCCTATGCACACCCGAAATCTCAAACAGAGATGGGCAGCCACCCGGGTACTACGCCATCTGCAGCCCTGGGTTTGCGATACCGTTAGTACTGAACGCCAGTCTACTTGGAGGATCATGGGACTTAGTATGTAAGGTTATAGGTACCTGAATTGGGGTTATAACTTATAAGTAGCTATGAGTATACAGTTCCCCGATTTAAAATTATAAGCCTAGTTACTAAGTCCCATGATCCTTTAATTTAAGTAAGTCAGGGGCTTGAAGCTCAATCGCAGAGAACCCATCCCTCAGAGGCCGAGACCCATCAAACTCAACCCTTGACCCTGAAGAAACCACTGAAAGCCTGAACCCCTAAAACTGTGGGGGATTTTGCAGCCTTGTCTTTCTGCTTTGCGGCTGGAACGGAGGTGCTTTTGAGGTTAGGATCAGGATTTGGGTTTCAAGGGGCAGGCTTTGAAGCCAAAGAGGTTTAGGGTACAGAGTGGTCTAGGCTTTTAGGGTTGAGGTTTGGGGTGTAGGTTTGGTCTTCTGCAGTACGTTGTCGGTAGGGTTATCAAACCAAGTCCGATCGGTGGACACCTGATCCGAAGCTATCTTGCTGAGGGCTTGGCATTGAGGGCAAAGACCCCTGCACGCGCCTCAAGAACTAAAGTTTAGGGCTTCGGATAAAAAAACCCAAATCAACACTAAACGCTAGATGAGCCTTTGTCCCAAAACCGGGGTTCGAGCAGCCATTACTTCACCTGCGACATTGAAAACCAGAAAGTGCAGCGAAACCGAAACCCCAAACCGCCCTAAGCCCCGAAATGCCTTCGCGAAACGATCCACCAGGCAAGGGCCCCCAAGAGCCCATCGTTTTGGGCATTTCTCTTCAGCCTAATGGCCTTGTAGTGCAGAATACAGACATCGGAGAAACTTGCAAGCTAGTAGGATCCCTTATAGTTCTCATATGCCGTTTTAGGGTTCAGGAAAAATACCGTGTTCTAGACATCGAGGCCTCGATGTTATGTGAGTACTCATTTGCCACTTGGACGCTCTTAGTGCCCAAGTGTAAATTCCCAGAGTTCTGGATTAAGATAGGACGAAGATAGGGCGCACAACGATTAGAACAGGGTAGTTGTTTGGGCTTCTTTATGATGCCCATGAACCCCATGCAGGTCGGTCCGTGGTAACCTTGTACCTCGAAGATTCAGGGGTCTCTGTCGTAACACCGGTAACACTACGAAGAAATCGGAGCATCCTGATTTTTGAGTGGGTTTAACATTTCCTAAGAACCCTGCTTTCGTAGAAGCAGTCACTGCTGCACAGGGAAGTGTGGGCATGCCTCAACTGAAAGCACTCAAGACGAGTAAGGGGTTTAGAAGTGTGGGGTTTCGTGCGAGTCAGCAAAGTGAGTGCCTAGAGTCATTACACCACTTCGCCAGAAAGTTGGAATATCATTATCATACTCCCTTTAAGGTAAATTATAGGGGATCCTGCCATTGTTCCATATTCCAACTTTCTGGAGTTCCTTTTACACCACTGCGCAGAAGGGAAGGCCGATTCAAACGCTTGCTCGCCCCCCCCCCCCGGCAGAGACTCAAACCCCACTTGTATCTGCAAAGGCCGAAGCGCTATAACCCACGCTTCGACCTCACCCTAACCCTAAGGCCCAAAATAGCCCAAAAGCCTTATATAGTATGGTCTTTGGGCCCAAACGCCTTAAAATACGAGTCCTTAGAGCCTCCGGGTGAGCCTAATCTGTAAACGCCCAAGCTCAAAGCCTGAAGCCCTAAACGCCACCGTTCTTCGGCGCTCACACGCCGAACCCTAAGGAAACAATTGCACATGTTTTCCTTAGGATTCCTTCATGTATAGGTTCTTTCATTCTTCATGTAGTCCTTAGCACCCTGGCAATGTACCCTAAACCCTAATCCGAGTTATGAAGGCCCGCCTCAGCCTCGACGCTATGCCCTTCAAGTCTTGATTTCCTTCTGAGGGTGCGTCGAAAAGTGAAGCTTTAAGACATTTTCTTCTAGGGTTCCGTGATGAAAACCAAATAGAAGGAACAAATTGTGCCCTTGTTCTTACGGGGCCGATCAGGAGCCTAGTGAACGAGGGTGCCCTTATCAAACGATTCCCAGAAAAGCCATAGGTTTGGGCTCTAGGAATTTAGATGTAGGCTCCGGGTTTATATATATATATATATATATATATATATATATATAGGAGCCTGAACAAATGGGCTCCTTATGATCATAGGAAATGTCAGGACCCCAAACCCTGTTCTGATAATGAAGGCCCTACAGGAAGTGTTCCTTGGGTACCCTGAGTTCTGGCGGTCCTCACCCGGCCTCAACCAGTCTTTCAAGCTCTACGTGTCCACATGGCATCAGGGTTTAGGGTTTAGGGTATATACTTTAACTTAGTTTTTGGGGCTTTGGAGTTTTGGCTTCAAGGTAGCCCTAATGGTCTATAGTGCATTTACGGAGCCCTCAAGGGAGAAGTGCAGACTTTGTGCTGTGATACTATTAGCAAATTCAGCTGCCAAATATGTTTAAATCGGCATTTTCGCTTCACCCGTGTACATGGAACGTTTGTTGCGATCTTAAACCCCCCGAAAGGATCACGAAATCCAACAAATGCAGATTGGGCCAAATTCCCAAGTAGGTTGGTTTCATGAACGCGCGACCTGACTCCAGAGAAAACACGACAAACTGTTTCACAAGTCGATCCCGACAACCCTCGTATACATGCACATTGACAGAAGCCGAACAAACCCCCAACAACGCATCGCTGTTCGGTTACTTTTCCATAATTTTCCGGTTTCACGCCTCTGAGTTCCGGTGGAATCAGAAACCATCAGCAACCAACTCTGACAATCCATGGTGGGCCATGGGACAAGAGCGCGAAGAATGGAGGGATCGAGAGGGAGAATCTCGACATGTGAGTTTAGGATCGCCTGCAGCCATGTGAGCTTAGTGACATGTCAGTTCTGTGCCACCACAAGCTGAAAGATCTCGCAAAGTCAGGGACAGTGCTGCCGCACTTGTTCAGTGAATCATGTGTGGTGCGAATTTTCCGTTTCAGAGATCATTCGAAGACTATAGGGCGAGGGGTTCACGGCTTCGGGATATCGGGTGGCAGTGTTTCCGGTTCCTGGCCACCCTGCCAGCTCACATGCTCAAGAAGCTCTTCCCCACGCTTGCAAGCAAGGCACCAATTTGCCTTACAGTGCGGGTGTCCATACCGGTGCTTCTGAAGTTTAGGTGCCCTATTGCTTGGGCTCCAATTACTGGCGATCCGCATTTTCAGTTTCTATAGTAGTGTATTCGGGTATCGAATTGTTCATTTAAAGGTCCTGAGCTGTAAGCCGAGGGCTGGGTTGCCAAAGTTCGCGGCAACGATTGTTGAGCTACAGAAATGAATTCGAGTTACCGACGGTTTCCACCTGTCTGCAAGTTCCCTTTACGGACTACATTGACTACATCAAGAGTTGTAGCAGGTTGTGAATCCAAGCAAAGCGTGGGGTTTCTGCTGTATGCTTCCTTTCAAAAACTTCGTCTTGGATAGAGCTTCTGGCAAGCTCAGACACCCTAAACCCCATGAATCTTAAACCCTAAAACTCTATTAATCCTGAACCCTGGCCCTAAGCTCTCACACCTCCAAACCCTACACCCCCACCCCTTTAACAGAACTCTGAATCCTGAGCTACAAACTAAGCCCGAAAAGCTTGAGCCCATTTTTCTGAAAATCACCGTAGAACTTTAGATCTTATCGCAACTCTGCAGGAATCGCAAGCCCAAGCCCTAATCCTCCGGAGTTTGCGGGACAGGCCGGGGACAAAGGGGACATCACTAAGCTGTATGAAGCAATCTCCAAAGCTTCGCCCTCAGGAGGTCCTATACGGTTTGAAGGTTTAAGGTTTGAAGGTCTAGAGTTGAAGATGTTGAGTTCAAGAAGGTGGTTCCACGTTTTTTGGGCTTCGGTAGGCTTTTGTCAAACATTGGCACATCGAAGTACTAGGGGTTTAGGGGTTTCTTTAAGGGAACTGTAGGGGTTCCTTTAAGGGATCTATAGGGGCTCCTTTAAGGGGAGAGATCCGAAGCCCTGAGCAGAAAGGAAGGTTGTGGCAGCCCCGCTTTGGCAGGGCTTCAAGGTGCTTTTGTTAGGCCTACTTGGAGGATCATGGGACTTAGTAAGTAAGGTTATAAGTACCTTAATTGGGGTTATAAGTAGTTGTAAATATAGTTACCCTAATTATAACCCTAGTTACTAAGTCCCATGAACCTTTAAGTATGCCGCAAAGTGTGATGTGACGTTAGCGAGGAGCTGAAGATGAAATGGATATGAGTTTGGTTGCAGGGTTTAGGGTTTTAAGGGGGTCTTATGGTAGGGGTCGCCCTTGTTGTTCATGCCTGGTGTCTTTGGAGCATACACGGCCTACACTGCGTGGTTGCTGTTGTGCTCTGTTTGATGTGTGGTTGGTTTGCAGTGTTTCAATAACTCATCTCGCTTGAGATTTGATTTACTCAAATTTAAGTAAGTACGACGATTGCTAGTTAGTTTGATTTCATGCTACTTATACTTATTCCAGCTACTCTTGACACTATGACTCTTCCATGTATTTCCTGCAGTTCATGGTGCCTTCATAAAGTCGTAGTACTCCTGGTATCAATGCATGTGATTCAACTCGTTAGTCAAGGATACCGCTGCTGGTCATGGCTGTTCTTCTATCAGTTTCTTGATTGCTTGGTTGGTTTTGTGTTCCCCCGCCCTTCCCCTCCTGTGTGTGTCTGGGTTACGGTTTGCTTTCTAAGGAGCTCCCTAAACCATGAAGGTTGCCGGACGGCAGGGGATAAGAAATTCCACCTCCTCCATCTTCGCTGATCGTCAGCATGACCTTGTTTCAACACCTTCACAGTCATAGAGTCATAGGCGCAATCACCAGCAACAGCCTGTACCCTAAGCTCGTAAAACGCTAAACTCGAAACCCCTAAACCCTAAACCAAACCCATAACTGGTTAGTGGGTTTAGGGTTTATAGAAACTGCTAGCGTCCGGAGTTTTGTCAGGTTTTGCGCGGTGTTAACCAAGTTTTGCCTTTGCTTTCGTTTGCTTGATACTGATGAGTGAGGATTCTGGCTGCTGAATAGATTTTTTGTTTAGCGCCAGTTTAGGGTTTCAGGTTTAGGGTTTCCATATTATCCCCCTATCCTTCGTTCCCATACTCAAGCCCTTGCACAACAGCCGTTCAGAACCACGAATCGCTTCAGAGGCTCACAAGTGCCTGTCTCGTAGGTTTTGCGAGCTCTCCCGACTAATTTTGCAAGCCTCCCCAGGAAGATCTGGCAAAACTGCAGCCGCAGGCAATCAGCTTGTAAAGGGGTTTGGGCCTGGGCATTTCGAGCTTCGATCGTTAGCGTGTCGGAGCGAATCGCTCAGGGCTAGGGGTTTAGGGACTGAAATGCTCATGCAAATAAGTCAGCGAATGCTCGAAGGGTGCAGCCAGGTTAGTACGAGGTCTGAAAACTTCTGATCAAAAGGCGCGCAGCGGACGCTTAGGGTTTAGGGTTGAGCGCAAACTTGTACTGAAGGGCTCAAACAATACCAATTCTCCTTATTATAATTAGAGTATAAAAGGCCCCAGAACCCTGTTCTAATTATTAAGGCCCCTGCAGTAGCCTCTCAGAAGTTGGCGAAGGAGCCTTGCAGTGATACTTGGTATCCTCTAGGAGCTAGCGTGGGCCCTTATTCCATTTTTTTAGGGGTCAGGTTACCTTATAGCCGCCTTTAAACCAAAAAGGGCGCCCTTTTGATTCATAGGGTACTCTTAGGTTTAGTCCTTCATGCAAGCTGCAAGTCTCCACTTGTCGGGACCGTGGCTCTTTGAATCGTGATCACTGCGATCTCTGTCGCCCTGTGATATTCCTTATTCGTCATAGGGACCCTTACGGGGGCGGGGGAAGGTGGGGTAGGGGGCCATGCCCATAGTAAGGACGGACTAACCATGGTAGATGGTGCCATGAATCCTGAAACCCAGGGCGTGTTCATCAAGCTTCCGATAGCTTTCCCGATTCAAGGGGTCCTACATGATTCGCTCCCTGAGTACCAAATGGGCCTCAAAATGTGCAACTCTGGTTCAATTCAATGTGCTGAATGACCAGGGTCCCGCGTCCACATTGACCAAAGCCACGAAGCTGGCTGCGCGTCGGTGCCCGCCCGTGGTGTGCCTCTACAGGGAGAAGTCAGTATATGTTGGGGCTGTACCAAAACCCTAAACCGTAAAAGGGTTGCGGGCTTTAGACGTTCACCGTTCAGGCCGTTGGGTATGTACGCGGGGGACGATGGGTCAGGAGTCACATAAGGCATGTGCACAGCTGAGCTTCTTCAACCGTGGCAGGACGCACAGAGTGAGCACCCTTACAGTTGTTATGTTGAACTTGGTCGTCGGTTTGCCTTAAGACATGGATTGTATTGGTTGGCGCGAGGTTCCCGTTCTCTCCACTCAAGCGCTTTAGGGTATAGGTGTGGTTCAAGAGTGCTTCGCAACAAGTCTTGTTGTGCTACCTCTAATATTTCAGATCACGAAACAACCTGTAGATCTCTGTCAGCTTAAACTCTCAACTCGCGATCCTCACCCCGACCTCCAGCAGATCCCCAAGCAATGGTTTCGACCTCCTAAACCCTAAACCCTAAACCCTAAACCCAAACCTTACATCACATCCATGGAACATCTGAGACTCCCAGACCAGTAGGTCGCAAAATCGCTTGAAGCAGGGAGGCCCCTGAGGTTTCAAGTCTCCCAAACCGAGCTCTCAGCGTCCCTACTGTAGGAACCTGATTAAGAATCCCTGGGACTTTATTTGGGTTCCTTGAATGTTGGGGGTTATTGGGCCAGGGTTTCTTAATCAGGTCCCTACATGATTCTCAGACCTGAAAACCCGAGAACAGACTCCGACAGGGCTCCTCCAGATCCGGCGGCGGTTCGCATCCCCGGCAATGTTTGCAGCCGTAGATTTTCCTTTGCCGACCGGCTCAGGTGATTCGGAATTACAGTTAGTTGTCTGAGTCTGTAGTCAGTCTACTCCTTAGCGCTCACTAATCCTACTATTGCTATTGAGTATTGATAGAAATAATTAAAGGGAACTCCAGAAAGTTGGAATATGGATTCATGGTAGGATCCCCTATAGTTTACCTTAAAGGGGTTACGATCATGATATTCCAACTTTCTGGCTTCTACTGTAAGCCCCCAGAGCTGGAACTGGTAGTATGACCTTGCTACCTACTGCCGCTCCTGCTCCGGGTCCAACTTGCTGATGCAAGTTGGAGTGATGTTTAGCCCCCCGCGAATTTGCAGGGCCGCTTCCACGCCTTTCTAGCATTGCACTTGCCGCAAGCCGTACACTTGAGGATCAAATGACCCTTCAAACGAGGGGTTCTATACTCTTAACAATCTCATACACTGTGAACCCCATAGGGTATATGAACCTTAAACCCTTTAAGGTGAGCTGGAGTGGCTGAGGGCTTCAGCTGCACCCTGCCCAGGATGTCAAACATGATAAAGTCACCTGAAGCACCTCTTCATCGTCAAAACCAGATTGATATTATTCTCAATATTGATGGGGCCTTTAACAACTGGATTTTCAGTCTCAACTGGATTTTCAGTCTCGTCTCCGACCAATTCTGTTTGTCATTACGGATTGCAGGTGCGGCGAAGGAGCTGGCAGACAGGACCCGTACGGTCGAGGGTTTATGGTCGGAGCAGCTAGAAGGGGCACACAAAAGCGTTCCACCACAGTTCGGGGTTCGGGTGCGAAGGCTTGAGGGGTCTGCGGGCATTAACGTGCATGGTCCCTGAGATACTTGGCTTAAGTTACATGTCCCATCCCAGTTCTCCACTGCCCACGTTTATTCTGTTCTGGCATATGTGAGGCTGGCATTATTGAACAGTTAAGTGTATATGTTGTACCAGATCTGCGGCGGACAGGGGATGGACATGAGGTTCCTAAGGAATAGTTCCTGTGCAGTATCAGCAGTGGTCGCGGTGCAGCGGCAGTCGCTCTAGCTCCAGTCGAAGCTCTAGCAGAAGGCGGTAAGGGTCGTGTTAGAAGTAGAAGTATTAGGAGATGTAGCAGCAAGTGGAAGTAGACGTAGAGGTAGAGGTAGAAGTAGAAGTCGAAGTACCGACTGCTTCCCATCAAGATCATCTGAATCTCCATGTGGCCTGAACGTTCTATATGAAGTTTCGGCCGTAGCTCATAGGTTTGTATTGCGACATGACAACAGCTCTCTGGCTTGCTTTATCAGCTTCAACAACATCCTGCGAAGCCCGGGAGCACAGCCCAAGTATCGTGCAACCCCAGAGCATGCCTAAAACGACCCGCCTCCATGCTTGTCGGGGTCAAATGAATGCTTCAGGAGTTCACTAAACCTTAAACCAGAAGTCCACAAGCTGTCAACGCAGACAGGCCACGAACCAAAACATAGAAGCATGTAGGTTTTGCGCCTGCAGGACGCTGAAGGGGACGAAGAAGAGTCGAAGTGGGAAGCTTGACGTACGCTCACCTCCTCCTATCGCTCTTGAGGGCCCTAGGGGCACGTGGCTGAGTCAGTGTCTAGGCTTCAGAGAGTTTGGCTTAGGGATTTTGGAGTATGGGGTTAAGGACAAGAAATGAGCGGCCTATGCCCGATCTCGAGGGTTTAGGGTTCTGCAGCGCTATACGTCATAATGGCATATGCCGCAAGACCTTGCTGCAATACAACCCGAGATCCACACTTTCAATGTACACCAAACTCTCTTCTGCTTGCTGGCCCCCTTTTAGAATGAGACTGCGCTGGAGAGTGACTCGCAGTCTCGGGTTTTTTTCGAATACAGAGTTTGGGGTGGTCATTCCTCTACAGGCTCTAGGGCTTAGGGTTTAGGGTGAACCGTCTTTTATAATCTACAGGTCAAGATGTTTTAGTAATTAGTAACATCACATCATCCCCTTGTAATCCCCATAAGAACGTAATCTAACGCACCTGAAAACCCCACTTTTCCAACGGTAAGGCAATCAACTCGGACTGGACCCAATTTTGAATGTCAGTTTCGCAGAAGCCTGCAATTCGCAGTGCCACATCCTGACCGCTTTCTTCCGAACTTTACTGGCATTCGCTCATGTAGCCACCAGGGAACGTGCTAATCACGAAGACCTAGGACTAAGCACATGAATGGTACAAACGAGAATCAAATCAAGCACGGAACAACGAGGACCATCCCAAAAGTAACACCCTCCATATCTGCAGTCGGAGAACGGCATTAAATAGTACGGTGACTCGGGCGTGTTTGCCCCTAGCTGTCTTAATGACATAATCTTGCCACCGGCCATGCTGCACGACTCAAGCCATTCTCAGCTTCAACGCGCTGCATATGGACAAGTAGTTTGTAGAGTCATTGTAGAGCAGAGCAATGCAGAACTGCTATTGTCTGACTCTAAGTATCTTCAGCCGCCCGAGAAACCCAAATGCGTAAACCTAACCCCTAAACCGAAAATCCTACGCCTCAGCCGAAATCCGGAGCATTCCTACGGAAGCCACTCTCAATCCAGTAAACTCACATGAAACCGTTCGGGGTTGAGGGTTCGGGGCTAGCACACCCGAAGCCGTGCCGCATACGTTCTGAAAGCCTGGCCACAAAGGGGTTTGCACCCTGCCTCATCGCTAAACCCCTAAACGCTAAACTCTCGGTCCTGAAACGTTCAAGAGTGTGAGGGTTTAAAAAGGGTTTAGGGAAGGGTGTCCTTGGGATCGATTTCGGCTTTCCGGGTGCCTTTGGATGCCATGTGCACACGATGGCCTGGAGATCTATCCTTGCTGTGGCCTCCGCAGGATTCTCAGACCTCGCGGGCTCACAGAGCACGTTTAGGATTCAGGGTTTAGGGACGACCTATAGTCTCCGTTGTAGTTCGTTTTTTGGTTTAACCAATTATATAGTAAGGATCTTGTAAGGTAACCACAAGAAAGGAAGTACAATGGAGACTTTAGCTGGGGTTTAGGGTTCAGAGAAGGGTTTAGTGCTTAGGCTTCGCGGCAAATGTATCAGTTGCCACAAGTCCTCCTTGCATCGTTCTGTTTGATCCTGCATTCCTGGATTTGTTGAGTCCTGTTCCCGATTGAAATCGAGCACACTGCTAGAGGGGGACCCAGAAATTGCGATGCGATGGAAGATGGAGGTTGACGTTTGGTACGTGTCTACTGTTTCTGTTGCAGTTCCTTTTGTTGAGTTAACGTTATGATGGCGAGAATCTCATAATATGTAGCAACCTGTAACAAGCTAACCAACAAAAGGAACTACAATGCAGGCTAGAAGCTATGGGTGGTCTCAGATTCCGCGAAGGATCGAGAGGTCCCAACTTGAGGGAAGCAGTATCCTGGCAGCTTGCCACATTTAAATCATCCAAGGCTTGGATGGATTCTGTTACGAAGCACCGCTATGAATGCCTAGCTAAACCGTACCAAACCCTAAACCCCGAACCCTAAACCCTGAAGCCTAAACCCTGAAGCCTAAACCCTAAACCCCAAAACCTTAAACCATTGCGAAGCGAGGCCTTGGGAAGACCACAGCTTGCTCTCTCGTGGCAAACTGTCGTCTGGAGCCCGGGTTCGAAGCCAGAACGATACCCAGGACCCAGAGTAAGGCCCTTTTTC
This sequence comes from Symbiodinium sp. CCMP2592, assembly GCA_905221615.1. Taxonomy (NCBI): domain Eukaryota; class Dinophyceae; order Suessiales; family Symbiodiniaceae; genus Symbiodinium; species Symbiodinium sp. CCMP2592. The sequence continues at coordinate 710,988 of CAJNDT010003246.1, forward strand.
CCTTTTTCAGGGTTTAGGTTCCCTTATGACCTTATGGGTTCAGGACCAAGAGTAAGGCCTTTATTTTAGGGTTTCAAGCCCCAATCAAACCAAAAAGGGCACCCTTCTTATTCCTAGCCTACTCTCGGGTCTGGTAGAAGATGCGTTAAGCTGAACCAATGGAACACGATGTAATATCAGAAAATGTCATATACCATATTGTTAAGACAAGACAATCATAACATGCTGTACCGTGATACAAAAACATATCATGCCGTATAGCATTATAATATATGTACATATATATATATATATGCATACACATACATATATATATATACACACATATATATATATATATATATATATAGATAGATAGTCTTTAATCAAAAGACTAAAAGACATGTCAGATAAAAAAGATGATAAGAACATTCAGGCGCTGCATGTTTCTGTGTGTAGAGGCATGCCGGGTTGATCTAATATGCTGCTTGCTGGTACAGTCATCGCCGGTATTTCGCTGAGCCGAAGTTTGATTGCTAGTACGGCCATTACCACACTGTTCAGCGCTTGGACGATGAAGATGACGAGGGGGACGACGTTGATGATGATGACGATGAATGACGGTGATGGCAGTAGGATGGTGATGCCGCTGCTGCTATCACTCTTTTATGCATGGTCAACGTTCTCAGAACCATCACAGTCGCTACGGTACGGGACATGTTCCGTTTCTGCTGCAGCGACAAGGACGCAATGTTATCTTGACCTTACATCTACTTTCACTGCTCCTGCCTGGTATAGAGCGATGAGGTTCACACCTTCTTCTGAATACCCTACCAGCTCCAGGGGAAGAGTCACTGTTGCATGCTCTAAAGCCCTGTATGGATGAACAGGTACCTCAATCCTCGTTCTTCTGAATACCCTACCAGCTCCAGGGCAAGAGTGACTGTTGCATGCTCTAAAGCCCTGTATGGATGAACAGGTACCTCAATCCTCGTAAAGCCGCAACTTTTTAATCCCCAGTCAGAAACACAGAAAGGTCGACCAACAACCGGTCCAGCCTTACATCCAGCCCGAGAACGTCTACGTCCAAGGCAAGTGGGTGTTGCTGTTTTGTGTATTTGTTGGGGGATACGACGTAGGGCTTGCAGATCAGTCTAGGTGCTTAGGTTGGCAGGTTTATGGCGCTACTGTAGTGCGTCCGCTTCAGTGGCTTGGGATTTCTGGTTCGATTTCGAGCTTTCTGCCCTAAACCTTGAAGCCCCACACCCTGAATTCCAGACGCTCTGATTTTGTACGGATAGGGCAACTTCATGGGATTGAAGGAGTAAGCTTGCCTTGGGTTGGCGATTCTGGGCTGTTGAAACCTGTTAGCAAGAATCTTCAGAACCTTAAACCCTAAACCCTACGTGGCAACTTTGGTCCTGCACAAACGTCTTCTGTGCATTGACTCAAAGTTGGGCTCGCTTCGATGGTGACAGGATGCTACAAGTAATTATATAATGAAAAGTTAGAAGTAGACGCAATAATACCACCCATTATGGTATGTACCCTACAACCCTCACCCGCCTCTACTGAAAGCGATGATAGAACTCGTATTAAGGATCCTTTGGAGAACCATCGGCGCGACTTTGTTTTGAACGCCAGGAACCTTTGTCATTCTCTTAGCGTCTACCTTCTCGTCGATATTTCCCTTGTTGCCGTGAGGACGCAATCTTTCGCTATATTCGGGGTAGATGCCCTGCGTGTTTCTCATTTTCCAGAACGAACTGCGCATTCAAAACCTTTCCTTCGCTCGAGCGAAGTTTCGTCCGGCATTCGGGGGGCTCAAGAAGCAAGACGAGCGAGCAGCCTAGCCACGCAGCAAACTCCAACCTTGCCGACATGTTTAAAGGAGCCTCATTCAATTACTGAGGCCCCTATATTCCGGTATAAACCGGCGGCTCCCTGCAAACATCCCCATAAAGATTTTAGGGTTTAGGCTATATATACATATATATATATATACATATTATATAGTGTTTCGAGTTTAGGGTTCAGCATTTAGGGCTTAGGGTAGGGGGCTTTCGAGTTTATAGGGTTTCAGTGAAACCCATCAGCCCGAGCCTTGAGGCGCATTGGCACAAGGCCAGCTCTTCTTCACCACTTCTACGTCCTGGCAGACGCCGGATGCCCTTGGGACTTGCGGTTTAGGGTTTAGGGTTTAGGGTCTAGGGTTTAGGGTTTAGGGTTTTGGGACTTGCAAGTTCTGCTGACCCCAGGTTAATATAGGGGCCTTACTAATTAGAATACGGTTTTGGTGTCCATTATCGTAGAAATAGAATAAGGAACCCCAAAATAGTATAGGTAATTATTGAGGCCCCTTTACAAGAAAGCTGGAGGGATTCTTTGGGGCTTTAGGAGGGCTTGTAGAATCGCGGCCCGACAATGTTGCAATGTCGATTTCAATTTCCGGAGCAAGCTTCAGTTAGTGATTGAAGAAACACTTGAGTCGATTTTCTTATGGTTGTTATAACATGCTTGAGCCAGTGAACCAGTGCCTTGAGCCGATATGTCTTGCACATTCTGCCTATTCTAATGATTGCTTGGGAGTTTCCGAAATTAGGGGTACCTTATTTTGGGGTCCTTATATGATGGATCCTACTATTTAGGGTACCATATTAGGGTCCCCTATTTGCGGAAACTCCCACTTGTTCTGAAGTCTCCACAGAATCATGGGTTCTATCGGATTCAAAGGGCTGGAACGAATCTTTCTGCTACTGCAACGACGTCTTCTGACATCAATGGTCCTACTGAGGTCCTACTGCGGCAACAACAGCTACAACGACTGTCGCTGCTGCTGCTGCTGCTGCTGCTGCTACTGATACTGCTGATTGCTGCTCGCTGCTGGTCGCCACTGTCGAAGGCGACTACTGCTAGGACCACAACCATTACGATAGCGAAGACTACGGCTACGGCCGCTGCTGGTGTAAACTCTTAGCCCCAAACCAAATTGAGCAGCAGGATCTTCATTTGAAGAATGAATATAAATGACCTTAAGAGCCTCCCCACATCGACTTGAGCAGGAGTTGTGGCTCTCCAAATTCCGTGCATGAGAAGGTGGAGCTGTTGCTTGAGTTTACTATTGGCACCACCATGAGTCGAGCGTCCAATGCCTTTGGCCCTCAATACTGCAGACTTTGCCCTAAACCTATCTTAAACCTCAAACCCTATACCCTATGACCCTATTGGGAACCCTAAACCCTAAACCCTAAACTTTGCCCTAAACCTTAAACCCTATACCCTATGACCCTATTGAGAACCCTAAACCCTAAACTTTGCCCTAAACCTTAAACCCTATAAACCCTATGACCCACCCTATGAGAGCCTTGGAAAGCAAAGCCAAGGATCTCTTGGTGGCGGTGATGGAATCCGAAACCGACTTTTATCTGCTCCCACTCGAGGACGACGGGTTTCGGGGTTGGAGGAGATTCCTGACATCGTCTAGTGGGTTCGGGCATGATTACGGGTTTTGGGCCGCCGTGGGTTCTGCCTTTGAGGCTGCATTTCTCAAGGTTTGAGGTGGGAAGCACAAAGTGATAGTATCATGAAGCGGCAAAGGATGAGTTGTCCGCGCGTGCATGAAATTGAGGTGTGCAGGATTGATCACACGACCCACAGTTTTTACAGTTTTAGAGCTGCGTCTTTACTGCACAGTGTTCATTGCCAAATTGTATGTCTCGTTGGTACTTGTAGCCTTTGATGTTGAGGTTGGCCTGTTGATAGGGATTAGTAGGTGAATACGATGAGAGTCCAGTAAGCTGCATTCTGTTCCTGGTAGTGATGACGGTAAATGTGAGATGATGACGATGATGGTGGTGGTTATGATGTGGGAAACGTGAGAAGTAAGTGTAGGGATGAACTAGCAAGTCCAGAAACATGTATTGCCTGTAGTGTTCTTATGACCGCCCTCCTCCTCCTCCTCCTCCTCCTACTACTACTACTACTGCTACTGCTACTGCTACTGCGACTACCACTACTACTACTCCTCCTCCTGCTGCTGCTGCTACGATGACTAGTACTACTACTACTACTACTACTACTACTACTACTACTACTACTACTACTACTACCACTACTTCTACTACTACTACTCCTGCTGCTGCTGCTGCTACTGTTAGCACTAGCACCATTAAACCCTGTCATTGTAGCGCCGAGACCGTAGTTTACCGAATCGAACTCCATGCCGCATACTTCGGAATAGAACTGGGCCTCGAGAAGATCCAATGAAGTCCCGAAAAAGCCGAGTCAAGTGACGTGCCCCCCCACATCCTGCAAGGTTGATCCCCAACCCTAAACCCTTAACCCCTAAACCTAAACCCCGATCCCCAGCAGTTCGAAGGCCTTGTAGCAGAATGCCAAAGCCAAGAGGCCGCAAAGAAATGAAAAAGGCACATACACTGAAGGAGCCTACCTTTTCGGTATGAGAGTCCAGAAGTGTGGGTTCATTCCAGAAGCCCTTAACTGTGAGATCCTTATGTCTATGTGTATTTTGAAGAGGCCCCCAAGTATCCCCAAGTCAAATGGCTACCAACTCCCCCCCTAAACCCTGAACTCCTAAACCCTAAACCCCTAAAACCTAAACTCCTAAACCCTAAACTCCTAAGCCCTAAACCTCCCGCAGGATTGCTGGAACGAGGAGTTTACCATGGAGTTCTGCTGCTCCGGTCTTGCTGGGTCCGGCTCCGAGGAGCGTTCTTTGTGACTGCAACCTGATGTAGGAACCCTTATTAGGATTCCTTTAAAGAGTTCCCCAGAGAGCCCAATACCCCTTAATTAAGGAACATGGCTTAAATTATATAGGGCTTCATATTATGGTTTAAGCTATATTCCTTGTTTAAGGGGTATTGGGCTCCCTGGGTCCTTATAAAGGGTCTATATAAGGATTACTATAAGGGGTATTATAGGGGCTTAGTATAGGAACCGAACCTGCTTAAGAAACCCAAGGCCTTTATTCTAGGGTTCCTTTGAAGGGGCCTATAAGGGTTCCTATAAGGGATCTATAATAAGGCTACTGGAGTAGTGTAGGCACCTGATGAAGAAACCCTGGTCCTATAACACCAAAATAGTAGGCCCAAACCCATTTCGATCTATTAAGGCCCCTGTACTATCATTTGTTCTTTAGGTCGACGACCGAGGCGACCAACTCGAGCATGGCAGTCTCGGCGCAATTTGTACAAAGCTGGAGAAGTGGAGTTCTACAGGTAGGCATACATAACTAGTTACTACGTAAACACGAAGATAACCCTGAACAGATCCGAGTTGATCCGATACCCCGACATCCTACATCGCAGACCAAAGACCCGAATATTAGAAGAACTGCATGGGGATGGAGGAGCAGGAGGCGAGGGTTTCAGCTTGTGAGGCAAGTGTTGCTCATGGTCAGTTAGAGGGTCGGGGCTGGGGTTCAGGGTTTAACGCTCCTTTGGGTGTAATGCAGGCTTTAGGATTTAAGTGTGTAGGGGTTGCGTTTGGGGTTCAGGCATGTAGGGTTTAGGGTTAGGGGTGTACGAGCCAGTCTTTGAGATCTTCATTTCTTCACGCCACAACGATTCCAAAGCCAGAACCGGTTTTAGGGTTTAGGGTTTAGGGTGCACTAAAATCCGGCACTCCTGCTCCTTCCACCCTGATAAGCTCCTACAAAACCCTCAGAGTAGCCGAGAAGATATCGAAGAACCCTGATAGAACCCGCCTACCGAGCCCTTGAAGCAGATTACTGTAGGTATCCTTAAACCCGAAGCCCTAATTCCCACGCCAATGCTCAGTGCCGCCGGCTGCTTTAACAACCATCACTTTACGCACAAGCGCTGCTGCGTCATGGCCGAGGCAGTTAAGGGTGGGTGGGGTGCAGAGTTTATGAGCTCCGGGTATGGTTTAATTACGGTGTTGGTGTCGATTTCGTCTTTCGGTTTCGAGTCCCGCCAGTGTCATCTTTATCCGGAATTAAATCTACCCTTGCGTTGGGGACAAGAATATGCAAGGAGTCGAACCTACGCAAATGATCTCAGATGGCTTTGGGCTGAAGATCGGCAAGACTGCATTTCCTCGCAACCAATGCACCCGAAGCTCAGAACTTGAAATCTTGCATTCCAGAGCGATGACCTTGTTCCTCGAGCCTGGTTGCCCTACTTGGAGGTTCATGGGTAGTTATAAGTAGGGTTATAAGTCCCCTAATATGAGTTATAAGTGTACTTACCCTACTTATAATCCCACTTATAACTACTCATGAACCTCCAAGTAGACCCCTAGACCCTAAACCCCTAAGCCCTAAAGTCTAAACCCTAAACCCTGAATTTTCCTGAGCTCCGCATCGAAGGCCTTGAAGGAGTATCTTCAAACGGAAGAGACGAGGCTGCCGCAGCTGCTGGCAAACGGTTTAGGGTTTAGGGTTTAGGTTTCAGGATTGGAGCAGAGGAGTTTAGTGTTTGGGATTTAGCGTGGGGTGGTTTAGGGTATTACGGCTATGTGATGACGATCATAGTCATGTCGCTAGATGCACCTTAAGCATGACTTCGAATGTCAATGTCCATTTACTTGATCATGGTGGTCACAGTTCCTCTTATCGCTTGCGCGATGACTATTACTACATGTGGAAGTAGTGGTGTTGATAGGTAGGTGCTGCCCTTCATTTGTCCTATCGTCGTTGAAGTCATGCTTTTGGTTGCAATCACTTATTGCGTGCTGCTACCTGTAGGTAGCAGCCACCTTGCACTCCGAACCCTAGACGCCAACTTTAGGCTTTCGGAGATAGGGAGTGTGGCTTTGCCATAGCTCAACCCCTTGGTTTTCAAGAATGCCATCAACCCTAAATCATCGAAGCTTAATCCCTATAAACCCTAAACCCTTAACCCTAAGACAACTGGTACCTTAGGGGGAAAAAGGAGCTCAAAAAAACAAGTGATACAAAAAGCTTAACAGGCGGCAAGGCCCAAGTGTTTCGAAGAGTCTCAGTGCCAGGCCAGGGCACCTGCACGCCTTACTGGGACCTGTCCTCCCTAGGTGCGCGTTGCTGACCATGGTCTGGGCTATTATTCTTTTCTAGGAATAAGTAGGGTCCTTTCAGTAGGATATGGGAGTTGGAAGTATAGTTACCCTACGTATTACCCACTTATAACTAGCCATGAACCTCCAAGTAATCTTTTCCAGGATTCCTCTTGATGGCTATTGCACATATTTGCGCAGTGTAGCGTAACATGAATCGTAGTTTGGACCAGCCGACAGTCGATTCTCCGTATTTGGGAGTTTCCGAAAATTAGGGGTACCTTATTTGGGGGTCCTTGTAATAAGGATCCTACTATTTAGGGTGCTATATTAGGTTCCCCCTATTTTCGGAAGCTCGCATTTGGGTTCAGAATTCATAGCGTTTAGCGGCTGGGGGGCTGAGCATGGTTGGCTTTGCTTGGATGTCTTGCAGTGCAAGTTCGTCTTTGTTTAAGGGTATTTAGTGTTCTGGGTGGAGGGCTTCAATGACCTTGGTTGCTTTAACCAGGGCTTCTCGAAACCCGAATCTCAGCAGGGTTTAGCCAAAATCTCGAAGCCGCGGCCTGCCTGTCGGGGCTGCAACCTAGCAACATCCGAGCCTCAAACCCTCGAAGCCTGACGCCCTAACCTTCGCTCGCTTAGACTGGGGAACACCCTAGCCCCAACCTTAAGGCACACAGCGGAATTTGAGAGCGATGCGGACATCGGAATGCTTGGTGGTTCATGGGTAGACCTAAGTATGGAAATAAGTCCCTTAATATGAGCGATAAGTATAGTTACCTTGCTCATAATCCCACTTATAACTACCCATGAACCTCCAAGTGCGGTGTTGGGTTTTAGCTTCTTGCTTCAGGGCTGAGGGCTTTCAGGTACAACATCAATGAGACGCTGTGGAACCAGCGGCGGATGAGGCTGAGACACGGTAGGCGCGGTGTTCAGGGCAGAACCTTTCCACGAGCTCTGCCTCAGCATGGAGACGTTTGGTTTCTGTGGTCCGGACTCAGCCCCCAGCATTGGATCCGTAAACGCTCAACCTCGTAGGTAAGCAAAGGTTATGTAGGATCGAGGTCTTGCAGCCGTGAGCTGGGGGAACCCCGCCCGGCTTTCGTGACCGATTCATCTGCAGTGCGGATCTCAAGGACTCAGGGGCATCTGTGGCCATGACAAGAGCGTCTCCTAAGCCGAGAGCCTAAACCCTCCCAACAGCCGTGCCTGACCAATGGAAAAACGGCGGAAAGCATCATAGTGAGCGCGAAAAAATCGAAAGGGCGGGTGGGGCGCAGGTACCCTAAATAAACGCCGAAAGAGAAACAGTACAAACAATCCAAATTTGCTGTGAATCAAAACCTGACCCGCATCCCGTGCAGGAAGTCAATTTTGACCGTCTGACCGTAAGCCCTAAATCCTGAACAACCACATACCTTGAATTCCTGAACACTGAAATGCCCTGAAGCTTGCGGTGCAGGGTATAGGGTAACCCTAAACCCTAAACCGCTTGAACCCGAAATCCGAAAGCCTGAACTCTAAACCCTAAGCGTCAACCATTGAACCGATAGACCAGTCGCAGGCACAACGCTGCTTGTGAGATCCTTCCGTCCCTCGACACATTTAGGAGTTTCCGAAAATTAGGGGTACCTTATTTTTGGGTCCTTATCATAGGGATCCTGCTGTTTATAGGGTATATACTGTATTTGGGTCCCCCATTTTCGGAATCTCAGATTTCGAGTTCCTTTCAGAGTTTCTTTTCACCTAAACCCCAAACCCCTTTTTCAGGGTTTGGGGCTTTGGGGCTTAGCTGTTCGGGGCTCGGGTTTGGGGTTTAGGGTTGCAAGTTTCCCCGAAAACTGAGTTCCGGCCAAAAACGTAGGTTCTGGTAGTGGAAGGTGGGATTCAGCATTTAGCTGTCGGGGGGTTGGGGTTTTGGGGATGTAAGGTTCAGGAGATATTTTTCAGGGGTTGGGTTCGCGGGCACAACGGAAGTTTGTGGACATGTTCTCGGTCTTAGCATAATGCTTTCTCTTGCTTGCGGGTGGTTCAATTTCTAGGCCAGTGTTTTAACCCTCAAGCCCAATCGTAAAACCGTACGCCTTTCCAATTAACTCTGCAACTAGCTGAAACCCCACACCACCAACTTTACGGATTCAAGAGGAAGGGCTTTGTGTAATTTGGTGGCTATCCCCAAATCACAAATCCAGCAAACAGTCCCGGCCCTAGAGCTACTTGGCCCTAGCATGCACACGCGGTCCGCCGTGGTTTTAGAGCTACTCAGCCCGAGTACACGGCAGTTGCCTAAGTATGTGCACAAACACCTTGAGGAGTTCTACGGGTCTAGTATAGGGGCCTTACTTGGAGGATCATGGGACTTAGTAAGTAAGGGTTATAAGTACCTTAATTGGGGTTGTCAGTAGTTATAAGTATAGTTACCCTAATTATAACCCTAGTTACTAAGTCCCATGATCCGTTAAGTAATGATTACCTATAGTATCTTGGTGGCTTCCTTATTATGATAATAGTTCAATGGGCCCCAAAGCCTTTTCTGATTATTAAGGCCCCTATATTACTCCACAAGTAGATTAGAGCCAGAACATAACATCCGGGTCCCTTTCTTTGAAGCCTTTTCTAGCCGACATTTGACTGGAAGGCTTGCTCCCAATCCTCAATTCCACTCCTAAGTGCCAGGGCCGAAAACTCCAGAAAGGTTCAAAGATGTGTTGAGGGCTGAGGGAGGAGTTTAGGGTTTAGGGTTTAGGTGTGTTGAGGGAGGCTGCCCGAGAGTTGGGGAGATAGGGAAGCCGGACGATCCGGAACGGGCTCTTGGCACTGCCTTCGGTAGTTATTTCTTTCGGAGGCGCTCCGTCCTGGAGGTGGACGCAGACGGAGACTGCCCAAAGCAGTCGGAGGAAGACTCACCTGCTTGGAGGTTCATGGGCAGTTATAAGTGGGGTTATAGGCAGGGTGACTATACTTATAACTCATATCAGGGGACTTATAGCCCTACTTATAACTACCCATGAACCTCCAAGTGCAAGTGATGCAGACTTACGCCCCTCCTTTGGAAGAGTGAGTGGTTGTGGACATTATGGAGGCACTCTGAGAGTTGCTAGTAGACATCACACCAACTCCGGTGCATCGCTGTGGCTCGTGCCGAGGGAGGACCACATGGACGGAGTACACTTGAGTGGGTCCAACCTCTGTGACGGTCGTCTTTTCAGTAGCCGTTCCTCTCTGAGGGAGATGTTGTGCTAGCACACAGGCAAACCTATATAAGCCCAACGTACATTCAACATAAACACACCACCAGATCGACTGCACGAGAATCATCCTGGGGCCATTGGGGTTTATGGTTTATAGAGCTTTCAGGATTCGTACTTTTCCTTGTCGAGACCTGTACCTTGGGGCCGCACGACCCTTGTAAATTGGGGCCCTAGAAAACCCTATACCATTATACAATTATACGATGAATCCCTAGATGGTATATGAACCTTAAGCACTTTTGGGTCCTATAAACCCCTATGCCAAAAAAAGTTATATTACGAATCCCTAGATGGTATATGAACCTTAAGCCCTTTTTGGGGGTCCTTTTCGTCCTTTAGGTGTTTAACCTAATTGTCGAAAGGAGCTGCTGCTCCCTGCTTGAGGCCGTGGGGGTTGTCGGGATCGCCGAGTCGCAGGAATGCTTTTTGCAGCATAAGTTTCTCTTCTATGGTTTTAAAGAAACATAAGGCGTGCAGAGACATATTTGTATAAATTGGGATAGCACAGTCTAGGCATAACGAGCCGAGCTTTTTTGCAAAGCCGTCGTAAGCACCTGAGGCCTCCCCGCGACATCTTGGAAGGGCTCAGCGAGGAAGACAAGGCCACAAGAAGTACGGTTGTCGGGTGCTTACTGGTTCAGCGGAAACCCAACCTCAAACCCTAAACCCAACACAACGAAGCAAAAGCCCTACGCCGTGCCTTTCAAACCGCAACTAGAAACAAGTTATAACCCTAAACCACAGACCGCTCGACCCTAAACTACTGATAGGTGTTGCTGGGCTTGATCAGGGCTCTGGTTAGGGTCTTGGGCTTTGGGGGTTTAGGATTAGGGCTCAGGGTTGAGGGTTTAGGTCGTTTAAGTCTAGGGCTTTGGGTTTAGGGTGACGTGCTTTGCATCCCTCTTCCTCAAAGCTCGAAGACCTCGAGCACAAGCTCGATGCCTGATTGACTGCTTGGGGCAGCATAGACTCGACGTGCACCGTGTAGCTGAACCTTACCTCTACCTCAAGCTAAAGCCCTGAACGTCTTGCGCTTCTGAGCCCAAGCCCTGCCTACAATCTCCATTGCAGTCTCTTTGGGGTAACAAGTATTATGGTTAGGGTCCTACAACATAACGCAGGCTAGCCCAAAAAGAGCTACAATGGACACCATGGGTCCTATCGGTAAAACCCTCAATGATCAAGTGTTCACCTAAACCCTAAACCCTAAGCCCCTAAACCCTGAACCCCTAAACCCCTAAACCCCTAAGCCCTACACCCTAAGCCCCTAAGCCCTGAAACCTGGTGAGGATGCCCCGAAACCTAATTCGGAACAGTCAACAGTAGGGTTCAGGGTTTAGGGTACCTCAGCCAACATGGCTTTCGACTTATCAGATACCTGGCGGGGAGAGAAGGGTTGATTCACACCGCTTCCTCAACCTAAACCCCTAAACCCTGAACCAAAAGCCCGAAACCCTGCAGCTTTGTGAACATGCCGACTCTCCCTCAGTCTTGAACTCACGCAGCCGTCAGGAGGTCGAAAGCGATAATGTGGCTGCGGCTTGAAATCAGGATCTGTTTGCTGCTTGAGGGTTTAGGGTTGGGGTTTTAAGGTTTAGGGGTTTGGGCTTGAGGGTTCAGGGTTTAGCGTCGCGGCTCAAGCTTTCCCAACATCCTATGGGTAGTTGTTGAAAGCTCCTACATTACCAGTAGGAAAAGTTGTGCCTGTCGATGCTTGCACACCGTGGAGCCCCCAAGCAAATAGCGTTCATAAGCTCTGGGGCAAATGCAGACGAGCCTGGTGCGGCTAGTTATTCTCTAGTCGGTTCGGAGGCGGTTCGTTAGATGGTAATTCTAATTCTATTACGGTCTTGCACATCTCACAGCAACCCCGTCCGACAACAATGCTGATAAAATCTGGATACCCCGCCACTCTCAGTCCCATTTCCGTATCAGTATTTCTGAACTGAAGACAGAACCTTACTATGGTTTACCGCGTGCTATTTGATCCGGGTTCTTGTCAAGGAACTTAGTTTAAGCTACCACCTTTGGAATCCAAAGTGAAAAACAGGGTTTCCGAGATATGTTAACTTCAAGAGACCAGTAATCGTGTGTTACCCTAAACCCACCCTGAACCCTCCTCAACCCTTGCCCTCATAGGGTGTTGCGGAGTCTCCGGCAAAAGTAGAGCCAAGGGCCTTCTCGGCGCTTACGAAGTGCTTCTGGAAGCCGGCGTGGCTTCACGGCAGGTGGCAGGCTCAGAATAGTGCTGGGTTCCTGCTTGTTGGGATGCTTCAGGGTTTAGGGCTCAAGGCTTTAGAGCTCTGGGGTATTGAGGTTTAGGGCTTTAAAGCAGAGAGTTTGGGGTCTAGAGTTTTGCATGGTTTAGGGTTCGTATGCAAAGTTCAAGGGTTGGGAGCCTGAAGAAGCGTCAGGGGTTTAGGCTGTAGAGTTTAGCGTTTCGGGTTTACCCATAGGCCCCATAGTAGTTCCTTTTTGGGATTACCTTATAGGATTCTACATATGAACCCCAAAAAAGGAATTACTATGGGGATTATGGGTAGGGTGTAGGGGTTCAGAGTTTAGGGTTGAGGAGGTCTTTGGGTAAGCTTTTGCAGTTCTCCGCTCCGAAGATGCTCTGGGCCCAACTTGAAAAGCCGCTTCAGGGCTTCAAGGTTTCAACCTAGCCCGAAGAGGCCGAACTACAGTAGCACTAATCCTTCATAGCATATAATCGCAAGCCAAATTCGCACAAAATGAAGCTTTCTGTGGACTGTAGCTTCACCGAGTTCCTGAATAAAGGGCTCAGAGTGCAGAGGCCCAAAAAGTAGTGGACTAATGTAGGAACCTGATTTAGAAACCCTGGGCCTAGAACCCCAGAATAGTAGGACTCATATAAGGAACCCTAATAAGACCAGGTTTCTTAATCAGGTTCCTATACATTAGCTTTTGCCAGGCGTTGTCTACTGTGTATCGCCTTCCTTGGGCGAAAACCTATCAAGGACTATTTCGAAGACCTCTTGCCCCTCTATGGACTCTATTCCAGGGCCAAGCGTCTTGAGTTGAATGGGATCTTTCAAAAAACAAGAATCCCAGCACAGATCCTAAGTAAGATAGCTAAGTTTGACTCCGGAAAGCATGGGCATGGTCACCACCTAAACCCAAAAACCCTGAACCCCGGCCGGAGGTTTTTCAAGTGGGTGCTGCCGATGGAAAGCCGGGCCCCTACATCCCTTCCTTCGAGGGCTGATCAAGGGCTCAGGATTTCGGATTCTGGGTCGAGGGTTTAGGAATGAAAGTTTAGGGCTCGTAGATCCACGCGAGCTACAGTCACTACTATGGACAGTCATATGGCTCTTTTGTGGAGGATCCTTTTTGTTTGCCATGTCCTTCTGGGTTCAGCACTGACTACACTCTGCACCATGAGCCTTAGACACTACGTCAAGTAGTTCACGAAGGGCTTTGCCTTAGACCTCAACCTTTTGGTCGAGGCTTCGGATGATTGTTGGGTTTCTGAGTCTTCCGTCCCTAAACCCCAATGCCTCATAAACCCCTAAACCCTAAACCCCTACACCCAAACCCTAAACCAAGCCCTAAACCCCAAACCCTAAACCAAGCCCTAAACCCTAAACCCTAAAACCAAACCCTAAACCCCAAACCCTCAACCAAACCCCAACCCCTAAACCCTAAACCCCTAAACCATGTCATGGCTGTTGGGCAGAAGTGTGCAGGTCTGGAGATCCGGTCTACCAGCTGATCATGCAGAGAGGTGAGGGTGTTTAGGCTTTGCCTTAAACCACCAGAACCTACAAAGAAGTAGGTGCTGATTAGTTCCCCTCATACGAAATTTACAGCGACCCTGTTAGACAAAAGTAGGTTTCGGTAGGTTAAGGTAGGGATCATGCAGAGAGGTGAGGGTGTGTTGGTAAGTATGAGGTCTTTTGTTTACAGGGGTCGCTGCAAGATCAGAATCCCGTTGTTTAGGGTTTGTGGTCCGTTTATGGTTTAGAGTTTAGGGTGTGGGTTTAGAAGGCTTAGGGTTTACGGGTTAACATATGTGTAGGCCTGTTCTTTGTAACACATGTTTATCAGGAGTGCTTGAATCGTTAGGGTTTTTGGAAAACGGCTGCAGGGTGTTGGATGTTGGGCTTGGCTTGGCAGGCTTCAGAATGAATTTCAATGTTGTTTGATAAGCTTCGTATTCAGGCTATTCCTTTCAATGCCTCTATAAGGGTTTAGATTTAGAGTTTCCCGAAATTAGGGGTGCCTTACAGGGATCCCTAAACGGCTACCCACATTTTGGGCTGGCACACGTAAATTCGAAGACAGTAGGTAGCACGAGGGTTTGGGGTTGGTGTGCTCAGGGGTTCCCACAGACTCCCAAACCGCTTAAGTAAGCAATAGACCTTACATTCAGTCGCAACCCTAATAAGAATGAGGGTATTAGGTATATTCCTTAATTAAAGGGTTTGGAGCAGCGAGAAAGCTTGTAACGCTACTGCCGTTGTTGTTATTCTGGTGTCGTTGCTGCTCTGTCGCGGCATTCTGTGAATCGGGTAGGGAGCTGTGCCCGTCTTGGGTCTTTCGATTGCGGCAGTGTCCGTTAAAGGACTGAGTGTAGAAGCTCTTAGTAGATCTTCTATGGACTCTTGTCTATGTTGTGAGTAAAATTGGTTCTTGTGGCTGTTGGAGCCCGCAGGTGTGGGGGGCCTTGGTATCGAGGCCCTGCCGGACGACGTGCTGAGGCCAGACCCAGTAATCGGAGCCCTTTTGATTGGTCTCAGTATAATACCCTATAAACCTTATTATCATCCTGAACCCTAAACCCTAAAGCGAAATCGTGCGGCATAACGTATATACACCTGCTGCTTCCAAGCTGCAAGCATGATATGGTTCATTGATGCATGCTTCTGCCATGTGTCCTCGGCTACTGAGTCGATGACCCCCCGAAAATTTGAGGCTGAGTGCCGGCTGGACTGTAGCGAGCAGAATTGGCCCATTTGAAGATCTAAAGCCCCGAGCGTCTGTAGTTGAACCCTATGACGCCTGAACCACAAGGAGCCTAAAGCAACTAAACACTGAACCCTGACCACGCCTCATTCCCCTCTTCGATCTGCGTAATTGGAGCTTGCCCCTAGGGCGCGCCAGAACCGTCCACCACGGTTTCGGGTGGAACAGGCAGGGCCGGGTCAGTCGTTGAAAGACAGGTTGCTACTTGTTGGTATATAGGCCTTTGGAATATTGTGGTTTCCCTTGTTGGGCCTTTATGAGTTTATGTGCGAAACAGTTCAGGGGCCTTATAAGGCCAACCTAGTTTGGCATCGTGATGTGCCGAAAGTTCTGCCAGAACTGCTCAGATGTTTGGTGAGCATCTATAGGCACTTCAGAAGCATTAAGCATGCCCTGTGACTGAGGCTTCAGTGTCTGGAATTGCTTACACATAGGACATATAAAGAAAGGCAGGCGTCAGCAAAAGCTAGAGAACCTAAAGCCTAAACCCTAAACCTGTAAAGTTCAGGATCTTCCGGTTTGGTCCGTTTTGGGCTTTGGGTTTTGGGATTTGGGTTTAGGCTTTGCGGTTTAGGGCTTTGGGGTTTAGGGCTTAAGGTTTAGGGCTTTGAGGTTCAGGGCTTAGGGTTTATAGGCTTTGCGTTCGGTACCCTGGGCGGGGGAGCTTTCTGGGAAGCGTGGGGGCTCAAATCCCCAGAGACTCCAATATCCCTTACATAATGAAAGAATATACCTTAAATCATATTCAGGATCCTATTATGATTTAAGGCATATTCCTAAATTAAGGGGCTTTGGAGTCTCTGAATCCTGACAGGCGTACATCACGCCAGCGAACGTCTGGCACTGGGCTTCGGCCTCGGATTCCGTGGCAGTGAACTCTTTCTGCGAACCCTACTTGGAGGTTCATGGGTAGTTATAAGTAGGCTTATAAGTCCCCTGATATGAGTTACAAGTATAATTACCCTACTGATGGCCCCACTTTTAACTACCCATGAACCTCCAAGTAACCCGGGAACCCCTAAACGGCCCTAAACCCCAAACCGAAACCTAGTTTTGTACCCTTAGCCTTAACGCCAGAACTCGCGATCGGACCCTGGCAGACGCTGGGTATCCTGTCTCCACAGTCACTCAGAGGTCGCCGAAGGATGCGAGCGCTAGCGTTTATTCAACATTATTCCTGAGAGTGCCCCGTCATGTACTATGTCTATTACCTACACCCAAGCCTCTTACAATTAGCAAGGCCCCTATATTAGGCCTCCTGTCCCGCGGTGCCTGTCTACAGGCCCGACAGCTGAAGAAGATCGACGTCGCACAACTGGCACGCATGGAAAGGTTTAGGGTTTAGGGGTTGAAGAGTTTAGGGTTGAGGGGGAAGACTTTGGGGGATCGGGCTCACGGCTGATTCTGCAGGGCCTCAGAGCTTTTGTTTTCAGGTGGGATTTAGGGCCCGGGGTGCGACGGGCAGAGACTTCCGAGTCAGAACTCGAGAGTGTCGATGCGAGGCACACGCGAGGCCTCAAACTCTAAACCCTGGACCATAAACCCTGCCCAGAGGCCCCATAGCAGTTCCTTTCTGGGATTACCTTTCCGGATTCCATATATGAACCCAAAAAAGGAACTAGTTTGGGGCCTTTAGGTAGACCCGAACTCGCTGATCATTGCTCTTCTTCTTCCGACCGAGGACCCGAATACTCCCGAAGCTCGGAAGCCCTCGAAGGATTTCGGCTTTTCAAGCAAACCAAGAGAGCCTCAGGCTAGATTCCATGGACCCCCGAAGTGGCAGGACCCTTGTCAGGTAGATGGGCCCCTTTAAAAAGGTTTAGGGCTCTACTATAAACTGCCAGAACCTACTTCCCTTTTGCAGGTTCTTAATAGGTACCCTATGCCTATTATAGAGTTTTGTTGGATCCTACAAAGAAGCAGGTCATGGTGGTTTAAGGCAGAGTCCAAGGTTTAGTAGGCATGGAGTTGACTTGTCCACGAGTGTGATCACTATCGGCTGCTAACCCGTGAGGGTTAAGGGTTGAAGTCGGTTCCGGGCCAGCATCGACAACGATGGTAGAAACATACGCCCTGGGCCATACGCTCCTGGCGCCCTCCCAGGCAAGTGAGTCGCCCCTTTTGGTCCGTTTCCTTTCTCTTTTGTCAACCCCAAGAGTTTCAACCTAAACCCTGAGCCTGAACCCTAAACCTGTGAATTTTGGCCAGGTCGTAATAGACATTGACACCTTCGAATGCCCCGTCCTTGAAGCGCTTCTGGATGGTGCCAGGGGCTTGGTCTGGCTGCTGTGGCCCCTAAGCTGGTTTCTTGTTAAGGGATTAAATTTAGGTTACCATGGTCCGGGTCTATACTAAATTACTAATTATCATGGTTTCAATATTATGGTAACTTAAATTAACTCCCTTAGCAAGAGCCCAGAAACCCTACATTGATACGGCAGCCAACCAGTGATTTCTGATGCGATTTGCAACAGGATCCCCTAAAGCTCCCTTTGCCGAGGCCATCGGTGAGAGGCGGCAGGCCAGCTGACCAAGGTTTCGGCTTAATATACCTAGTAGCTGAGTGGATGCACTTTACACTTTTGGGGATAATGTTACCCAGTATAAAACTGAAAGTGTATACATTTTGGGGCTTATGAACTCAGCAACTAAGTATAGGGGCTTGCAGAAATATCAGCACTATTTTGGGGCTCCTTGTCATCATTATCCCATAATTATGTACCCCAAAACCCTATTCTGATTAATAGGCCCCTATATTGGCCATTTCACGGGGGTGAGTCTCGAACTTTTGGGCTGCAAGTTGCAAGCTGCACGATTATGGGATAAGGGCTTCGGGCGTGTTGCCACAAGGTTTAGGGCCTCTTGCTGTCTTTGGGATTACAGGCTTTACCTGTCTGACGTGGATTGGGCAGCTCGGAGTGTGGATCGTTGGCAGGGGCAGGTACGCATGTGGGTATGTGCAGGTATGGATGGATGGCCAGATGGATGGATTGGCCGAGTGGCTTGGCCGATGGCTGGGTGGGTGGGTGGGTGGGTGGATGGATATATAGACGGATGGAGGGAGGGATAGATGGATGGATGGTGTATCGATGTACCGATGTATCGACGTATGTATGCATGGCGGTCAGGATCAATGGATGTGTACATGTATTTGTATGTCAGCATAACTCGTTTTATCAGACGTCTGCTGCAGTTGCCTGCGCTCCTGAATTTGGAGATCAACATGCTGGTCGGGTGGCCGAGTATCCGGGGTTTGGGATACCTCAATCCCGAAACCTGATCCCTTGCAAGCGATAATATTAAGCCTAGAATAACCTCCAATCATTCCGGAATAATCAAACCCGATTTCAGAACCCAGATCCTCTGCAGCAGAAAGGAGCCTACAATATACTTCAATTTCCCAACCCTTGACCGTCCAAGCTGAAGTTGCTTCGGAACTAGGGCAACAACAACGGTTTCGAGATGCATGATGTCCCATCGCGTCCTGGCGACCACTTCGCAGGATTGATGTAGCATCTGACAGAAACCCTAGACCCTTAACCCCTAAGCCCAAACCGCAACAGGCCCTCGAAGGGGGAGGTTCACTTATGGCGGCAGCTTTGTCGGTGAAATATGGGAGTTGTTAAGTTAAGAAGTAGCACCATCAGGGTCAAGAACGAGATGCACTGGAATCTATTGTCGCCACCACCACGACCACCACAAAGCTGTTCAGTGCTGCCGAAGGACACAAAGTAGCACAAACCTTCTCCCGAAAGCCCTGTTGCCTGTTGCAGCAATCGCTCACTTGAAAGGAACTTGGGCTCAGCAGGCTAATGCTTGAAAAAGCAGGCTTATGGCATGAAGCCATTGTCAAAAAGTGTGACGCATTGATCTTACGCAAACCCACCCCCTGGGCAGCAAGGTGCCTCCGCCGTTCAAATTTTCCCGTGGATATGGCCTGCATGACGCGAGGCTGCAACCTCATTGATGGAGTTGAAAGTTCAGGCTACCTTACCGACGAGATACTGTATCACACACGAACATATTGTAGTACACAGCACGACATCTACTCGGCTCTGCTTTGCTGAATCTACTCCATTGTACTCCGGCTGCTTGAACCGGGGGCTCGTTAAATAGGGGCCTTAATAATTGCCTATACTATTTTGGAATATACCTCAAAACCCTATTCTCATTATTCAGGCCCCAATATTACCACACTTTCATTTCCCGAAAGCTCACCTTTCCAGCCCTAGGGTCTGCGCCCTCGAACTGAAAACATTGCATCCTTCGTGCTGGTGCGAACCGAAGTTCGACTAGTGTTCAAGATTTAGTGTCTGGTAAGCTTCTAAATCACGCATCCTACCTCCGCAGCGCAGGGAAGTCCAAAATCGGATTCTGGTGTGCATTCAGGTCTCAAGGTGTAGGGATTTTGGCTACAAGGTAGGCTGAAGAGTTTATTCATGGTAATGTTCTGTCTTATGATTGGTGTAAGGGGTTAGAAGCCGCCGTGTTTCGAGATGTCTCTCCTTGACGATCCTTGTCAATCTCTGTGTAAAGATCAGTGTGAACAGTAGTCATAGCTGGCTTATCAACCTAGGAGCACAAGATGATAAGCGCCGGCAGCTATCACAGGCTTTGGGCACAGCAATACTCGACAACGAGCTGTTCGTTGAGCTATGCAATCAGGCCATGCTAGGGATATGGGAATTTCCGAAAACAAGGGGTACCTTATTTGGGGGCCCGTATAACAAGGATCCTACTATTTCAGGTACTATATTAGGGTCTCCTATTTTCGGAAACTCCCATATCGGCACGGTGTCACGGCAAGGCAGTGGGTGTATAGGTTACTTTCAGGGTTTGGGTTCACATTTCAGGTCCGAGTCTAGGGCTAGAATGCTGTCGGCCGGAAGGCTTGAGTAGGTCTTGCCCATGACGCCCATGAAACATGGATGCCTTGCCCTAAACCCAAAACCCCTAAATCCTAAACCCCGCACAGGAGTCATGCGTAGAAAATGCAGCGAAAATCCCAGACAAATTTCAGATTCGATCCCGGCCCGGGCACTTTTACTAAGCTTTGAGCCCCGTTAGTCCTCGGTCAGGGTTCGATGAAACCTACAAAAACCGAGAAATCCTACAACGCTTAGACACAGGTGAACTCCACGGTTTAAGGTGTACAGGGGCATAGATAAACAGCCCGCCGTAGCTGTGCTTTCCGAGCGCATACAGGCCCTCAAGACTTAGCAATGAAGCGTTGTTAACTCGCACTCACACCATGAGTCTCACAAATGGCTTTACGACAAACCTCACAAAAGAACAGGCGTCTGAATCAGATAGAGATGTGCTTAGCAGCACCCAAACCCGTGAACGAAATAGTAAGGTCAGGTAAACCATGATAGACCCAGCACCTTAAACAATATAAACAAGATGAACAAGGAAGGTAGTAAGACAAAGCGAAATGAGTCCTAAACCCTTAAAACTCAACAGTAAATAGCTAAGCCCCGAACCCTTGAAGAAATAGCAAGACAAAGGTGGGTGGTTGTCAAAATCATGGTCCCTTATTGGGTCCCTATTATAATACGGCACCTAATATTTTGGGTACCCTATACGTGCATAATCAAGTGCGTCCGAAGGTCCTTCAGCTCTCGCGGCTACGAGCTATTGACCTTCGGCCGTTTGACTCAGCGTTTGGTTTGGCGGCGTTTCTACGGATACAGGGAGTATAACAGGTATTATTCTGGGTTTAGGGTTGGTTGTCTAGGGCTTACAGGGATTATAGGGCTTATGGGGATTATTGTATATAGTTGGGGTTATGGGCATCTAAGGGTTTACAGAGCTCGGATGGAGCATATCTTTTTTTTGCAGGAATTCTGCTAAGGCTCTAGAAACCCTAGACACTACAGCGAGGCCCTGAACACCATAAGCCCCAGTGCCCTCATCAAATCCGTACAGAGAACCCTTACAGGAATTTTGAAGGAGCCCGAAGCCCTAGTGTTCCTTATTTGGCTGGTTGTCAAAATTCGCGTCCCTTTTTTGGGGCACCCTAATAGGTGCCGTACTATATTAGGGACCCAAAAAGGGACCATAATTTTGCCAGCCACCCTTATGGGTTCCTTAGCGGATCCCTTCAGGGTTCCTTCAAGTTTGTCGTTCACTCCCCCAAACACATCTTGCTGCCCCAATTCTGACGATGGTACAGGCAGCAGGGTCGCTGCAACTGCGCTCGAAGCCATGTGGGCATGCTCCGAGTACTTTCTTGTGGAACATGTCAGAACCGTATCAACCTCTCCGAGGTGAAACCGCCCTGAAGGCCTTCGCCCGAAAACGCAACCACTGCAGTCCGAAGCCAACCCAGGTTACGACGCCATCTTCGTGCGGCGTGATCTCGCGCCGCTCTACAGCGCGGTTCGGATGCTCAGCGGGCTGTCGAACAGGCAACCGCAACCCAAAGCCCAGACCCTGAAGACTACTAGCCCAGAACCCCGAATCACACCCTAATACAGGGGCCTTAATAAAGACCTATACTCTTTTGGGGGTTCCTTATTGTAGTTTTATGTATAATAGACCCCCCAAGCCCTATTCTAATTATTAAGGCCCCTACCCTAAAGCCAAAGTCTCAAGCCCTCGGAGTTGAGGTAGACTTTTTGGACCCTGCACTCCAATGTCTCAGTTTAGGGTTTAGGGTTTAGGGTTTAGGGGTTTAGGGTTTAGGGTTTAGGATTTAGGGCTCAGCCTCCACAACCTAGGCAGAAGTATCGGCTTTCTCTTGCTGGTCGGGCGTTCGTCATCTGGTGTCGCGTCAGTTGCTAGCTTTATGATTCGCTTGATGTTCGGAATTTGCTTGACCTTCTGAACACAGCTGCTGTCGCTGCTGTTGTTGCTGTTGTTGTTGCAGGTGCAAAACTTGGTGCTGTAATTACTTGCAACTGCTGTTGTTGGGGATGTTTATGGTGGTGGTGATGATGGTAAGAAGATGCAGATGATGATTATCATGATGGTGATGACGATGATGAGCATGACGATCGAAGACGATGACTGGATGGACGATGTGGAGGTCAAGAACCGAATGTGGCCGCTGTCGCTAGCATGCCAGGTGCGGGCATGTTTGTACTGAGGCGGACCTTGAACCAGAACGCCAGCTAAACGTCAACCTAGCCCTTCTGCCACGTAATTTCTTGCAAGATCATGTAGAGGGCTGAATCCTTGTTACCCATAGTATTTAGGAGTTCTTGCAGTTATGATATAATACCCCCTCCCCCCTCCCCTCCCAAGCCCTGTTCTGACTAGCATTTCTGCCCCGATATTGAATTCGGCGAGATGCAGCCTGAACACGTAAGGCCCTAGGCAAAGCTTGCACAAAAATGGGCCCATGAGAAAGAGGTCCGGCCAGCGCTGAAATTTCCTCAGGACTGAGCTGATGTAATGACTTGGAGCTATTAATAGGTTTAGGGTTTAAGGGTTTAGGGTTTCGGGGGTATGGGTTTAGGGTTGGGGGCTTAGGGTTAAGATGAGATGTTACTCCATTCATGGGCTCGTCATGATGAGCATCGTAATTAATTCGAGGTACTATACTGGAGCTGCTCATCTGCTACAGCTCGCACTTGTTTGTCGTGAAAGCTTAATGTAGTTGGCAGGGCTCTTAGGGTTTGGGGCATACAGCTGAGTTTGTTTTACTTTGGGGCTAGGGGTTGGGGTCTCAAGCGCCTCGTACTTCCAAATTCACCTCGATTCCAGCATCGACTCAGTCGTGCTGTAAGATTTTAGTTTTGTGTCGCGGCTCCTTTGAGCTATGGACCTCAAGGTGTCAGGATTATGAAGGCAAGCCGACACCTTTAATGCGCAAAGCTGAAGCCCCAAAGCACAGTGCATAACACGCCTACGGTAAACCAATTTTCCGACGCCTACGCCCGAAATGGTCTTCCACACGCTAAATGCCGAGTTGTTGCTCTGTAGACCCCAACGCCACCACCGGGAATATCTGGCGACATCAGATAAGACCCCATTGAGCTGATATGAAAAAGCAGCTATTGATGCAAACGTCCGCTTGCATCCTGTATGCAGGGGTCTGCAGGGGTAAGGGTTCAGAGATACGCGGCGAAATCTTAATTGCCTGCTGCCCGTGTGCGAGCCGCGTGTGCAGGTGCACTGGTCCGTGCTCTCAAGATCGCTGATAGAAGGGTTTTTCAATGTTTTTTCTTCTGTGATACGGTTGATGATATAATCCCTGCGTTACCCTGGTGACCCTACATGGGAATTGTTATTGTATATTCCTCTTGAAGAGTAATGCAGGGTTTATATCATCAACAGTATGTTCGCTCATCAGATTTGAACACGCCGTGCTTTTAGCTTGGAGGAAATGCGCACCAACTGAAAGGTCCAGAGCTAGAAGCAGATTCTAAAGTACGCAGTTGCAACCAAATAATTGCTACGTTCATAGCAGTTAACACGGAGCCCTGAAACAGTAACAATAAATGACTTTATTGTTAATGCAGGCTTCTATATTGTCGCAGGATGAGTTCCTTTGCTATCGCCACTCCATCATCACCACCTGCAGCCGACCTATTCGATTCGTTCGCGAATGGCTGGAGACTCGGTTCTTTTGCATGAGCTAGGCTAAGACAGCGGCCATAATGATAGAATAGGGATATGGGATAAAAGATACTACAACTAAGGCACCCTAAGACATTGGCCCCATAGAGCTCACACGCCAGCTAGCCTTATTTTCTAAAAGTTGGCTCTGAAAGAAATAAGGTTCTCAAACGGGCTCTCGACGCAGCCACCGTCGGCTAAGGTTTTTTCGCGCGAATGATCCAGAAGACTTGCACCTCTCGCCCAGCGCCCAGCGACACTCGCAAGTTTTCGGGAGACTTCACATTTTGTTGAGAGTAAACGGAGGGTTTGGGGTTGAAGGTTTGGCCCGTGATTCAGGGGTTGCGCAGCAAGGATCAACCTTACACGTCACCACTGCTCCTGTTTCCAGGCAGCCATGCGCTACTTTTTTGTGTTTGTAGCAAAACAGGATATTGAGCTTCTCGCAAAACATTGACTCCCTCTCAGTCCCTGAACTTAGTTAAATCTTTATGCTGAAGCTCATGCCTTTAACCCTAAGCCTGATAAGCAATAGAGCCGTAAACCAGTGTTTTCCACTGCGGCAGGCTCGAGAGCATGTGGCACAACATCACTCAGCTATCAGAGTTCGAAGGCGTACTGATTTTGAGGTTTGGGGTGTGGGTTGTTGTGTAGGCATGTAGGGTTGTAGGAGTTCAGAGGTTCAGGGTTGTTGGGTTTGGACGCTGGGATTTTGGATTTGGAGTTTTCAAGGTTTCGAGGGTTTTGGAATGGGCGATTCATGCGTCCATCTGCGGAAAGATACTCGCAAGGCTGATTCGTACGGGATAGTCTTGTGTACGGTTTCGAGATTGGGAAGAAGGGCAGTTGCGGCAGCAGTCTGATCGCATGCTACTGGACGCTCTTCAGTGACGTCCACCGGAGAGCATGAGGTATCAGCGCCACAGGCCCTTCAGTCTGATCGCATGGCTTTTGGAATACTCCAATCTTGCTGGCAATGTTATTCAGCGCATGTCTTCATCGTCATGGTGCTGGTGAGGACTGTCACTGCCATAGTCTCTGTACTCACTATGGTTGATGCGACACGATTGACCTCATATCTGTATCATCATCACCATCGTCATCATCACTGTCATCCTCCTAGATAGCCTCCTCCTCCTCCTCCTCCGCATTATGATCGCCATTATCTTCGTTCTCCTGCTCCTCCTCATCACCGTTTCTCCTTAGCAGAATGACTGTAGTGAGCGAACCCTCTCAGCCTACGGCTATCACGCAACAATCGGAATGGTGCATTCGCACTCATTTGAATAATCGCTGTGGTCATGACAAGTAGAAGATACCTCCTCCTTCCTACCAGACTTAGAAGCTCTACCCGCATGAACTGGCAAATGACATTTTGGTTTATGCTGCCAACGGCTTTGCTTCCTCAAGTACCAGCAGCGGTTGCTGTCCCTCGTACCACCTTTGCTTGTGGCTCTTGCAACCTTGATGCCTCAAGCCAGCACAACGACCCACCACAGCACCTAAACCGAAAGGTTCAGTGCGACTTAATGAAAACCCTGGAAGCTCCAAATTTTCCACCAACCTACAAGCTTCAACCCCTAGGCGCATTAGCCTTGAACCCCTAAACCTGCAACCCGAACTCTCAAGCTCTCAACCCAGGTCTAAACCCAAGCCACTTCAGGCCTTCAACAGAGTTCTGGACATGTAAAAAAAGAACTAAATATGAATAGGTATAAATGAATATAATCAAACAAAAATAAATATAAATTGTTAAATATATATAAATGTAACTAATAACAATAACAATAATAATATTATATTCATACATATATACACATATATGTGTGTGTGTGTATTCGTTCTATCTGTTGCAGTAAGGGGCCCTACATAAAGCAACATCCTGGGCCTCTTGATTCACAGGCATGAAGACCATGCCTTTCTCGCTCTTCATCTGAGCCGTCACACTGGAGCCTGAGAGTTTAGGGTTATGTCGGGTTTTTGGCTTATACGGTTTAGGGTTTTTAGGGTTTAGGGTTTAAGGTTTAGGGTTAGGCCTTCTAAATGAGAAGGGTTTCTGTGATTGGGATCTCATACGGGGCTTACTCACAACAGAAACAGGGCTCTCGAAGGGGTTAGATCAAAGTGTAGGGTTGGGGGCTGAAGGTAAATTGCGCCTGTCGCCGTTCTTCTTCGTAAAGGGCGCTTGTAATTTCTAGACTGGTCTGGTAAAAACTAGCAGGGTTTAGGATTTGGGAAGCGGTGGCCGTGTGCGCAGACCAATCGATTGCCGCGATTGAAAAAGGGCTACCACAAAAACGAAAAACTAGGATGCCCAGTAGTACCCTTATTCCCTTTTTGTAGTCCTAGGTTCCTTATGAAGTTACCCAATACCGAAAAGGGAGCCCTTTTTATTCCTAGGTTACTGGGCATCCTAGAAAACAAACATCCACGAGCCTTGGGCACTAATCACTAAGACCCCTCAAGCCGTGAAGACCTCACCAAAAACCCTCAGGCCATACGACATAAAGACCTAGAAGCCCTCAATCCTGAAACCGCTAACGCTCAAGTCACATGGAATACACCGACTACATCCTTTAACCCTAGACCCTCGAAACCCACACCCTCGTGATTCCTGCTGGCACTGGATGTCTGGGGCTCTTCTGTAGAGAAAGCTCTGGAATCTCAAGTCCCCTCCACAATCCTAGCAGTAGAGTACGTAACCCTTTTTGGGGTATTCTAATCCCTCTATAATCCCAAAGGTTATAGCCTTTAGTGCCCTGGATACTGGACAAGTAGTTACGGGCCAAGAGTCGGCAAAGGCAACAACTCAGAGACTCACATCACAAACTTTATAGGTTCAGGGTTTCTTAAGTTTAGTGTTTAGGGATTTTGGGTTGTTTAGGGACTAAGGGTTTAAGGATTTAAGGGTTTGAGGTTGAAGAGTTTCGGGTTTAGGGATTGACGGTTTAAGGGTTTGGGATCCTGTCGCTGCGCAGACGTCTAACACGATGATCGCAAAGCTGACCGCGGAGAACCTTCGAAAGTCTTGGCCTTAGTCGGTTTAGGGTTTAGTCGGGAATCCGGGGGCTTCAGGTTGGGGTTTAGGATTTAGGGGGCGCGGCTTTTCGGGATGCGGTGCAAGACAGCCGAAGTGCTCTCTTTGGCTTGTCCCCCACCCCCACCCCCACCCACCCGTTTCAGTTTGTGGAGTTCTCGAGTCCCTCGGACCACCTGAAACAGCAGTCGGCATTGCAAGCAAGCTCTTGAGTTTTGGAGCGTACATGTCCGACAACATGGGAGAGATGCTGGGCAGGTCCTGCACATTCACCCGGAACACGCCCCCTCCTTAAGCTCTACTTGGAGGATCATGGTACTTAGTAAGTAAGGTTATAAGTACCTTAATTTGGGTTATAAGTAGTTGTAAGAGTCCCATGATCCTTTAAGTCAACATTACGCCCTGAAAGCTGACTACCCCGAAACTTGTTGCCAAGCTCTCTCAAGCTATGCCTCGGAACCCTGAAAGTCAACGTCATTCCTTAGTGGACCCTAAAATTTCACCGACCTGCAGATCGTACTAAGGAACCCTGAACAGGTGGGTGATATGGTGTTCAGGTGTATGTTGAGGCACAGATATAGTATTTAGGTTTAGTTTGAGGCACAACAATCAATGAACTGAAGGGTCTTTGTACCGAAAGCGCTTGTCATACAGCTCGAGTCAAGCATAAACCCTAAACGCTTGGCGGAGTGAAAGGCCAACACACTTAACAACAAAAAACGCACAGCGAGGTTCGCTGCCGCGCAAGCAGCGCAGAAAGAAGAGGCGGCCGGCGGCGCCAAGAAGGCTCGCAGGGCAGCATTCTGGTCCTAGCTAAGGAGTCGAATTCAAGTGTAGGTGCGGTATTTTGGTGGTTTAGTTTAAGTTACCATGATAGGAAATCACGTTATCTACTGGCTGTTAAGAAGGGTTCCCATAATGGCTCAATAAAAACGGTTCAGGGTCATTGTACATTGTAGAAGGCATTGAATAAGACGAGTTACCATCGTCAGTTTTTAGGGAAGTATATTATCTACTACAGATTCCTATCATGGTTACTTGAACTAGATTAACTAACTGACTCCGCAAGAACCCAGAAAAGCATAAGGAGACGCGGCAACATGAGAGCACCAAACCAACCAGCTTCAACTTCAAGGCCCTCAACAAGTGACGGACGCCCCAAGTTGGAAACCAATAAAGGGCGCAGCGTCTAGCATAGAACAGCTTGAGAACCCGACAGCGCCCCCTAATCCCCACCCCGCGTAGACCATAGATTCTAAACCCTAAACACTGAACTCTAAACCGGCTTCCCCCCAAACCCTAAACTCGAAACCCTGAACTCTAGAACCGTCTTGCGAAAGCGCAGCAGGCATCCTCCTTCGGATCGATGGGCTTCGCACGGCCCGATGCTCAAACTCGTTTAGGGGTTTAATAGAATTTGTATCGGCTTTGGGCTGGGGGTTTTGACCAAGTTTTGGGCTGAGCTGGGCTGCGCTGGGCTAGGAGTGGGCTGCTGGGCTGGGCTGGGCCGGGCTTGGAAAGTGGTCTGGAGCTCTTCCCACACATGAAAATATGCAACGCGAAGCGAAACTAATTGTTATTTATCCTGCTCTTGAGGGAATTAGGGTTTATGGGGTTGAGGGTTTATTGGGGCTTAAGGCTTCCATATTGCTTTTTTCGTCAATCAGGACCGATCGCGCTCCAGGCTTCATGGCTTATGGCGTCGGCATAGACTTTTAGGCTATAGTTAGGTTCTTGGCTGACTCTGCCGAATTTTGGGCTGCCTTCACCTATTTTGGGCAATTGTCAATAATATGGTGGCAACTATGGTTCTGACTTCGAGAGTGTTGAAAAAGTCGTGGATCTGCTTCAAGGCCGTCAACTATCTTCGACAAGTCGTTCGGAAGTGTGTGGGTGGTTCTCTAATTCAGAACTTGTTTTCGATATTCCCAAAACTAGAACTACAACAAATGGGACTTTCCGAAAATTAGGGGTACCTTTCTGGAAGTCCTTATAGTAAGGATCCTAGTATTTAGGGTCCCCTCTTTTCGGAAACTCCCAAATCCATCACTCTTATGATACGAACTCAGCGGGGACCCCCACTGCGAGATGCTCTCACCTCGACCGGAGCAAGGACTTACGTGAAAGCTTTTCTTTTTGGCGGGTTTGAGGTTTAGGGCTTAGGGTTTAGGGTGTAGGGTTTAGGGTTTAGAGTTCATGTGTGTTTACGGTTTTAGATTGAAGACCTCGGGCTTTAGTAAATTCTGGCATTTCAGCGTTGAGTTTGGGGACGGGATGGGGGTTTTCCAGTTCAAGCTGTTGCCAGACAAGCTAAAATACACCTGCACAGCTCGCTGCCCAACAGCTTTCCGCCAAGATGTCTCGGTGGATGCACAGCCTTCAAAGTTTCCAGAAGCGCTATGTTGACAGCATGTGCAGCTCTCGTACAAAAATGCATCTTTCGAAACGGGCGATTCCTGTAGCTCCCAGGCTGCACACATTGTTTGATTCAGGTTCAGGGTTCAGGATTTATGTTCTACAGTGTTTAGGCTTTGGAGCAGGGTTTAGGGCTCAAGGGAAGTTTCGGCGTCTGTTCGGCCGGTGCATGGATCCTTTGAAACCTAAACCCTGCTAGGAGACCTCACAAACTGAACTCTAATTATCGTGCGAAGAAGCAAGACATGGGGGGGTTCTCGGAGTGAGCATCCCTTGAAGGCTGCTTATCGTAGCCATTCCATACTTTTCTGATGGCCGAGAAAGGCCGAACATTCGTGAAACCCTCTAAACCCTGAACCCAAAAACCTTAAACCCGAAACCCTATAAACCCTATAAGCCCTAAACCCTATAAACCCTATACACCCTAAGCCCTATACCCGAAACAGCCTGACGATGATTCTCCTTCAGGTCTGCGACAAACACGGTCGACCGAGCCAAAGCGGAAGAGGCAATATCCCCTTGGGTTTCAGGGTTGTTCTTTAAGGGCTCCTTTCAGGCATCCAGAAGGGTAGATGGGGCTTCAGGCTTATATAAGGTGTTTTCTGTTTTTCGGATTGGGGTTGGGGGATTTGAGTTACTGCTCGTGGTTGAGAGGTAATTTGTTTTCTATCAGGTATAAACAGAGATTGTTCTAAGCGAAAATATCCCAACGATGTTGCGCTTATTCGGGACTGGTGTCATCTCTGGCGTTTCGAATCCAGCCTTTGTTCAGCGCCCTAAGCATGACAAACCACCGAATACTGCTGATGGACAAAATCCTACATTACCCATCATAAGGAATATACCATAGTCCCCATAGTTTAGAGTCCTTAGGGTCATGCAGGATTTCGTCCATCAGAAGTAGCAACCTCCGGCTTGCAGGCCATGGTGCAGTGCTGGCGTAAACCACCAGCCCGAAGGCCCTACAGCTCCAATTCCTAACCCCTCAGCGCCCTAAACCCTAAACCCTAAACCCCTAAACCCCTAAACCCTAAACCCCTAAACCCTAAACCCTAAACCCTAAATTCCGAACCCGAAAACCCCTAAAACCTCCCACGGCTTAAATTTCTCTAACAACCCCCGGTCATGACGAGGCCGCACCTCATGGGGTGCCCCGCAACTGGCAGGTGGCCATGAGATACTGGCGGTTTTATGAGGGAATATAGGGCTTCACGGCATGAAAGAGTCTTGCAAGATTTACATAGGGCTTTCGGGTTTAAGCGAGGGTTGAGGGTTGTAGGGTTAAAGGGTTCCGTGCCGTTGGGGTGTGTGGTTGCAGGGTGCTTGGACAGTGTTTGGGCATTATGGGGATTTGGTTCCAATAGTTTTTTTGCACAAAAATTAGGAGAGTCTTCTTCTTCGGCTGGGTGCCTAGGTACAGCTTGTACTGTACAATCAAGGTGCTTTGAAGGGTTTGGGGCTGATAAGCCCCTCAAGCCATGGCCACCCCAAAGCCATCAGCTATAAAGCCAAAAGGTCCAATCTCACATCCGGTACCCCAGAGTTTGGGTCAGGGTTTACTAAACCGGCTGAAAAGGTTTGGGGTTCAGGATGTGTAGGGTATATATGGTCACGCGCTCCACGCCCCCCGCCCGTCCATGGTCTATGGTACAGGATTCCCCCCCCCCCGGGGTGGTTGTGGAGGTGTCGGGGTCTTGGGTTTAGCTTAAGCTTTTGAAAGGTACAAGGCTTCGAGTCGACAAGGGCTTGGGGAAGGTTTGGGGTGTAGGTTCGGCAGGGTTGACGGTTTATGGTCGGCTTTACCAAGCCTGCAAGCCCTGAAACGTCAACCCCAAACTCGAAACCCCCCAAAGCCTCAAACCCTCGACCCTGAAAACCTTAAATTGCAATCCTAAACCCTCAACAATCAACCCTAAACCCTGAACCTTGAACCCTCGACCCCCAAAGACCGCAAACCCTAAACCTTAACCCCTCCAAGCCCTAAACGCCAAGCCGCAAACCCTCCAAAACGCTAAACCATAACCCTCGACCCTCAATGATCCCGAACCTTCGGCCTTCAAAGCTCTAAGCCCTAAGCCGTAAATCCTCGAAACCCGAAACACTAAACCTCAAACCCAGAAAGCACTAAACCCTAAGCCCTAAGACTTGAAGCCCTCAAGACCTAAACCCCAAAAAAACTTGAACCCTCAAATCCTGAACCCTCAAACCTCAAAACCCTAAACTGTAAACCTAAATTAACCCCTCAGCCCCAAGCCCTAAGCCTTAACTTACAAACTAGAAGTAGGCAGGCAACATGTACAGAGGGCTCCGCCTTTTCCTGATGATCCACTGTGCCTGCGGGTCGAGTTGGTTGTACACGTCTGACCTGCGCAAAGCTGAGAGTCCCACATGTGGAGCAATACAGAATCAATGACGATTATCACAAGGGCTCATACGATCACTGCAGAATTGTCCGATACACACTTTGTGCTCCACACTGGTTCTCTTTCTATCAAAATTGTTGTTGACTTTGCTACCGTCTGACAAATCGATGGGCACCGAAAGTCGCCCATGTTGCACTTCCCACCAACCCTTTGGGTCGGTGGGCTTGGTGAGCACATCACCGTGTTGTAGGTTACTCGGCACCCACCCTAGCGGCAACTTGTCGCTCCATCGCTCACTTCTCAGGCCTTGTCGTAGGGCAGCAAGGTCTATGGCGAGTCTTCGGTCCGTCGGGACCCGTGGGATGCCCTGCTTGTGGATGTGGTCAAAGAGGGATCGGCAGTCAGAGAGGCATAAGATGGGTGCTCGTGCGTGCTCGACGCGCACAAGGGCACCCTCCTTCAAAGTCTCAATGAAGGATCGCATGTACTGCCCTCCCTCTAGGCCCTCGACGCAAGCTTGCGTCTCAGCCCCGAAAGTAGACCTACAGACCCGTTGGCCTGCCCGCGACCTCCAATCGCCAATGGAGAAGTTGCCGGCATCGCCCTTCACACACCTCATGTCGGCGAACACAATGAGCGCGCCGACCTGCGATGCCACCTTTGAGTTCATCCTCTTGGCTTTTCTCTCGCGATTGGTTCCGAATGGACCCTCCTTCTGTAGGCCCGCCTCGTGATCCTCAGGGGTCAGCTTGAAGTAGTCGTCGGCCTCGTCTTCCAAGATGGCGTTCGCCCAGGCGGCGTCGTGGTAGACGATGACCCCGAAGTGCTCGTCCGGAATCGGGCGAAACCGTAGGCCCTCGTCCTTGTAGATCACCGCCCGTGCCGAGATCAGGTTGGTGAACTTGACATCGGCGATCGTCGGGGCCTTCTGCAATTGCTGCGCCAAGCTGACGCTACATGTCAGATCCGGACGCGTCTGGGCCGAGAGCCACGAGAGCACCCCGATAAGGGACTGGTTGTCCGCAATCAGGTCGGGGCCTGCAAGGTCCTCTTCACTGACCCCCTTCGGGATCTCCAAATCGAACAAGCGGGTCTCCGCGTACTTTCGCTGCGTGACAATCACCTCGTCATTCTCGCAGATGATCTCGCTCCCGATGTAGTCGAGGTGATTCTCTTCCCATTTTTCGATGGGAAAGGCCCGTGACAAGGCCTCTTGAATCAGTTTGTTCACTTTGCGTCCTGCCACGATGAGCAAGTCGTCCACGTGGCTTCCAACGTAGCCGATTGGCTTCCCGCTGAACTTCCCTTGGCAGTACTCTCTCAGGACGAAGATGCATGGATCCAGTGCACACTGCTCGAATGCATACTCCTTCCCGTGGTAGCTGACCCTGGTCTTGCCCATGCCGTCCTGCAGATCCATCCAGACCGAAGATGTTCTTCTTGATCCTTACCAGTTGCCCGGGCAAAAGTCCCGGGGGGGTTGATGGAGGAATAAATCCTCCCCACGTGACAAGTAGCCACCCGTCAGGAAGGCACACTGAATGTCGCCTGCTGCGACCATCCACTTGTCTTCGGCTTCCAACCCATTCGCCAGTAGCTGCATCAGACATAGGAAGCCCGGCCTTGACAACGTAGGAGCGTCCGTAGAAAGAGTTTCCACGCCAAGGTCGGGGTCGCGATGGCCCCCGATCACCAATCTACTCTTGCATCTCCATGCTGGCTGTTCGCCAGCCGCGGTGGTAGCCTGCCGGGCGGCCCAGTTCTTGTCACGATACGCCCATCGGCAGGGTAGGATACGGTCTGGGGGGACCGTCTGTCTAACCAAACTGGACTGCTCCAAATCGAGCGGCTCCAAGGCGTCGTAGGAGAGATGTTCTTCCCACTGGACCTTCTCGGCCTCCTTGAAGAGATTTTTGGCGTGGTCGGGGATCTCTTCCCACTTCAGCTCCTTTTCTTGACGCTTCGCGTGCCCTCTCTTTGTCAGTGGCTTGTTGGTAAGTAGAACTTCATCTGCATCTTCCGGGCTTGGTGGCTTCCCTTTCTTACGCATCCGCCGGCTCGGGAGGACATGTTCGATAGCCTGGGGTTCGTCGGGCATCTCATGGTCGCCTTCGGGGTCGAGGATCACCTCGTCGCCCTCGTAGTCGGAGTACTCGTAGTCGGAAAGATGATCACCTTCATCGCCCTTCCGCTTGACGGACTCCCTGTAGTCCTCGTTGATGGTCTCCTCGGCGTAGGTGTCCGGGTCGTCGATATCCATGGCCAACAGCTTAGTCACCTCACTCTGAACGTTTTTCATGGTGAGGTACTCGCCAACTTCCTCAGGTCCAGAACACCTGAGGTGTTCGGGGGCCGTCAGCCTGCAACGTCCGCCTCTTGAAACCCAATAACTTCCTCCTTGCTTGCCGACAACCACCGCCGGTCCTGCCCAATGTGGTCTCCGTCTGTCCTTAGGCTGGTTCCAGTAGTGCACTGAGTCGCCAATCTCGTAGACTGCCTTGGTGGTCCTTGCTCGATGTAGTAGGCCTCGTCGCAGACGATCGTCTCCTTGTGCTTGATGAAAAGCAATCCTCGCGCTCGTTCTCATAGCCGTGGCCCGCTGAAACTTGGAGTCCTTTGTGAGGTCCCAGGTCGCCGCCTCGCCGGAGTCGGGGTCGCACAGATCTTCGGGGACACGCGGCGATCTGCCGAGCACCCATTGACTGGGACTGTGTCCACATCTCCTCCTCAAATCGTTCTTTGCTGCGCACACCATAGAAGCAGCAAGGGCGGCTTCCTCACTCCCGACATTCAGCTCGTGGACAACGCGTTCCCAAATTCCCTTGAACCACCCAATCTGTCTCTCAGTCACCCCGCCCTGCCACTTTGCTTGTGCCGCGACGTCCTTTACTTTGATGCTGTGCCAGTCGCACAACCGCGCAAGGCCTGCCTGCACCTTGCCGTCGAGGTCGAGAGAAACCGTAGTGGGTGGGCCGAACACTCCAAGCCAGTGGTCGTTGAACGCTCGCTCGATATCCGGTCCTGTCTCGGCTTCAAGCAACACCGCGACCTGATAGGTTGTGGCCCAATCGACAATTGCAAGAAAGGCGTGCCTCACGTCATTGATGTCGTGGCAGTAGAAGATATCGACGCCGACACAGGTGTTGAAGTCCAGTAGCCTGGGCAAAGCAGTGGGTCGCGCGATCTGCGCGTGCTTGGTAGCTTCGCAAGTCTCACACCGCATCCCTTTCACAGCCTTGACAACGTGCGGCTCACACCCCGCTAGTCGTAAGTGGCGGCAAAGGTCCTCGCTCCTAGGGTGTCCGAGGTTCTGGTGCAATCTCCTCAGGGACGACTGAAGGATGCCAGGGACGCTTTCATCGAAAGTGATACCGCTTCCGTCTAGCCGTGGTGCTCTCTCCTCTCGGCTATCTTCAGCCCCGACGACACACACATCATGGCGTCTTGGTCCTTCCCCGGTTGTGCGGCCTCCGTCCTTGGACTTCCCGAGGATGACCCATGCGTCCTCATTGTCGGTGGTCTTGTACTTCAGGTAGTTCTCGTACCCCTTTGCTAGTTCGTGCGCCCGGTGTCCTCGTAGTACAACTTCTCCTCCTTCGCGAATTTGCTCTCCAATCAACCCCTTGACAAAGGTCTCAAGTGCACCCGGCATCTCGTCGGGGTGGATCCGTAGTTCCCGGGGACTCGCTCCGGTGACAAAGTAGTAGGCGTTCTCCTGCGTCTTGGGGTCGAGCAAGTCGGTCCATATCAGTGGCTCAATCACGGCCTTCCCAAGCTCCACCGCTTCGCTCGTGCCCTCGTACCCGCCAAGCTCCATCATCACGATGGGGTCGTAGTCAGCAGGAGGTCCAATCGTCTCGTTGAGGTAGGTTCCCGTAGCGGCCAACAATGTTGCCATAAGAACACTCAACTTCCCGGCAGAGTTCATGATTCCGTTCCTGACGCTCTTCTTGGGCGGGGGTTTGCTTGCGGGTTCCTTCTTGTAGTTCTTGTGGTGAGCAACCGGAAAACCGGCTGCGCGGAGGAACTTCTTGATCTCGCTGCCGACCTCGGTGATCCCCCTCACGGTGTGGTAAGTTATACACCATCGTGTCCCCTCCCACGTAGTCGAGCAATGCTTCTTGAAGGGGTCGAAGGCGAAGAAGGTCTCTTTGGTGCGGTGGTAGCGGCCTGGCAGCCATCCACCCTTGTCTCTCTTCCACCCAACCGTCGCGCAGTAGTTGAGAGAGCCACGGAGGTTGTTGGAGTCTTTGTGGATCCCGATGGCAACGTTCTTAGTTACCGAAATAGATGTCCACTTAGCTTCATCTCCAAGGTGCTCTCGGCCAAAGTGGTTGAGGAACCTCACCAAGGCATCATCGTCTTTAGTAGCTCTCGTCAACCCGTGCACTCCACCATGGGTGAACAAGCCATAGGTTACGCAGTCGTAGTTGGCCCCGTCCTCTTCAGCAAATTGTACCGCCCGCATGGTCGGCTTTCCTCGGCCAAAGACGAGGTCCTCCAAGACGCGCTGGCAGTTCTCAAAGGAGTAGTCCCCCCATTCGCAAGAGTCGTCACCATGGCGTACAGGTCGAGGTGGGCCGTTATCATCACGAAGTCGGCCTTCCGGACCATCGCTGGGACTTAAAAAACGTACTCGTCGTTGTGCTTGATCGTGGTGCTCGTGGTGCCGTGTCGTGTAGACCCCGTGGTCTGGCTGGTCGACGCCGGTGGCATAGCTCAGCGTGCTTGTTTTGATCCCCCTCACATACTCAGACTCAGATATAAATTCACTATCACAAACAGTCCCACAGCACTGAACTTGATGCCTTAGGAGACGCGAATGCCCTCCTTGATGTTCATCTCCTCCGGCGTCGCCAATCACTCGCTTGATCCCCGGGCCTTGTCCTTCAAGATCGCCAACTTCGTCTCCAGGTCGGCGATCTCCTGCAACACAGCCGCGTCCGCCTGCGAGTCCATCTTCCCTTCCGTCTTCTCCAGCAGCTCGGGACTCATCCGTTTTGGGGTCGTCTTCGTGTTCCCTTTCCCACTTGATTGGCGGTACCCCTTGGAGGGGGTGACTGTGACCTCCTCCCACGAAGTTCCCGTCGAGGTCGGGCTCCTGCGGGAACTGATCGTCCCCTCGTAGTCCTCGTCCTCCACCGGGATCTTCGCGCGGCCCGCTTTGTTCTTCTGCTGCTCGCTCCACCACCTCGCATACATCACGAGCTCCGGCGAGCTGTTCGGAGACCTCGCCACTTCTGCCGCCGCCCAGCTGCCGTAGGAGTCCGGTATCTCCGTGTACAGACTCCCCTTCCACCGTCCGATCGTCATGATGGTGTCCCCGGGGCTGCTGACCGTGTCGCGGATCAGCTTCAGCAGCGCTCCCTTCGTAACCTTCTCGGGCACATGCACTCCCATCTCGGTCGCCTTCTTGGTCAGCTCGGGCATCGTCATCGAGCTCAGTCCTCGCATCCGCTGGCTCGCCGTCTTCTCCGTGTAGGTGTCGATGTGCTCCCTGATCGTGGCTCTGAGTTCTTGGACGGACCATGTGTGGTGCACCGTGGCGCCCACTCTGAGCGCCTCTGAGATCAACTGGGCTTTCGTCATCTTGCTCAACGGCACGCTCTTCTCGGAGCATGGCTGAGCTTCCATCGGAGCCGCGAGGGTCGCAGTGAGGAGGGCCAGGGGATGGCAACTTGTAGAACACAGTTCTGCCGACCCAGAGCAGCGGAAACACATGTTGATCAACTTGGCCTGGCCTCCACTGATCTACGGTCGACTCTATCCACTTCCCAGTTCTGCAGCACACACTCTCAGTCATGCGGGTGGCACCAATGTTTGCAACCAACATGTCCCTGAGCACAGTAGAACCCGTACGCCAAGTAGAAGGATTAAAAGTGGCCCTTCGTGGTACCATGTGCACTCTCACCCAGGTGGACGGTGTCTCAACCCAAAAATCTCGATCAATACACGACTTCTCCCACCATGATTGGAACACTGCAAGGGACAAGCGATCACCACTCAACATGTCACGGGTTCCAGGATCAAGTTTCTTCTCATAGAAGATGCCGGAGTACTTTGGGGGCTGGGGACCACAGTGAGCTACAGCATAAACCTCCATGTATTGCCCAATCTGCTGCAGTCGCAAGTCTTCAACCTGTAGATCCGGCGTTTCGCCTGCAGACAAACCGACCGGGCAGATCGGAATGGCCGGATGGCCGGAAGCCGTGGAAGCAAGCTCGTAGTCACGAAGCCCTATGGCCCGGAAATCGGCCTTGCCCTGTTGAACATCATAAATCATGCCCAGCTTCCCAAGCACCGTTTTGCTGAGGAGCAATGGGATGTCCCCGGTGATGATCGAAGTCCTCACGTGGATGTTGTAGCCACCAAGCTTGAAGCCCACGATGACGTAGAAGGAAGAGTAGTGAACTCTTCCCGTGCCGAACCTGTAGGCCTCGCACTCCTTCTTCAGCAGCGGCTTCTCCCCAATCTCAGCGAGGATGTTGGTGTAGGACTGGAGCCACTGCGTCCCCGCCACCGTGCGGGCACACGCGGTGTCCGCCACGCCCATGAGGTTGTCGGACACGTGCTTCAGCGCGTAAACGTCGGCAGGCATCGCATTCGTCATGGCCACGTTCTTTGGGACGTCGGCTTTGGCACCTCCATTCCGGTTAAGGGGACAGGCGTCGTCCTTGTGCCAATGCCCTTTCCTGCCACAGCCTCCGCAAAACGAGCGGGCTTTCATAGCCTTGAGCTTGGAGTCCCGGTCCCCGACGCTGGGGCGACTGTCGCCCCCGCTGGTCTCGTCCTTCCCGTTCTTGTTGCCGTCGACGGTGCCTCGGGAGCGCTGTTGTGCACGGTACTTCTCCTTTGCCGACTGGTAGGTCATCAGCGCTTCCGCAACTTCCTCCGGGATTCCGTCCTCGTAGTTCTCGCCGTCCTCGTCTTCATCGCTGGAGTCGTGGTTTGTCATGTGGGCGTAGTTTGTCCTTCGTCCCTTCCCGGTCGCTCCTTCCCAGGGCTTGCGCTGACCTCGGTCATGGAGAACTGCAGCATGCTGTAGGTGATGTAGACTGTACCTGTTTCCAACGCTCGCTAAAAGGTTCAACTCCTGAGACTCTTCAAGCTGCAAGCGGTCCAGGTACAACCACGCCGCACACTCCTCAGGAAGAGAGCAGCCGACCTCTCGCAACCTTCCATGCAGCCTGTCGTACTCGGTGTTGTACTCCCTGATGGTTTGCGAGGGTTTGCGACGGAGTTTTCTGAAGAAGTCGGAAAAGGCACGCCCTATTCTAGCAACTTCCAAGTCCAGGAATCTCGCTGACACCCAAGACGTAAAGTATCCAAGCCCTTCCGAAGTACTCAACTTTGAGACCGAAAGCTCCTCAGCAGCGATCCATGCCTTGCCACTGAGGTGCTGGTAGAGGACCAAGCCGAGCTGGTTCACCGGAACCCGGGTGATGCGCTTCCACACCTCTATCTGCCTCAGGTAGGAGCGCGCCGAGTTGCCGAGGTCATCATTGTCCTCAGCTGAGAAGGTGGGGACTGTCATCCTTTCAGTCGGCCGTGACCCCTTGTAGCCATCATCGGAGTCACGCCAGCCGCCATGTCCGCCTTGTGCACCCCAGTCCGTGTGCACATCATAGCTGCGGCCATCCTGCCAGGAGCCTGGTTCTGATCCGGGGCCAGAGACATCGTGCCAGCGACCATGG
Organism: Symbiodinium sp. CCMP2592; assembly: GCA_905221615.1. Taxonomy (NCBI): domain Eukaryota; class Dinophyceae; order Suessiales; family Symbiodiniaceae; genus Symbiodinium; species Symbiodinium sp. CCMP2592. The sequence continues at coordinate 750,301 of CAJNDT010003246.1, forward strand.
TATCCGGAATCGCGTAAGCCTTGGAAGCGATCTCGACCATCTGCCCAGGGACCACCTAGAAAGCCTCCCGAATCACGCCCTTGATAAAGCTGATCCCGGCTATCATCCCAGAACAATCCTCGATGGTGCGCCGAATCGTCGCCGCCCGGTCCTAGGTCTCGACCATCTGCCCAGGGACCGCCTCGAAAGCCTCCAGAATCACGCCCTCGATCCCTTCGCTCGTGGCCATCTCGCCCTCCGTGACCCCAAAACTTCTTAGGTTCCCGCTGCCATGGATCACCCCCACTCGCCCACGGGTCCTCTTCACGTAGTCTCCTCGTCCAGCCATCGCCCGAGGAGTTCACTGTCGTCGTCTCCCAGCTGCTGCGTCTACCGTAGCCAGCTGAGGCATCCGCGCGATCGCTCCAATCGCCACGATGAGCTCGCCCATCTCCCCACGCTCGATCTGCAGCCGCTCCCGCATTCCACTCGTGGTGAGTGGAGTCATGCGGCTGCTCGTGGTTTGTTCCGGAGTTCCAACAATGGAGTGAGGGGTCGTAGGTTGGCTCACTTTCATCCTGTGCTTCTCGCTCACGGTGCGCAGGTCCCTCCTGCTCTGCTTGCCCCGGCACATCAGGGGCACTTTGAAGAACTCGCCTGTCTTGTACAGGATCACTGGAAAGGCCGCCAACTGGGCGGTCACCGCTCGAAGACTGTCGGTCACCTGCCCCGAAACTCGGATGAGGAGGCGCCGCTGGAGGCTCTTGTGAGCCCGCATCGTCCGGCCCGAAGCCAGGTGGTGGGCCCGAAGAGTCGCCCGACATTTCAACTAGGTCCTACTGGAGCACACAGGCTCCGCTACCAGTTACAAACTAGAAGTAGGCAGGCAACATGTACAGAGGGCTCCGCCTTTTCCTGATGATCCACTGTGCCTGCGGGTCGAGTTGGTTGTACACGTCTGACCTGCGCAAAGCTGAGAGTCCCACATGTGGAGCAATACAGAATCAATGACGATTATCACAAGGGCTCATACGATCACTGCAGAATTGTCCGATACACACTTTGTGCTCCACATTAACCCCCCCGCACTAAGCCGCAGAACCGTCAAAACCCTAAACTGTCAGGTGAATGTCCGAAAGCAGCTGAAGAAGGGCCTCAGCGGAAAGGACCGGCTTTATGTAGGGTTCAGGATTTAGGGTTTAGGAATGTAGTACTGCGGGGTTTAGGATACAGGGTTTAGAGTTTAGGATTTCGGGTTTAAGGGCAGAAGAGGCTTCTGGCAACATAGACAGGGCAACTCTGATGATTAAAATAGGGTTTGCGTGCAGGACATAATATATGTATACATGGGCTACAAGATGACAGTGTTATAGTAGTTTTATTTGGTTTCCGTGTATAGATAGGTTTGTTGTTTTGCAGCTTGTTGTGTTTAGGAGGTTGAAACCGTACCACCCCAGCCCGCACCAGAAATCTGCAGGTCCGGGCGACGGATGTAAAGCTTCCAGTATCTAAGGTTCCACCTCCACGACCGAAGGGTTCCGCTAAGGATGAATGATGATGCTGGTGATGCCTATACTGTAATAATACTGTACATAATACTACCATGCTAAATAGTGCTATACTAATATTATAAAGGCAACACGCTTGTACAACTCCTGATTCTGACGTGTCCTTTTCACAAGGCCCAGTCGTAACCATCATTATATCATTACGTCTTGTCCTGTGTTTGAACAGCCAGATTCTGTTGTGAAGGCGTCTAGGCCCAAGGGCCGGGCTGAGGTGGTTCGGATGCGGAAGAATCGATGGCGGCACTGTCGTGGTTTGGAGCCTATTCAAAAGCTTTTCTTCTCAGTCATGAGTCTTTTAGATGAACTCGGATGCAACATGTAAAAAAACATACCTCATTCCTAAATGTTGGAAGACTTTTCAACAATTTTGATGCCAACAAGCCCGACAACTCGTCGGCTAGACCCGCAACCCCATAAGCCCCCCGCCTACAACCGAAGACTGAACGAAAGGACACCAGGATGACAAAGATCCAGAAGCGCTTAGACCAACTGAAAAAGGAGGCTGGACAAGTAGGTTTAGTTTTCAGGGTGTGGGATTAGGGCTTGGCTGGGGAGAACTTGTGTTGGGCAACAGATTGTAACTAGATTCAGTTTCAGGCATGGTGGGTATTGAATGGGATAGGAGCTTGAAGATTCACGCCTGTGGTGTTGTTACAGAAGGCTAGCGGATCTAGCGTTTTCGGTCTTAGGGCTGCAGGGCTTCAAGGTTTCGAGGCATGGGGTTGTAGGGTGTAACGGTAAGGGATCCCTAAACCCTAAACCGTAGTAGGAGCTGAGTATCCTAGCCCCAAAACGGTTAACCTTTCAATTATGGTAGGATTGTATACATCCCAAAGGTTTAAACATACCTATTCAGCTAGTAAGAAACCCTAAATTTTCGGCCTAGGCCGAGGATCTTGGGCTTACGCGAGGCTTCGCGCCGATAGCCTTCCCAGAGAGCTCAGTATCCCTGAATTAAGGAATATGGCTTAAATTATACACTTCTCCAGATCCTGGTTTAAGCTATATTCCTTAGTCAAGGGGCCTGGAGGAGCTGGCAATCTCCTTCGGAATATACAACATAATGTCTAATGCACAATATATAGCGAAAAACATAAAATGCAGAGTATGGTATAAAGTGTATATATATATATGTATACATAAAATATTTAGTAGATAATATAGACCCCATTCCGGAAGATGAGTGCAAGAAGAGTCACTGCAATGGCACGGACTGTGTTACTCATAACATAAGTCGTACTACTGTCGACAAAAAGCACACCTTGCGACACGAGACTACTAGGGAACTTGGTAAAGTCACGAGGGAAGTCATGACCCGACGTAGTAGTAGTAGTAGTAGTAGTAGTAGTAGTAGTAGTAGTAGTAGAAGTAGTAGTTGCAGTAGTAGGAGTAGTAGGAGTAGTAGGAGTAGTAGGAGTAGTAGGAGTAGTAGGAGTAGATAGGAGTAGTAGGAGTAGATAGGAGTAGATAGGAGTAGCAGGAGTAGATAGGAGTAGATAGGAGTAGCAGGAGTAGCAGGAGTAGCAGGAGTAGCAGGGGGAGTAGGAGGAGTAGGAGGAGTAGGAGGAGTAGGAG
>CAJNDT010003247.1:0-24247 GCA_905221615.1 Symbiodinium sp. CCMP2592
GCCGCGCGGCACCCCCAGCGCGCGCCGCGCGGCACCCCCAGCGCGCCGCGCGCGGCACCCCCAGCGCGCGCCGCGCGGCACCCCCAGCGCGCGCCGCGCGGCACCCCCAGCGCGCGCCGCGCGGCACCCCCAGCGCGCGCCGCGCGGCACTCCCAGCGCGCGCCGCGCGGCACCCGAACAACGCGCCGCGCGGCACACGAACAACGCGCCGCGCGGCACTCCGAGCACGCGCCGCGCGGCACTGCCAGCGCGCGCCGCGCGGCAGTTCCACCGCACGCCACGCGGCACCGCTGTTGCGCGCGAGACCCTCACGCTGGCACTCCCTATCGCATGCTGTGTGCCACTCGCGTCGCGCGCTGCGGGGCCTTCCCAGCACTCGCCGCGTGGCACTTACTTTCGACTCGTGCGGCAAAGCACTTCCGCAGTGCGACTGCCGCGGCGTGCCGCTTGCGCGGTATTTTATTTATTTGCCCGGCACATGGCAAACGATCTGTTTAATATGTGGCACCCCTGCGCACTGCCCACGTTCCATGCGCGGCCCGGTCCTCAAGTCCACGCCCATACCACGCGCCGCACGTGCCCGGCATGCGTGCGCTTAACTTCCCAGTGCGTAACACTCCCGAAACGGCCCGCCCAACGCACGCCACGCACAGTATCCATGCAGCGCTCTGGCCGGGATTAATAGCACCGCTGTCTGTTATGTATATATATATATATATATATATTTTATTATTATATCATATAGTTTTACCGAACACGTTTTCCGCTAAGTTCCTTTCCCCGACTCGACACTCGGGCCTGGGAAGTCCTGCATCCACACGCTGTCTTCGTGCAAGCCTCAGCATGAGCATGACATGAAGCACTGTTTCTGCACCGACTTTGTGCCCATAACACAACTTTGACCCCCTCACTAACTCTTGACGTTAACCGTTCAAGCAAGCTCGTGAAGTTGGAGTCCATTTGAGTCAACTCTGAGTCTCCCACAGGCAGAAGACAGCAAGCTAGGTGAGCTTCCTGCCGTGGGACACTGAAGCTACCAACTGCTGCTGGCTACCCCACGCTGGATTTTCGACGTAATCTTGCTTGCGATAACTTCAGCCAGACGCCGCATCAGTTTAGGCTTTCTTTGCTGCATTGCTAATCTGACTTTGCACTCCACTCACATCACCAGGGACAGACCCAGACACCTTCAGGTCTTGAAGTCTAGCATCTGAATTTGACAATGTACGTGAACCGAACAGTTGGCACTTGGTAGTCCCTGCCTGCCATGCAAACCAACAGCATAGCAAAGGCTGCAAGCCTCTCAGATGTCTGACTCTCACTCACTGACGCTGGCCCAAAATTCTAGACCTCGCATCAACTGACTGTGAACTTCGGATCAGGTGACACACAGAGTTCGCCCCGCCGACCTGCCTGCTCTGACGAATCTGGCCAGGTTCCGCCGACCGCCTCTGGCCCATGTAGCCAGGTTCCGAAGCCTGGCACGCACCAAGATATCAATGCTAGCAACCGCAGTTGCTAATTCTTGCCGTAGTACGACTCAGCTTCCCAGCCGGTGTTCTTACGACCTCACGGCCGGCGTCCGATGGACGTCTTGCAAGCACGGCGCGCCCTCCCGGTCGTCGACCCGGCTCGCTCAAATCTTACTCCCCGGGCACGACCTCACAGTCGGCCCATTTACTCCTATAAAAAATACATCATGCTATGGTTTGAAAACGAGGCTCCTGCACGCTCAACCACTGAAGACTTCGCCACTGCACACAACATGCCAGGAACTGAGCGAAACAGACGTGTTTTGTACCGCTGAGGGTCAAGCTGTAGCGCGGACGGATGCCGCGTAACAATATCGCTGCTTCCCATGCTGTCTCCTAACCAAGCCGCTTGCAAGCGGCCACCAAACAAGCCCACCCTTCCGAGACATGCTGCCGACACTCTTGGCCAAGAATTGCTCTCCGCAGACCGAAGTGGTGCTCGCTTACGTGGAATATCTAAGGGCCAAGCCGGTAAAAGCTCGCAGACCGCTCTGGCTCCAAACCTGCACGGCAAAGAGAATCCAGCGTGAATGAATCCAAACTTCGAACGCAAACGGTGCATGTGCACGGAAGGTCAGAGCTTGCTTTATTTATCAGCTCGCTGCGCAAGTTGCGGGCGCTGGACTTCCTGTCAGACGCGTGACTCTTGCTTGGAGGCCGCATGGCAGAGCTGGAACTGGAATAAAATTACAGATTGGGGAACCCATGACTTCATTGATGCGGTATTTTATTTTCTTGTCCGGCCTGCCTATGGCATCATCTTGCCTGAGACTGACAGCCAGATCTTGCCCGGCACGCGGCAAGACTGCTTCATTGAAATCTATCTATGACGGGAAGCCGGGAAGAGACTCTGTCGACGTTCTTGGAAGACACTCAGGTCTCTCGCGGGGGCAAGCGCTGCACGGAGCAATTCACTTAAGAGTTCTTCCTTCAGTCAACTTAACTAACATTCTCCATTACATCATGTCATACAGAACTACAAATCAGCTCGATAAAAACTTCCGCCGCACTCCGTGCAGAAAAGATCTTGCCGCGAGGCCCGTCGCACGGTCTAAAAGATCTTGCAAGTCTGACAGCAGCTAGTACCAGCCGGGACGCCGGACACAGCTCATCATATTGTAACCGAGCGTTTCAAAAGCGTCCTCATGTTCTGGCGGTTCAGCTTGAGTCACTGCCATCGCCTTATTACTAATGGTGCACTTGCTTCATGAGAACGTATGATGCAATACCCACTCGGGCTTCTGGCGGCCCGTCCTGCTGTGGCTCCAGGTCCCTGTCATAATCGAAGACGTCGTCGGGACCGTCTGGCTCGACCTCGTTGTCAGCTGTCTAAGCAACTTACTTACTTAGGCTACAGGCTACAGGGGTCCGGCACCTCGTCGGCGGCCAAGCGAATCTTGCCCTTCTCCGCCATGGCAGTCTCTCGCTCATCAACACCGTAGGAGGCTGCCTCTAACAGCTTCTTCCGCTGATCTTCTGTCGGGTGCCCGTCTCCTCCCGCATGTGGCTCTGGCGGTTGCGTCTTCTGGCTGCGTCTCGCCTTGGCAGCGGCTGCCATGTCATGCAGCTCTTGCGCCCGAATCTGCATGATGTCCTTATCTCACGGAAATAAGGAAAACATGTACCCCTTAAAACAAAATTGTCTTGCCATGTCATGTCTGACATGAATTTGTTTGCTGCCGGGTGCCTCTGAGTTGGGTCTCTCATACGCCCTGCGACCAGGTTCCATTACCCACAATTGCCAGGCTTCTTTGATTTCAATTGCAGGTTCGGTCGGTGTCTTGCTGGACATCGGCGACTCTGTGTTGGACTCATCGCATTCTGCTTCGTTTCTACCTGCATGCACTGCTGCTTGAAACTTCTTATTGGTTGCTGCCGGGATTCTGGTGACCCTCCGTCGCCTCGAGGCTCCTCAAGCAATGGCTAGCCATAAAGAGGTGCACGCTGCTCTCTATCCAAGTAAGTGAGTCAAACGACCACTGCTTCTTTTGGACCAAGACTCATGCTGGTCTTCGTCTTCCTTCTTCTCGGAAGTGCCACCTCCGTGAGCCTTGCCAGTGCCGGACGTCGTGTCCTCGGACTGACAAAAACAGTTAAAGTTATGAACTATTATTTATATATGTTTATATTATGTTATATAATTATATTGTATTATGTATATACACATATATATATATATATATATATATATAGATAGATAGATTATATATACATAATATATATATATATATATATATATATATATATCTTTTATAATATGTATTATATATATATATATATATGTAAGTACGTATGTATGTATTATTAAATATTATGTATTACATCTGAGAAACTGCAACTGTAAGCAAAGAATCATGCTGGACTTCTCCATCTCCCCCGGAGGAGCCACCTTGCTGACTCTTGCCAGTGCTGGTTTCCGCCTCCTCGGAGTGAAAAAGTTGCAGGCCTAGCCAATGAAATATGCAACTTACAGCAGACAATGCTTGAGGATATAGCATGAGACGGAGCGTCATGCTTTCCTGCTTCGCCCCCTGAGGCTCTCTCCTTGGCGTTACACGGCTAACACTTAAACCCTGGCTCTGGATATCATCATCTTGCGTACCCAGCGTCAGCATGCAGGCCACTCTGTTGGCCTGAATTCCCGTCCTCGGAGATGGGCTGTTGCTTCTTAGGTTTACGTTTTACGTGCCACACCGTTTTGGAGAGCTCTGGAATCCTTTCGAAGATTCGGCTGAGCCCTGACGATCCTAGCTTTCATCCTCGGAGTGACATGCCGAATTGCAATTAAACGTGTTCTGATGCTGTTCTTGTAGCTTCCTGGCGTCCTACCGCAGACTCAGTCATGTGAGCCCTGACCAGACCAGGTTTCTGTCCAAGGTACAAGGGATGCCGAAGTTGAAAGGCTGACTTGTATTTTGGCCAACAACTGCTATTCGGAGCATGTTCTACTGAGCTCTTGAAACAAACGTAAGCAGTATTGTATAGAATATCCTCATGCATCTTCAGGCTACCGAAGAAGATGGAGCTCTAGCTGGCGCAGTTCTTTCGGATTAACTGTCTGGCTCTGTAGCGGAACACTCCTGCCTGCTCTTGGAAACGATTCACGTTGGCCTCCTTTGCCGACTCGTGACGAGCCGTGCTGACGATTTCCGGGCTGGCAACTTACCAATAACGACCTTCCTAACCAGAAACTATCATCGTGACTGAGCCCGTGCGGACGAAGGAAGAATCTGAGAATCAGTAAGTAATAAATAGTAATAAGTATGATTTCTGCAGTTTTGAAATTTAGTTCCAGGACTGAACCTAATACCTGCTCTTGCGAGCCAAGAATCATCATTTTGGGGCTGCTCCTGCTCAAAGTCGTGCCACTTGCTTTCCTCGGAACATTAATAATTAACAATGATTGATTGTGTTGGTATTAAATATTGTTAAGTAGTTGCTTTCCGAATATTCATGAAACCTTGCCCCTGTGTACCAACCAAGAATCATCATAGCCTGGCCCTTGTCCCCACGAGCTCTGGCTCCAGTCTTGCTGGCTCCAGCCTTGCTGGCTCCAGCCTTGCTGGCTCCAGTCTTGCTGGCTCCAGTCTCGCTGGCTCCAGTCTTGCTGGCTCCAGTCTTGCTGGCTCCAGTTTTGATGCTGCCGGGAGTTGCACCAACCGCTGTCGGCCTGAGAATGAAATCATCTTGAATCAAGACACACTCAGCACTAGTTGATTGCTCATCTTGTGTGTGTGTGGTAGAAGTCAGACAACGTCATTCGTCGTGCTAAATCAATCTGCTCCAGAAGCAGTATCCTGACCCAAGTTTATTGCTTGCACCGGCAACAGGGATATGTGGCAAGCTTACTCCCGTTGACTCTCAATTGTCAATCCTGCAAGTTTGAACCAAGAATCCGCTTCCCAAGATTCATGGTAGCCTGGTAACTAACTAATTAAATTAGAATATACATACTAAGTGTCAATGTTAGCGATTGTAGATGTCCGAGTCATATTCAGGACCAAGAATCCGGGTCCTGCCTTGCCTGTGAGGGAGGGTAGTAGCTCTGAGATCCAGCCTCGCCAATACTTGGCAAGTATATGATATGATGACTGCTACATTAATTATATTGTGCTACATCGTCGAAATGAAGTCTTCCTCTCGCGGCACCCCATGCAAGGAATCAACCACATTTTAAATTTACATCACATCCAATCTAATCTACGAGAACAAACCTGCGACATCTGGCCGGCACCTTTCGAACCCATTCTCACTTGCTCTTGCCGACAAGAATCGTCTTCGTGCGGCTTCTGACGCCCGTCGCCGGTGGTTGCATCCTCGGAAAAATATAATTAACAACAAAATCAAGCTCATCTTGGACGTCTGACATGTGGTGTTCTGACCTGCCCTTGCCGTCAAAGAGTCCTGGTGCCCGTGGCACACATCGTGCGGGGTTTCGTCCTCGGTTTAGACACGGTGCGATTCATTATTAATATATTTATTAACTGGCACTGACTGATGGCGCGGCAAATCTGAGTTTGGACACGCACATGGACCCTATACTTACCTGGTTTTGCTTCCTGGTCTCAAGTGTTAGTTAACTCATTATTAATGTACTCTGTACGTATTACACGCTGAAGCTGCGAGATGTGACGCACACCGGATTCTAGCTGCTCTTGCCGTCAAAGAAACCTGGTGTCCGTGCTCTTGCCCATCCTCATCGCACGGCACTTCGTCCTCAGAAACCGGCAATATAAGGGATTAAGTAGTTTTATATATAATAATGCCGCAGTGTAACTTCTGAAAAAAACTGACTGTCTGTGGACATGCGGCTGTTGCAGACAAAAACTCGTGTTCTTGCTCTGGCTGCTCCTCCTCGTGGTCCTCAAGGCCCACGGCTGTGTCCTCCGAATAGATAATTACTCACAAGGTTGTATATCTGACTTTGGACATATTAATGGCAGAAACCCTACTAGTCGTACCTGGTTCTGCCTCCTAGCCTTATTAAATTAAGGTTACACGCTAAAGCTGCGAAATGTGGCGTGCACCGTATTCTGACCTGCTCTTCCAAAGAGTCCTGCTGTTCGTTCCCGTCGCCCTGGTGCTCTTGCCCACCGCCCTGGTGTTCCTCCTGCTCATCGACCGGCATTTCGCCCTCGGGTTACGGCAACCGTTGAAGTTAAGGTGCTGAAACAGACCTCGACATGTGGCTCTTGCCGACCAAGACTCTTGGTGTTCTTGAGGGCCGGTTGCTGCGCCCTCGGAATAGCAGTGTCTCAAGTATGGCAAATCTGACCTTGGCCATGTGGCGCACCCCCTGTTTTAACCTGCTTTTGCCTGCCAAGACTCGCCAGCCTCTTCTTCATCTGCTGGCCACTCTTCCTCGAGCCAGCGTTCTGAGCTGATGCTACTGTGCCAGCTGTTGACACTGTCATCAGCATCCTGAGTCGATATTTGCTTGGCCTTCCAAAACTAGCTCCGTCGAAATGTCTGTAGACCGGGGCGGGTGTTGTTTGTTCCTCAGAATCTAATCTAAGTCTAAGTTGTTGTCTCTCGCTGGTGTAGCAAGCAAATCTGTTGGTTGCCGGCCAAGACTCGCCGTTGTCTTGATTTTCATCTTGCCAAGGTTTTTCAATATTATGATTTCAACACCAGACCGACTGCTATATCCGGCCGTACACATCTGAGAAACTGCAACGAGTCTCCTCGTCTGGCCCCCCGATGTGGTCCTGCAGGTTGATGCGAGGCTGAAACTCTTTGCGAGACAAACAGAATCACTGTCCTCAGTTGGAGGTCGGGCTTTGCCAGGCTGATAGCTGCCCCATGCATCATAGCTTAGATCGTCCTTATAGCACGGTTGTTCAGAGCATGAGGCTCCAATGGACCATGTGTTTGTTGCCTGAGGAGGGAGCCATGGTCGGGAACTCTTGCTCTGAGGGCGTCTCTGGCTCCTGTACAGAGAGCAAATGGCTTCAGTGTAAACGAAAATTGCTCTGAATCCAGCCCAGCTGCGGTTGGCTCGTCTGGCACGGGTGGAGGACTTGCCTTCGGCTGTGCCGTCTTTTTTGGCGGAGGTTCTTTCATCTGAACCGCCTGATCAGGAATCGCCAACGCACAGCAATTCATCAATCTATGTTTCACAAGTCGCCTTGGCAGGGCCCGGCACCACCGCCGAACACTGCTTTACCTGAGCCGCAAGGGTTACTCGTTCAAATTGGAACTCATGACATTGTCGTGATTCGATTGGATTGTGCATTGCAGCGCAGGTCTCCTTGCTCCTGGATGTGGGCGGCTGTGCCTCGTGGATGGGGGCGGTGGTTGTGGCGACAACTGCGCAGTACCCACAAGTAATTAATGACATTTCTTTCGCGTCTGAAAAATCATTATCTAATGCAAACGAAGTTGAATTCATTGTTGTTTATTACTTACTGCCTCTATTCACATAATAAGTACTGATGGTCAGAAGTATTTATTTACAACATTTATTCAACTAAATAAGTCAAATCAAACCTAATGTAAATTACTTATCTTTGAAAACCACTGTACTGTTGATATTTGCATTATCGTAATATTTTTTGTTAATTGCCATTCTCAGGCAAAACTTACATTGCAACGTAAGGCAGCGGTGAAAATAATAACAATAATAAAGTAAATAAATAAATGAACAAATAAATAAATAAACATATATATATATATATACATATATATATATATATATATGATACTAATAAAATATTAATATATTAATATATATATATATATATATATATTTATTTATATAATATATATATATATATATATATATACATATATTATATATTAAAAAATAATACTAATTTTTAATACTAATACTAATAATTATTAAATTATAATTTAATAATGATAATATACTGATAATAATATTATCATGCCAAGTCACGTCGGCCTTGTCTTGCTGGCCTGGAAAAATGTCCAACAACGGTGGTGATGCCTGATCAGAGATGAGTTCTTGCAGCCACTGTTCAGTCGCTGCCGTCGCAGCGGCCGGCCAATTAATGCACATGCACTGCAAGGCATTTGCGGTAGTTGTTCGGAACACTACAACACTACAACTAGACAGAATTCAACAAGAATTTTCCTGGATTCATTGACCACCGATCCACAAACTCCCATGCGGTAATTGCATTACAAGTCGCGACGTTGGCGCCAGGAGTGATAGTAGGGGCCTCGTCATCAGCAGCGGCGATCAGTGACTAGTGCTGACTGACTGAATTACCCTCGCAGTGAATAATGAGATTAGAAGCCTCATGAGTGAACGGCGGCGGGGCTTTTATTCTTTGCGCCTGATGCAACAACGGCCAGAATTACACTCGACCAACCCAGCCACTCAAACACTCTCACTCAAATTGCAGTTGTGAGCAGTGCAAGGCGCCTCTGGCTCTGGCGACGTTGTCCCCTGAGCAGCAGCACCGAAGCACGCAGTACTCAAATGAGAAACCGGTTTTCTTGCAAAGCAAGTCGCCGCCTGTTCCTCGGGAGCGGCGGTACGGGCCAGTTGTGGCTGTGACTGTATCACTGCCTGAACAGGTGCCACAGAAGAGCTCACACTCCCTCACGCTGCTGGGTTCTGGATTGCATGTTGTCTCGGCTTTTCCAGGCTGATCTGATGGAGTCTGAGAAGCACTCACCGAATAAGAAACTCTGGTTTCTTGCAGAGCAAGTCGCCTTATTCTTGGGAGCGGCGGCTTTCTTCGCGGCGGGCGGCTGTGACGGCGCCTGAACAAGTGCCGCCATCACAGAAGAGCTCACACAGACACGCCGACACACTATTAATCTTTTAAGTCGTCTCGGCCTTTCCCGTGCCAGGCTGATCTGATGGCGCCTGAGCAGCAACAACGACAAGCACTCACCGAATAAGAAACTCGGGTTTCTTGCGGAGCAAGCAAGTCGCCTTGCCCTTGGGAGTGGCGGCTTTCTGCGCGGCGAGCGGCTGTGATGGCGCCTGAACAAGTGCCGCCGTCACAAAAGAGCTCATCCAGACGACGTGCTACAAATAATTGTTGCCGCACAAGTCGTCTCGGCCTTTCCCGTGCCAGGCTGATCTGACGGCCCCTGAGCAGCAACGATGATCAATAGCAGGCACTCACCAAGCAAAATCTTGCAATGCAAGTCACCTTGTCATTGTCCTTAGGAGTGGTGGGCTGCTTTGGTCTTGCCTTTGCAGCGACAAGATTGTCATTGTCAGAATCGAGGAACACCAATAATTAATACTGTACTTGCAGACCAAGTGGCTGCGTCTTGCTCTGACGACGCCTGAGCAGCGGCACTGGAGAAGTTTGGCTGCTGGGACACCACGTGAACAGTGAAGTGAACAGTGGGGGCAATTTCCACAAATTGCATTGCAAGTTGCCTTGGCCTTCGCTTCCGCAGCCTGGTCTTGCGGCACCTGAATGGGGGGATGCTATAAATTGTTGCCAATGAGTCATTCTCTGACACACCAACACTGAAGAATATTGCCGCAGCCAGCTAGCTTCAATCACTGCCCTCAGGCGCCTGTGCATTCGAACCGTAACCCCAGGGGGGACGACCCGCAGGCGGAGGTGGCTTCTTGCGGTACGGGTTTTCTTGCAAATAGCTCGGTTCCAGATCCGTCTGGACCGGCTTGTCCTCCTTCGGGACCCTGTACCACTCTGACTTGTCGTAGTTCCACTGCTGCGGGTGCCCCGCCACTTGGATCGCACAGGGTCAAAGCAAATCTGCAACGCTATGCGCATACACACACAGAGATCGGACTGACTGACGTGACTGTCTGACTGGCTGACTGGACACCACTACCATGTCTCTCTTGCGAAGAAGCTGCTGAGGAGGTAGTTTTTCTCATGCGCCCAGGCCACGCAAAACCTGAACACGTCTGGATAGACGTGTGCCTTGTTGAAGGCGAGCCAGTGGCCTCGCAGCAATCAGTCAAGTCTGACTCTCACACTGCAGCCTGAAAAAACCTTACTGGCTAGATGAATCACGCTAAGTCTCGGAGCAACTTGTGCGTGAGCTCCTTGGCGAACGCCTTCGCGCGCTTCTGGCAAGGGTGGGATCTTACCGCCAAGACCGCCTGGGATTGCGCAAGAAACATTCTCGCTTGAATTGCAATACAACTTTTTCAGCTCTTGCAGCCAAGGAACGGCCCACGCCGGCATATCTATCTGGAGTTGAAGCATCACCCATGCCAGATCCGGACTCAAAAACAGCAGCTCTTGCGTCACGAACAGATCGCACTCTTGCGCCGATTTGTAGTCTGGCAGTGGCCAACTGCTTGTCGGCCGGGTCGTTCGTGGGAGCTCATCCCAGTCTCAGTACGCAGGGAGAGAACGGTCGAGTCTTACAAATGTAGCAATCTGATATGTTGCAGTCGAGTTGCAGACCTCTAGCGCCTTCAAGAGCAGCCGGCCTTGTTCTCCATAAGGCGGCTTGAGGCCACCCAGGCAGTTGGCCAGTGTCTTGCGCCAGCGCCAGACCACGTCTGGCACCTTCTTCTTGGGCTCTGGCTCTTCGGCCATGGCAGCGCGGGCGACTCTTCTTGCCCGCGGCTTCTGACACCCATTCACTTTCTTGCTTGAGATCAAAAATTCAAGGCCCACATGTCGCTCAAGACTCATGCATGCATCCAGAAACTCAAAGCTGACTGACTACTGCTTCTATGTGCAGGGCTGGCCTCCAAGTCGTCTCTTGCCGAGGATGTCTGTCACCTTGGGACAGTGACCGAAGATCGGGGCTAATAAATGATTTGAAGCTGTCCCGCACCCTGCAGCCTGCGGCCTTGCCCGGTTCTGGCCTGCATGTCGGTGGCGAGCCAGCAGCGGCCCGAAGTGAAGAAGCTCCTGGAGTGGGTCGCTTGGCTTATTGGGCATGCTGCTTATGCTTCTTCGCTCTTGCTGATTGGGCCAACCAGAAAGACTCTAGCTCATGGACGTTTAACAGCCTGGCAAGTGGCTTCTTTTTCCAGCTGCTGTCTGGAGATGTCTGGCGATCAGCAAAGCAGAGAAAATGAAAAGGACACCGGATGGAACCAAGGCGATGTCGTCACACGCGCCATAATTTTTAAACAAAACCATGTAGCATGAACCTTGGCTTGTCTTACTAACTATCTCAGCTAGCCTCGATTCTTGCGGTGTCCTTCTTGAATTGAATCTTACTTCTTGCGACTCGACCCATCTCGTAGTCTCCGCATGTGCGTGCTGATGCTGCTCGAGGTCAGGGAAGGACTGGGAGTTCTTCTTGAGGACTTGCTCTTCTTCTCCTTCTTCTCCTTCTTCTCCTTCTTCTCCTTCTTCGTCTTCCTGTCCGAGCGCTGCTTCTTGCCCCTTTTCTTGCCGCCCTTCATCTCCTCCGTCTCCGTCTCTAGCTCCGCCGGCTTCTCCTTCTTCTCTGGCGCCGGTGATGGGGCTCGTTTTCTTATTATCGGATCGAACGGACTCGTCTGGCTGACTGGCCTCTTCTGGCCAGCAGCGTTAAATGCAGCCTCCAGCATTGTCTTCGCCTTCGCCAGCTCTTCCCGGGCTCTGTCCTCTTGCAGACTCACCTGATCAGGGAACTGTGCTCAAACTCGAGGACGACCACGAGTAAGTACTAGTACTAGTACGACTACTAATACTACTACGACGACGACGACGACTACTACTACTCCTGCTACTTCGTGCGGCTGCTGGCATTTACTCGGAGGTTTTTCTTTGACATGTCCAGGCCTGCTGAGCCCGAATTTCGTTCTTGGCACCGCGTTTTGCCTCTTCCATCCTGCACTGCTCGGCATTGAAATAGTTCTTTTGCGAGTCAGACCTTGGGCGGAGTTGGGCAACGACAACTGTTGCTTTTTATCAGCTTCTTACAGCAGAAACGATTGCTAGCTGTAGCGCAACTGTGTGTATAAAACAAATATGTGTAGAGTTGTAGTACTAGTACTAGTACTAGAAGGAGTACTTCGACTACTACTACTACTACTACTACTACTACTACTACTACTACTACTACCACCACTACTGCTGCTACTACCCCTGCTGCTGCTGCTACTAGTACTACTACTACTACTACTACTACTGCTACTTCGACTACTACTACTACTACTACTACTACTACTACTACTACTACTACTACTACTACTACTACTACTACTACTACTACTACTACTACTACTACTACTAAACTACTACTACTACTACTACTACTACTACTACTACTACTACTACTACTACTACTACTACTACTAGTACTAGTACTAGTACTAGTACTAGTACTAGTACTAGTACTAGTACTAGTACGACTACTACTACTACTACTACTACTACTACTACTACTACTACTACTACTACTACGACGACTACGACTACGACTACGACTACGACTACTACTACTACTACTACTACTACTACTACTACTACTGCTACTACTACTACTGCTACTTAAAGCTACTACTGCTACTGCTACTGCTACTTTAACTACAACTACAACAACAACTAACTAAATCTACTACTAGTGCTAGTACTCGTACTAGTCCTACTACTACCACTCCATGATGCTACTGATTGAAATTACACATACCGAACCATCACACACATGCAAATTGCGGTTGAGTAGCAGCATTGCTGTCGTAACCTTGAGCAGCGAAGCCATCTGCTCAACCACTTCTTGCCCTTGAACAACCGGCAACGGCAGTGGTGGCGGCGGCAGCAACGGATTCGCCAGCGGCGGCATCGGAAAGCCGAATGGCACGTTCAACGGGTTCAGAGGCTGGCTCACGGGCGCTGGCTCTTGCGGCGGTCTTGCTCTGTGCTGCAGCGGCTGTTGCCGAGGGTTGAGCGGCTGCTGCTGTTGCTGCGGCGGGGCTCTCTGCTGCAGCGGCTCTTGCCGAGGGTTGAGCGGCTGGTTCACGCGTGCGGGCTCTTGCTGCGATGTTCTCTGCTGTTCTTGCTGCAGGGCTCTCTGCTGCAGTGGCTGTTGCTGCGGGTTGAGCGGCTGCTGCTCTTGCTGCGGCGGGGCTCTCTGCTGCAGCGGCTCTTGCCGAGGGTTGAGCGGCTGGTTCACGGGCGCGGGCTGCTCTTGCTGTGGTGTTCTCTGCTGTAGCGGCTGTTGCTGACGGTTGAGTGGCGGCTGGCTCACGGGTGCCGGCTGCTCTTGCTGCGGCGGGGCTCCCTGCTGCAGCTGCTGTCGCAACGGCTGCCACCGCGGTGGCGGCATTTCTGGGACCTGCGGCGGTGCTGCTAGAAGCCCTTGCTGAGTTTGTGCAGCTGCAGTTTGTGGGGCTGGTTGCTGTTGCCGTGGCTGTGCCACTTGCTGCGGCCGCTGCGAGGAGGGGGGGGGAGTCTGAGGAGTTGGCGGGGCTTGTTGGACCTGCTGCTCTTGCGGTTGCTGTGCTGGCTCAGTTATTTGCATTGGCCGTCCTTTTGGCCGCGGAGTTAGCGGGGCTTGGGCTTGGTGCTGCAGCCCTGCTGGTGGTGGGCTTGCTGCGGCTGTGGCTGGACTTGCTCGTTGCATTGGCATTTCTGGTCTTGCTGAATGCCTTGGGTTTAAAAGGCTCTCAGGTGGTCTCCTTGGACTTGCTGCGGCTGTGGCTTGACTTGCTTGTGGCTTCAGTGCTTGTTCTGGCTGCGGCCTTGCTGGGGGGCCAAAGCTGACGGGTGGGCCAATTGGCTGGCGGGGCAATGCCGCAGGCTCTGGCTCAGGCAGAGGCTGGGAAGGCATGTTCACCTGTGCTGGCGAAGTTGATTGTGGCTCCACGGGCTCTGGTCTGTCCTCTGGTCTGCTTGGCTCTGCTTTACATCTGGCCACGAGTGGTCTGCTTGGCTCTGCTTTACATCTGGCCACGACCACTTGAGGAGCCTTGGCTTTGTTGAGGACCTCTTGCCGTGCAGCTCGTTGCCTGCAATATAACTCTTGCGTGCCAACTACCTGAGTCCAGCCATGGATGTGACGACTGAATAATATAATACTAATCTTTAACAAGTAAGTCTTAAAGGTTAGTTTTATTATCAAGATGCCAAGTCACGCCAAACCGTTTAAGCGTGTGTCGGAGTACGGCGCCTTCCCCCTTTTTTTCTTCTTCTTCTTCTTGCTCCGGTCCTCGTCGCCCCCCTGCTGCTCGGGCCAGTGCCGGTGTTCATTCCACTGCGTGGCACGGTCATTCCACTGCTGATCTTGCCACTGCTCATCTTGCCACTCATTCCACCGCCACTGCTCATCTTCCCACTCATTCCACCGCCACTGGTCATCTTGCCACTCATTCCACCGCGTGGCACGGTCATTCCACTGCTGATCTTGCCACTGGTCAGCCATGGAAGCGGAGCTACTACGTGTCAGTGTCTACTCGTCTTCACTCACTCTACGTTGTAAAAAATATAATTAATTAATTATGCTTCTGAGTCTGACTGAGACAACCTGGTCAACTGCGGACGCACTGTTCTTGCTGACTCAATTCAACCTTGACGCAAATCTGACAAATGGTCAACAACCGCTGATTCGATTATTGATCTGATCAAAAGCCCACTGCAGAAAACCAAACCACCCGGGTCTCCTCCTGCTAGAAATCTGGCACGACGAGGCATGCGGAGGTCTGGCCTCGGTAGTCAATCTGGCAATTCACTTAGCATGAATTTTGTATATTATTAATTGATTTGAATTTTGTATATTGATTGATTGCCTTGGGCAAGTCTCTAACTAATGTCTAACATTTTTTACAAATGTTCTTGCCTGTTTGGAGATTGGTCCCGGTTTAGGGCTCGGAGTTGGGTCTGAGGTCAGGCAGAGTTCAAGTCTGATGGCTTCGGGCAGCTAGCAAATCGGAATCTTGCGCGGGAGAGGGTGGTTCGGTTTACACTTACGACTTACATTCAAAGCTTGCGGAAGCTCCGTATTTATCAGGGGGCGTTCGTCATCGGTTCTTACGCTCTCGGCAGGGTTAGGTCTTGCCCTGAAATTCCCACATCAAGAAACACATCACAGTCTTATTATACACTGTAACACTGACTACTCAACCCAACAACCATCAACCAATGGCCAATAATATCAGTTCAATACCACGTAACTAGTTGCTTGCTGGAAGAATAATCTTACTCTGCATTGACCCTCCTTTCTAATCTTGCGACCGCCCGGTCGGCATCCTATGGACGTCTGTTGATCTTACACCTTACTCCCTACCGTCTCTCCATATAGTGACTTTGCTATCTCTTACTCGTACGACCTCACGGCCGGCGTCCAAATGGACGTCTTGCTAATTCTTGCCGTATTACGACTCGGCTTCCCAGCCGCTGTTCTTACGACCTCACGGCCGGCGTCCGATGAACGTCTTGCAAAAACGGGCGCGACCTCCCGGTCGACCCGGCTAGCGTAAATCTTACTCCTAGACCCGGGCACGACCTCACGGTCGGCCCATTAACTCCTAACCCGAATCCTTAGGCGCTCACCCGGAAACCCTCACTGAGTACTTTGCCCGGGCTCCCAGCATCACCATGATCTTGTCCAAGACGTGAATGCTCTCTTGCTTGGGCTGGGCTTGCGGCTTCAGGAGGGCTGCATGGTGGGGTTGGTTTCTTTTCTTTTCGGGTCTTTGGGAATAGGGTTCTTACAATGGACTCGGGCCAAACCCTGCAAGACTCGCAAACCCCAAACCCTCCCAACTGCAGCGAAGCCGAAGTCTTGCCCTGACTGAACCTTCCCCCCTTCCCAAAACAAAAAGACACAGCAGCACGCATGATTATGATGACGATGATGATGGTGAGTATCTATATGTGTTCATATTTGTTGTTGCTATTAACTACATTCTTTATGCTGCTAACAGTTAGTAACAATGTAATTGCCTAAGCCTCTGGCTACACTATTGTCAAGTTTGTTCTTTCGACTCAACTGTTGTTTATTCTTTCTGGTTACAAGCAGAGGGATGATCGTGATATTATTGTACTCAATCTTGCTGAAACCTGCTGATTATAAAATAGTACTATTGTTCTTGTTAGCCAGTATTCAGTGTTACAACAGGCAAAACCACGAATAATCTAGCTAAGTCAAAGTGTGTATTTAATTATTCATCACTTATACGGCAGTATGTTTTGATTAGTGTTGACATCATATCATACACAAGTTCATAAAGCTGCTTAATTATTATACAGAACCACTCAAAGAAAATAGATGCATATCCAGGACACACATGTTCTGCGTCCAAATTAAGCAATCAGGAAACTGAGTTTTTTTATTATTGATACTATTAGAATATGAATTGGGATCGTACCGGTGATAGGCAGGCCCCTGTGAGAAATAGTGTGCTGATGATGAGTTATTTAAAAATTATTGTTTAAATTGTTACCACTAGCGATAGTATCACAAATTGAATAATAAGAAATAGCTAACAAACAATATACTTTATTGACAATGGCCTGTATGGACATTGATTATCAATTAGTAACTCTGAACAGCACACTAACAAGTATTCTGCAAGTTAATTGTTCATGACAGGGTTCCCATATTATTCATCTATGACTAAGAATACAAGCCATTCAGGCTTCGAATGCAAATCTATTATACTATGAGCCATTCGTGATAAGGTTAAAGTATGCACATTATTGCTAATACTTTTTAGTTTATTAGTTTTTCACATTCATTGTAATTTCACCTTTGTATTTTTTGAATATAAATATTACTAAAATTATTAATATGAGACTTAATAAATATTTGTATTTAATACATCATTAATAATACTAGTATTAGTAATATTTAATTACTAATTTAATTAGTGTATTAGTATTATTAGTTCTGTTGTTACAAATTATATTGAAATATCAGTATCATAAGTACTAGTATTTAAATAAATTTAAGTATAATAATAATTTATGTAACATTAGTATTAGGATTTAATTAGTATTAGTATTAAACAAATTAGTATTAGCATTAATATTAGTATTAGTAGTTATTATTAGTAGTATTATTATATTAGTATTAGTATTATTAGTATTATATTAGTATTCGTATTATTGATATTAATATTAATATTAATTATAATTAAATGAATATTAATTAGTTATTATTAGTATTATTAGTATTAATTAATATTAATAATATTAGAATTTAATAATAAAGGTTCGAAGGAGGGGAGGTGTTCGGCGAGGGTTCGGCGAACGCCGGCGGGGTTCGACGAACTTCGGGCGAAGGGTCGGGTCTTGCCTTTCCAAAGTGTTGCCCCCTTCTGTGTTGCCCTGAACTTTATAAAATTCTAAACATGAACCCCAGGACTCGGCGGTTGTGGCATTGCTCCCCGCCGACCTGGGCCGGATTTCCTCAAAGTTTCTGCGAGAAAACCAGGCTTCAACACAATCCCAAAGGCTCCATGTACCTTTATAGTAGATACTTAAGCCTTAAAGGGTCCCTATATAGGTACTTTAAGGCCTAAGTATATACTATATGGGTACATGGAGCCTTAGGGAATGACAGCCTGTAGAGGCAATGCTTGCGGGGAGCCTGCTTCCGCCAGCTACTGCGTAATACAGGGCCTTAATATAGAATAGGGTTTCGAGACCCATTATAATACTATACTTATAATCACGAACCCCAACATAGTATTGGTTATTACTAAGGCCCCTGTATCACCTCTTGAAAGCGCCTCATCCACGGCGCCGGTGATTATTCTGGACTCTGGACGCCACTGGAAGAGACCAGGTGGATTTCCTCCGACCCTAGCAAAAGGCGGCATCTGCTGGAACCCCTGCTGGCAACTAAAGGAGTAGACGTGTAGACTGCCTAAAGACCTAACCTCTGAAACCCAGGTACTTACTTACCAGGGTATGAAACAACCTGAATAGCATACTAGGGCCCTGGTAGGTTAGTGAGGCATCAAATGATATTGCAACAACGACTTTGTTTCTGCCGACTGCAACCGAAACCTTACCTCAGGCCCCAATAGGAACCCTAAAAGGGTAGGTTATTCAGGGTTCATACCACAGACTTTATTTAGAATTCAGGGGTTTGAGTTTCAAGGTTTACGGTTTAAGGCGCAGCATCTGAGGTGTAGGGCCTAACCCATAGCTCCATAGTAGTAAGGTAATCCCAAAAAAGGAACTTCTATGGGGCCTTAGGGTAACCTCTACAATGTCCTGCAACCCTCAAACCCCTTCAAACCCGAGCTGGGCCCTATAAAATCTTCCGTTTCAGGTGCGTGCATTCCAGTCTCCAATGCAGCTTTGTGTTTGGTTGGCCACTTCGTTTCTTACGTATGGGCTAGAAGCAACAACTAAAGCTGCCCACGCACACAATAGAATACCTGCAGCAGCGTAGGTGCACCTCGCACACGGCCTCACCCCAAATAGCCTACGTGTTTACGGTTAATAACTATCTTTTATGTAGGACCTGCAAAAGGTAGGATTTTCAGGGTCAAGACAAACCCTAAACGCTAAAGAATCGAAGCTAATCCTAATCTCCAAATCCAAAATTCTTATAACCAACCCCTAAACCCGCGAAGCCTAACAATTCCCCAAATGAAAGAGGAAAAACCACTCCGTAT
Organism: Symbiodinium sp. CCMP2592; assembly: GCA_905221615.1. Taxonomy (NCBI): domain Eukaryota; class Dinophyceae; order Suessiales; family Symbiodiniaceae; genus Symbiodinium; species Symbiodinium sp. CCMP2592. Next base: position 19,018 of record CAJNDT010003247.1, read on the forward strand.
CGTCGGCGGGGTCGTCGTCCCGGATCCGGATATCGTCGTCTTCAATGGCCTACGCCAGTTTTAGGGTCCATAGGGTTTTTGTTTAAGAACCTGGTCCCGAAGCGTTTGGGAGAATGTTGAGACCAAAGGCTCGTTCTTGAGTCGTGCTCATCTTGCAAGAATGCCGTCTTAGACTCTTAGGGTCCACATGCGGTCTGTATTCAAGGCATTACACGAGTCGTTTTGCATTCCTGCACGACTGAGGCAGAAAATGATAAATTCGAAAACACCATGTATTTTGGAGGTTCAACTATTGACGGCACAAGCAGTGTGCCGGCTGGCACGTCAGTAGACTTCGGCTTCTATCTTCGTTGAAGGGCTGTGATGATGATGGTGACGATCATGATATTGCAACCCTATTGAAATTAACTATAGAACCCTATTATAGATCCCTTATACTAACCCTTAGAGTCCCCTTTGAAGGACCCCAGACAGGAAAAGATGATATGAACAGGGGATTAGATAACATTATAGCTAGAACTGTTGGTGCTGGCGACCACGACGACTCCGACGACTGTTGTTCATTTCCATGTTGATGTTCGTTAGCATGATCGTGGTGATGACGATGACGTCGATGATGGCGATGATGTTGCTGACGACGGTGGCAAATGGCGATGTCGATGGACATGATGCTGGAGTTGAATGGCAAAGATGAACATCATGCCGCCGGCTGCCTACATCAACTTCTATGCTGACGAGGGAAATGACGAGCGACATGCCTTCTACACCTTCTGTTATGCCTCTCTACTGGTTCACCATTCTGAACATCGCTGGTGCGCACTCAGTTCAGGGTTATCGGTATTTTTTTCGTCTTGAGGGTTTAGGGTTTTCGGGAAGTTCCGTTTCAGGGTTCTAAAGGATGTATCGGGTTGGGGCTTGAAGGAGTGTAACGGTTTCAGGGGGTTTTTCGCCTTGGGTTTGCTGGTGGGCAAGAATCTCAGGGTCCTCGCCAAACGCAGAGGCCTCTGCTACGTATCCACACTCCCTCCGAAGCCCTCAAGGGAACCCTAATAAAGGCCCAAGGTTTCTTAATCAGGTTCCTACATTATTATAGTACCCTTCAAAAAAAAAAAAATATATATATATATATATATATCCCTTATAGTAACCCTTGTAGAACCCTTTAAAGGAAGCCTTGAAGGAACCTCAAAGCTAGACCCGAAACCCTGAAGCCTAAGCCCCAGGCCCGTATAAACCCTATAAGCCCTGCCCCCTAAACCCTAAGCCCATAAACCCTGGACCCTCCACCCTAAGCCCCTGAACCCTAAACCTTGAACCCTCAAAGGAACCTAGGCACTTCCACCTGGGTGTGGTTGATCTGCTCCTGCATCTCCAGCTTCGGATTCGGCTCAGATTCATCCTCCTCTTCCTGGCTGTGACATAGGGGACCCAGAGACTCCACACGGTTTAGGGTTTAGGGTTTAGGGTTTAGGGTACTTTGAATAATATTAGGGGTCCTACTATAATGGTAAGGTGAGCTATATTCACTCGAAAAACCAGGGATCTGATTAGGGTTCCTTTATGGTCTATAGTGCAATCAAGGAATATTCCATAAATCACATTAGGGGTCCTACTATAACTTAAGGATGTATTCCTTAATGAAAGGGCTGTGGAGTCTCTGGGGACTTCACAATAGGGTTCCCCGTTCAGGGCTACTTTTAAAGAATAAAGCTTGGGGTGGTGTAATATAGGGGCCTTGATGTCTGAAACAAAATCATTTTGAAGGGGTCCTTTTCCAGGGCTGTATGTAAGGGCTACTAATTATAACTTATAACGGTTGCAAGAGGCGTTCATGGGGTGAGGGATCAAAAAAAATTAAATAAGGATCAAAAAAAATTAAATGCAAAGATCAAAAAAAATAAAATAAGGATCAAAAAAAATTAAATCACTCAAAATACAGCACTTCCTGGGGCAGAGGCATCAAACAAAATTAAAATAAGGATCAAAAAAATTAAATCACTTAAAATACAGCAATTCCTGAATTTTTCAATGGAAAACACTGGTTTCCTAGTGATTTTCTTTTGTTTCCTTAGGATCTGTTTGGTTTTTCCTCTGGAAAACACGATATTCCTGCGGATTCCGTGGTATTTCCCTAAGTTTTTCTTGATTTTTCGTAGGAAAAAGCCTTTTTTCCTATTACCTATGGCGTTCGTGTCATTTCTTCAGGTTTTCAGAAGGACAACATATGGTTGTTCCTCGGGATTATCAAATTTTCCTTCCAATTTCACATTTAGGACGGATTTCCTGTTGTAGCTGTTGCTGGTATTCCGCTTCATCATCTATTTTAAACACGCCCCTCATTGGGCGATTCTGGTTCAGCATGTATCTACCAGGGCGGAGACGCCCTCATTTGCTGGGTTTCAAAAAAGGCATATGCTTCAAAGCAACCCTGCACGGCTTAAAACAGCGGGGGGGTTGGGGGGGGCGCAGCCCCCCCCATTTGCAGAGACAACGTTCACATGATGGGCTTCGAAAACACTCTTTGAATCAAGCTTGCACGTCTCGAAAAGCGCGGCGGCGGGTGTTTTGTTCTTCCGTGCCTGTTCGTGTCTCTTCTTCCGTTAGCATTCTAACCTAATATATATATAACATAGTAAACCAAAAGAACGACATAAGATGGTTCGACAACACAAAAATGGTGTGACATTTTCTGACATAACAGAACCTTGCTTCTTATAGCATATAATAGCATAATAAAAATACAACAATACAATATAACGGAAGATGACATAGAACAAAACAACATCTTAGTTTATAGTGTAGTACATTGTAACATAGTACAATACAGTGTGTATCTTTACAACATAATATGTAGTATATTTTAAAACATTAGGTTACGTTATGTTATATTATGTTACGGTACCTTACGGTATTATGGTAAATTCGACTGGGCTATGTAGTATCCTGTTGCTTGTATCTTTGTTTCTGTGATTATTTCATATTATTTCTCTTTCGTATTTTCCAACTTTGCTTTTTTAGTCTGGACTTCTTTCTTTCTTTCGCTCGTTCAGTTCTTTTCTTTCTTTCTGTTGTTCTTTCTTTCTTCATCTCATACTCCCTTCCTTTCTTTCTTGCTTTCTTTCTGGTTTGATTTATTTCGTTGATTCTTTGGTTCGTTCTTTCTTTCGTTCTTGCTTTCGTTCTCTCTCTCGTTCTATCTTTCTTTATGTTTTCCTTTCTTTCGTCCTCTTTAGATACTGCAATTTTTGAATTTTCCCAGGGGAAGACTGTTTTCATACGGATTCGTTTTCATTTCCTGAGGATTTGCTTGGTTTTTGCTCGGGAAAACACGATTTTCCTACGGATTCCGTGGTATTTGCTAGTAGTGTTGTTGTTGGCGTTGTGGTTGTAGGTGTAGTATGTTGTAGTTTTAGTTGTAGTTGTAGGGATAAAAAACCCGAGGGTCAAACACAAATTAAATAAGGATCAAAAAATGAAATACGGCAATTGCAGCCATTCAGCGTGCTTGTTTTGTCTTTCTTACTGTGTTGTTCTTATTCCCTTGTGTTTTTTTGGGTTTGCGTTCTTTATTTCGTTCGATCATTACTTGTCTGTCTTTCTGTGGTTGGTTCTTTCCGTTTGTTTTTTCTGTTTTTTCCGTTCGTTCGTTATTTATTTATTCCTGTCTTCCTTCCCTTCTTCCTTCCTTGCTTCAATCAATCTTGCCGTCATCTCTTCCTTTCCTTCTGTCTTTCTGTCGTTGAAACTGCGTCAAGCCGATTTAAGCGTCGCACCCCTAGAACCCAGGGCAAAAAAAACACCATGAAGCGATAGTCTTACGTATCGTTATTCTTTATTTTCCGCGTCTTTCTTGTTCCTTTAACTATTTCTGTTTCTCTTTACTAATTTATGGCCTTCCGTCTTTCTTTATTTCTCTGTTTTTGTTCTTTGGTTATGTCTTCATTGTTTGTTTTGTTTTTGTTTCTAACTCTCTTTGGTTCTTTCCTTGTGTTTTCTTTTTTCTTTCCTTATAGCTTTCTTTATTTACTTAGCTCTCTATTTTTGTTTTCTTTCTTTACTTATAGCTTTCTTTATTTACTTATTTCTCTATTTCTTGCATGGCTTTCTGAGTTTCTTTCTGTCTTTCCTTATGTCTTTCTTTCTTTATTTTGTTCTTTCTTTCGCTGTTTCTTTATTTCTTTATTTTGTTCTTTCTTTCGTTCTTTCTTTCTTTCTTCCTTGCCTTCTTTCTTCCTTCCTTTATTTCTTTCTATTTTTCTTTCGTTCTTTCTTTCTTTCTTTCTTTCCTTCTCTCTCTCTCTGTGTCTTTCTTTCCTTCCTGTTTCCCCTTCCTTTCGCTGATACCCGTTTAATTTTTTGTTGATCCTTATTTAATTCTTTTTTGATCCTTATTTAATTTTTTTGATCCTTATTTAATTTTTTTTTAACCCCTATCCCCGTTCATGGTTGGCAGCGGGTTCCTGTTCGGGTTCGTGTCAGGATTTCTATAAGGGTCTCCATAGGGGTCTGTAATGTTCTGGGCTCTTGTCAACAAACGTGACTTAAGCTACGCACAACCACCGCCGCGCGAACAAAGTTCGAACACATCGACGTGATGCGACACGTGCAATTTTTCGTGAAGTCGTTAAACACTAACCGTTGTTATACTTAGCTTGCAGAAGACAACAATACACTCAAAGCTCTCCGCCTTAAGCCGTGGATTCTAAACTCCAAAGCTAAACCAACCCGAAATCTTGAAGTACTTGTCGGGTATCATGGGGACTAAAGGTTAACCTTTTTAGCTATATAGGGGTTGTATAGGGACTATACTACCCCAAAAAGGCCAAAGGTTACCTACTCTACTACTAGGTTAAAAAAGTACAGTAAACAAACCCTACAAACCCTAAACCTTAAAGTACAGTAAACAGCGGCGTCGCCTCAGGCTCTTGGCTCTTGTTCGACGCTACCCCGCCTGCCATGAGATCAACGACGGGCTGAGAGGTTTAATGGTTGAAGAGTGCTGCCCTAACCCCAAGGGTCCAAGTACCTGATAATCATAGACTCTCCAAAATCCTGACCTACTTAACTACTATCCTAAAACCGAGCACCTGATTATTGGGTCCTTAGGCCCTTGGGGTAAGGGTCCAAAGGACCCAATAACGAGGTACTTGGGTTTAGCACATAGTAGTTTTGTTGTGTAATAAGTTAGAATTTGGGAAAAGTGCTATTACGTACTTGGACCTATAAAGTT
>CAJNDT010003248.1:0-24241 GCA_905221615.1 Symbiodinium sp. CCMP2592
AAGGTTAACCCCCACGAGGTTTTAAGTAAATAAGATGACCCAAACAACCTACCCGCAACCCTAGCCCCAACCCCCAAAAATACGAGGGCGATCCCTAAACCCTGACGAACCCTGCGTTCCAACCAACCCTAAACCCTAAGAAACAAAAGCCCTAAGAGCATGCACTCCAAACCTCACTGCCTCGGAGCCCCAACCCACCTTCCAAAGCCGAAGGACCCTCAACACCCAATCCTCGCGCACTCGGACCTCTCTGCCTCGGAGCCCCAACCCACCTGGAACCCCCGAAGCCTCGCGAGGGCGGCCCCGGCCACGCAAAAGCAGCATCGCCGAGCCTGGGCGGAAAGAGAGGAAAACCCCTAACAAACCCTGAACCCCAAGAACCCTTAAACCCTGGCAAACCGCTAACCTTAACAAAGCTTCAACCCCATCGAGCTCTAAAGCCCAACAAACCCTAAACCCGAACAGCGCTCTGAACACCAACAAAGCCCAAGCCCTAACGAAGCCCAGGCCCAACAAACCCTCGACTCCAACAAATAAACCGCCTAACCCCGAAACCCCTAAACCCTAACCCTAAACCCGAAAACCCCTAAACCCTAACCCTAAACCCGAAAACCCTCAACCCCTTAACCCGAAAAGCCTTAGCGTCCGCAAGGGTTGGTTTCAGTAAATTGAAAGGGTTGCCCCCCCCCCCCACGAGGGTTTAAGTAAGTTGAAAGGTTTAAGTATATTGAGAAGGTTAACCCCCACGAGGTTTTAAGTAAATAAGATGACCCAAACAACCTACCCGCAACCCTAGCCCCAAACCCCAAAAATACGAGGGCGATCCCTAAACCCTGACGAACCCTGCGTTCCAACCAACCCTAAACCCTAAGAAACAAAAGCCCTAAGAGCATGCACTCCAAACCTCACTGCCTCGGAGCCCCAACCCACCTTCCAAAGCCGAAGGACCCTCAACACCCAATCCTCGCGCACTCGGACCTCTCTGCCTCGGAGCCCCAACCCACCTGGAACCCCCGAAGCCTCGCGAGGGGGGCCCCGGCCACGCAAAAGCAGCATCGCCGAGCCTGGGCGGAAAGAGAGGAAAACCCCTAACAAACCCTGAACCCCAAGAACCCTTAAACCCTGGCAAACCGCTAACCTTAACAAAGCTTCAACCCCATCGAGCTCTAAAGCCCAACAAACCCTAAACCCGAACAGCGCTCTGAACCCCAACAAAGCCCAAGCCCTAACGAAGCCCAGGCCCAACAAACCCTCGACTCCAACAAATAAACCGACACAAACCCTCAACTCTAGCAAACCCCAAACTTTCCCCAACCCTGAACCCGAGAGCGCTAAACCCTCCTTGACCCTCACCGCGAAAACACTAAACCCGAAAACCCTCCGAGCCCTAAAACCTTAACCCCGAAAGCCCTTAACCCCGAGCCCTAAACCCTACAAGCTTAGCCGGAAACGCCAAGAACCGAAACATTGCAAGCGCACACGGACCACTGCCTCGCTGCCTCTGAGCCCCAACCGGCCTCCAAAGCAAACCCCAAACCCTGGAACCTCTCAGGGCACCAGCCCAAGTCGAGGTCGGACCTGAGCACAAGGAAGGGCAGCGGGGAGGGAGGAGCAAGGAGGAGGGAAGGGCAAAGCCCAAGCCCTAACGAAGCCTATGCCCAACAAACCCTGAACTCCAACAAATAAACCGACACAAACCCTCAACCCTAGCAAACCCCAAACTTTCCCCAAACCCTTTGAAGGCTTCGGCCCTAACGAACCCCAGACCCTAAGAAGGAAAACCTCATACCATAACCCCAACCCCGAAAACCCTAAACCCCAAGCAGCAAAAACAATCCTAAACTCTAACCCTGAACCCGAGAGCGCCAAACCCTCCTTGACCCTCACCGCGAAAACACTAAACCCGAAAACCCTCCGAGCCCTAAAACCTTAACCCCGAAAGCCCTTGACCCCGAGCCCTAAACCCTACAAGCTTAGCCGGAAACGCCAAGAACCGAAACATTGCAAGCGCACACGGACCACTGCCTCGCTGCCTCTGAGCCCCAACCGGCCTCCAAAGCAAACCCCGAACCCTGGAACCTCTCAGGGCACCAGCCCAAATCGAGCTCGGACCTGAGCAAAAGGAAGGGCAGCGGGGAGGGAAGAGCAAAGAGGAGGGGAAGGGCGGACAGAAGCAAGCACAGCGCGGCAGCGGTGCAATCTATTTTGAAGACGGTTGCTAAAGAAAGATGTCAGAAAGGAACATGCATGCCGGCCCCAGCCCCCGAGCCACCGATGCTGGTGTTAGGCGCTCGGCAACAAAAGTTGAATTAAGCAAAAAGGTCAAGGTTTTAATTAGATGAATTCCAGTACCAAAAAAGGGCCACGCATTAACGGAGCGCATCCCGCAGGGCCTTGCATCGAGCACCTAGTCTAAGAGATGCCATAGCAAATCAAACTAAAACGATGACAACAAACCGCAAAAACAAGTGCGATGCAAAGCCCATGGCCCGTGAAACGGGGACGAAACAAACCAAGAAGGACCAAAGAAAATGCACTATGCGATCAAGTCAATATTCACCTCCACCAAGTGAGTGTGTCAAACATCTGCATGATCCCAAACACTAACTAACTAACTGACTAACTAACTAGCTAGCTAACTAACTAACTAACTAACTAACAACTAGCTAACTATCTAACTAACTAGCTAACTATCTATCTAACTAACTAGCTAACTAACTAACTAACTAATTAAGAGCAAACCAGGATACCGTCCCCAGTATGTACAGAGGGCGCTCTGGTCGGGGGTTTGTCCTCGGCATCTGGAGGCGAACCTCGCTCCGGACAAACCCCCGACCTTACTACCCCCGGGTCCCCAATTCTACAACCACAACAATACAGCACGGCTACAACCACGAATCACCTAATCCGAAAGAGAACTAACCGGAACCAGAAACATAATATGAGCAACACCAAAACCTAATTGGAGACCCCAAGTTTTAAGAAAAAAGAAACATGCACGTGCATCTGCTAGGGCAATTTTGACCCTGCAACGAAACATGGGCAGTGAGGCGACGTGAAACGTGAAGAATCATCCGCCTGCAGGACAGAACTTTGAGTCCTAGAAATTGAGCGTTCAACGCGTCCTCTGAGCCGGATCCCTGCCTGTCTCTCAATGCGCCTCACCCGCCACCGAGGGCCGTCCTTTGCTGCAGTGTGGGCCTTGGATTCACTCGGGGAAAACAAGCTAGCGCGAAGTCAATAAATGCACGAATGTTTGCACAGAGTCACATTGCGGGGAAAATCAAGATGTTCGCCGGCACAGGGGGAGGGACCTCAGATAGCAAGGACATTTTCCAATGAGGAGATTCGGTGAGCATGACAATGTACGGCAAACAGGCAACACCCTACAAGAACAGCATGAAGTTGAGTTGAGCCATGGAGCCACCGGCTGCAGCCAGAGCGTCCCCGACTGGTCCTTTTTTTGCGCAGTTTACAATGACTCAACCGAAAAGTTGTCGGTGAGATGATGCAGCACGGACATAACCAAAAGAGACGCTCACACATGACATGAATTATGTCGGGACTCGGCGATGATGGGCAAAGCCAGCTGCTGCTGCAGCTGCTGGTGCTGCTGCATCTGCAGCAGCTGCTGCGCGCTCAACGGCGTCCCCGCAGGGGCAACAATCATTGGGGGCAAAGCGGCCATGACTGCTAATAACAAACTGAAACCGAAGACGGCGGCTGGGGTTCAACTTCACGTGTATCCTCGCCCAAACTTGCGAAATGCTCCAGGGGGCCAAAAGAATGCCGAGCACCGCACTCCTCGACGCCCTCGACTAACCGAGTTGGCAGAACCTGAGGAACGGAGGATTTGAGTAAACTGGGCACTCGAACCCCTCGACTCACCAACCTCATCGCACCACAAGAATATAAAAGAAAAACGAAAGTGAAAGGAGCCGACGGGTCCGGGACTAGCGAGTGGTGCTCCCGCTCGACCCCCCGGCTCCTTTCACGATTGGGTCCTAGGCTTGGCCCCTGGCCACGGCGACACGAAACCTTAACCCTAAGATACCCGAAACCTAAACAGCCTAACAGAACCCGAAACGCCAACAAGCCGCAAACCCGGACAAACCCTAAACGCCGACAAGCGCTAAACCCTGCCAAACCCTAAGTCCTAGCACACCCCAAACCCTAACAACCCGAAGCCCCCACACAAAGCACGGCACGCACTCGAGACCTCACTGCCTCGGAGCCCCAACCCACCTCCCAAGTCCGGAAAACCCTCAACACCCAAGCCTCGCGCACTCGGACCTCTCTGCCTCGGAGCCCAACCCACCTGGAACCCCTGAAGCCTCGCGAGGGAGCGCCCGGCCACGCAAAAGCAGCACCGCCGAGCCTGGGCGGAAGGAGTAGAGGAAAGAATGACAAACCCTAAACCCCAAGAGCCCCTAAACCCTAGCAAACCCTCTAGCCTAACAAAGCTTAAACCCTACCGAGCCTTAAAGCCTAAGAAACCCTAAAGCCTAACAGAGTCCCAAACTCTAACAAAGCCTAAGCCCCAACGAACCCTAGGACCGACCAAACCTTAAACTCTAACAAATAAACCGCAACAAACCCTCAACCCTAGCAAACACTAACCTGTCCAGAACCCCTTCGAAGCTTCCACCCTGACGAACCCCAGACCCCAACAAACCTTGAACCCCAGAATGCCCTGAGCCCTAACAACAAAAGCCCTAAGAGCACGCACTCCAAACCTCACTGCCTCGGAGCCCCAACCCACCTTCCAAGTCCAAAAAACCCTCAACACCCAAGCCTCGCGCACTCGGACCTCTCTGCCTCGGAGCCCCAACCCACCTGGAAGCCCTGAAACCTCGCGAGGGAGGGCCCGGCCACGCAAAAGCAGCACCGCCGAGCCTGGGCGGAAAGAAAACGACACCTAACAAACCCTGAACCCCAAAAGACCCTAAACCCTAGCAAACCCTCTAGCCTAACAAAGCTTAAACCCTACCGAGCCCGAAAGCCTAACAAACCTTAAGGCCTAGCAGAGCCCTCACCCCCAACGCAGCCTGATCCCTAGGTCGCAACAAACCCTGAAGTCCAACAACTAAACCGCAACAAACCCCCTAGGAACCCCTAAACCCTGACAAACACAGAACCCTAACAGATTTCAGACACCAACAAACCTTGAACCCCAGCAGAAGGCCCAACCCCGACAAGGCCTCAACCGTAACGAACCCTGAGCCCTGATACAGCAGGAAACCCAACAAATAAATCGCACCAACTCCTACACCTTAGCGGGACCTAAACCCCGGCAAAGCCCAACCCCGACAGTCACCAAACCCTGTGATACATGCCCCAACACACAAGAACCGAGACCGTTAAATTTACGTAAAGCAGCCTTCCTAGGAAACCTAGCCCTCAAACCCCAACCCCAAAGCCCTAAGCCCTGAGCCCTGAGCACCACAAGCTTAGCCCGAAACCCTTAAACCGAATACTTTGAATGCGCGCACGGACCACAGCCTCCCTGCCTCTCAACTTCAACCCACCTTCGCAACAAACCCCAAAGCCTAACACCTCTGAAGGCACCGGCCAATGACAAGGTCGGACCTGGGCGCAGGGAGGGGTAGAAGGGCCGGGATCCCGCATACAGAGCAGCGCAGGGTAGCAAGACAGCACAGAGGACCTAAGAAGCCGCAAAAACCCTCCAAGGCCCGGCAACGACCCCTGCACCCCACTCTAGACCTCGCAGCCTGCGAAAAAGCCCACATCCCAAAAACCCTGCAACCTTGCGCGCACGGACCGCTGCCTCGCTGCCTCTGAGCCCCAACCGGCCTCCAAAGCAAACCCCAAACCCTGGAACCTCTGAGGGCACCAGCCCAAGTCGAGGTCGGACCTGGGCACAAGGAAGGCAGGCGAAGACGGAAGAGCAAGGAGGAGAGGCAGAGCGGACAGATGCAAGCACAGACCCATGCAGTGCCGCAGGCGACGAAAGTACCTTCCTTTTAACCGACAGATGCACAAGGAAGTGTGAAACAACGCAAATGCCGGCCTCAGCCCCCGAGCCACCGATGCTGATGTTAGGCGCTCGGCAAATGCGAGAAAAAGCGGGGCAAAGAGAGGGAAAGGGGGGGAGAGGGAGGGAGAGAGAGAAAGAAAGAGAGAAGGACAGAGAAAAAAAAGATGAGAGAGCGAGAATGGAAGTGAGAAATACAAAGAGGCAACACACAAATTCAAGTGAAACAAACAAATTCCAGTGCGGCAGGTGAAAAGGGCCACGCATTGACGGAGCGCATCCCGAAGGACTCCTTCCCCAAGGCACAAGAAGAACAAACTAAATACGATAACCACAGCCACCAACGCCAAAACCATTGCACAGACGGAGCAAGTCACTCAGCGGTGCATGCCTGTATCTGATTACTCAGGAACCGAACCTAGCGGCACGATCCAACAACCAAGCCTGGGAGAAAGAGTCCACGGCCCGTGAAACAAAATGCGATGGACAGCTAACCAACCACGAAACGAAGAAAGACCTATCTCCAAGAAACGATGCCAGTTCCACTCCAACAAAACCAAACTGCAGAACCAAAACTGACGAAGCTGTCCATCGCGGGAACCCATGCGGGTCGGTGTGTCTCGGCATCTGGAAGCAAAGCTTCGCTCCGACACACCGACCCGCAAGTTGCCACGTTTGCGAGACTGTAATTTCCTTAATGACAACCAGCTATCATTCCTAGACCAACCCACAAATAAGAATCAACAAAGGTCTATGCCAAAGAAGGAAATTAACAGTCCCGCAAAAGACGTGCCCGGCCCCCCCGGTCGCTCAGTCCGACTACCGGCAACACAAGTAGAGATGTCATGTCGATTCGTATTGCCGTCACCATGAACTATTATATACTGCCACTATTATTGTTACTCCTATTACGAGTATTAGCACTATTATTATCACAGCTACTAAAACCATCACAGGCGCACACACACACACACCCATGTACAAGTCGGACTGAGCAACCAAAGATTTTTTTTTTAAAGAAAGAAAATGGCAGGTGGCAAACGGCCGAGACCCCGCGATGTGAAACAATTAATTACCGCTTTAATAGATGGACCAGGATACATACAAAGTTACATACATAAAGGATAATACCCTAGGGTTAGACAACACTACATAGATAGCTACATACACACCCAACCCCTCAATACCCAGGCCTACTTACGAGGCGGGTTCTGATAAAAATGAGCCTTGGCCTTTGCCTCGGCTTTGGCTTTAGCGGCCGCCTTAGGCGTAGCACGCTGCCGGAAAAATTGGTTGCGAGGCACTGGACCATCGCAGCGATCACTCCGCTGAACGCGTCCTGTCGGCAGACAGAAGAACAACCGAGATCCCCCCAAACGCCCAAAATACTAGACCCGAAACCTTACATGCCCGAGCACTAGATCCTTAAACGGCGGACAAAAAAGGTACTAAGCCGAAAACAATCCTAAACCCCACAATCCCAAGCACTGAAACCCCGAACCCTAAAACCCGAGACCCAGACCCTAAGCCCCCGCATCAAAGCCCTGGCACCAGAACCACTAAACCCAAAGACCATAAGAAAAAAAAAAGCCATGAACCCCATAAGCCCTAAACCCAGAAGTCCTACGAAACCGAAACATATAGAACCTTAAAACCCCGCGAACCGCAATCCCCAAACACACAGAACACCCAAAGGCCTCGCAACCGGTTGGCGAGGCAACGTGGGCACTCGCCACAGGGCAACCAGGCCACGTTGTACCGGTTCCTGTTCCAAGGGTGGGAGCGGAGGGTGGGGGGGGGGAGGGAGGGCGGGGCAAGCAAAGGCCGAACGGCACAACCACAGCAGAACTAACGACCTAAACCGAAGCCCAAGACATAAACAAGCCAGACCCTAACCTGGGACCGACGGGCCGGTTGCGCCGCTGCCGCTTGGTAGGGCTTTCATCCCCGTCGGCAGAAGGGACCATGACCTCGGTTCACGCATGCAAACAAGCGAGGTCACCCCAAAGCATAACTAAAAAACAAGCCCGGTCCAAGGAGCGGGGATGTCGCCACTACCAGAGGCGACCTCCTTACAGCCACAAGGCATGCAGACCAAGAAGTACAACGCAAAACAAGGGAGAACACAAGACCAGCCAAGCTACGACACAGGACGCCAGCTCCTTATAGCCACACGGCACGCGGAACAGAAAGTACAACGCAAAACATGAAGGAACAAAAAAAACCAGCCAAGCCACGGCAGGCACGGCTGGTTCCGCCGGAAAGTCCAGTGACGCCTCGAAAGCAACACACCAAGCAAACCCAAGAAGAAGCAAGAAAAGAGCAACACAAGCAATGCAACCAGGTTGCAGCGATATCCGAATCGTAGCGCGTCGCCTCGCGACCGAAAACAACACCCAAGCCGGGATCTTAAACACTAAGCCTGAAACCCAGACACCCTACACCCCAGCCCTGGAACCCGGAAACCCTAAACCCAGACACCGAAACACCGAAACCCCCAAACCGTAAGCCCGAAAACCCTAAACCCTAACCCCAAATCCCGACAGGATGAAGTGACCGCCGTCCACGAGCCCAACTGGAACACTAAGCCGCCCACGTCGTTTTCTGGCAGGTCGCCGACGAGTTCCGGACATTCCGGAAACTCCTCCAGATGCAATGCCCAACACCACAGATTATGCAGAAACGAAACCCCGAAACCCCGAAAGCATAAACACAGCCCGCGACAAGTAAAGCCAAGGAACCGCCACGTCCCACTCAAAGACTTCCTCCGAGTCCTCATCCTCGTCCCAAACAACCTCGATTTGCGTACCAACGAAACCCGAACCCCCGAAAGCACGCCCGCAAACCACAACAGCCTAAACCAAGGAACACCAGCCGCGACTTCGGGGTCCAAGTGCCTCACGCAATAGGAGGCGAGAGTAGAGAAAAGAATAGAAAGAAGCAGACGAGTAGAGCTCTACCAAAACGTAGGGGGCCGACTCCCAGGGGACGGACGACTCCACATCCGCAGTGTCCTAAGTCATCACGAAGAAGCAAACCGCGGAAAGAGAAGAGAAGATAAAGAGAAAAGAGATAAATAGAGAGATAGGGAGAGAACATCAAAGCCAAGACACTTCGGGAAGGGCAAGAGATGCCACCGGAGAATCATAAGTCAAGAACGACCAGCAACAAACAGTGTAAGCAGAGGGAGAGAGCGAGAAACGATGGAAACAAAGCCCCGCAAGAAAAACCACCCCAACCAAAGCCAGGTTGCTGCTGAAACAGGAGAGGCGGCCGGCTCCTAAGTCCAAAGCTGCCGGCAGCAGAAGGGTAAAAACAAGGAAAAAGTTGGAAATGAGAGGGAGAGGGAGAGAGAGAGAGAGAGAGAGAGAAGAGAGAGAGAGAGAGACAAAGCCAAGACGCTTCGATGGACGCGGACGACGACGCCGCGGGTTCCTAAGTCAAGAATGAATAGTAGCAAAGAGTGCAAGCAGAAGGGGAGAGAGAAAGAGAGAGAGAGGGAGAGAAAGAGAAAAGGAAAGAGCGAGAGAGAAAGAGAGAGAGAGAGAGAGAGAGAGAGAGAGAGAGAAGAGAGAGAGAGAGAGAGACAAAGCCAAGACGCTTCGATGGACGCGGACGACGACGCCGCGGGTTCCTAAGTCAAGAATGAATAGTAGCAAAGAGTGCGAGCAGAAGGGGAGAGAGAAAGAGAGAGAGAGGGAGAGAAAGAGAAAAGGAAAGAGCGAGAGAGAAAGAGAGAGAGAAAGGGAAAAAGAGAGAACACATGGCCAAGGCACAGATGGCAACGGCGGTGTCACGGGTGCCTCCTAAGGTCAGCCCCACAGCCACAACAAGGCGAAACAAACCACAAAGAAACCAACCAACCACCCCGAAACATAAAAAGGCCGAGTAGCGTGGCCCCTTACCCGCGCCTGAGTCCCACAGAACACTAAGCAAAAAAAGCTAGACAACAGCACATTAAGCCAAGTGGCACAGTCTGGCGGGGGAGTGTTTCTCCGCGGCGCCGCCTGGAAGAACAAAGGGCAACCCTACAAGGAAGCACCAAAACAACAAACCCCCGAAACGAACCCACAACAAAACCAACCAGAACGAGCACCCCGAGCAACCCTCTCGTGAACCACTACCTTACAAATGCAATCCAGGAAACGCCCGCCACCAGGATCAGCGCCAGAAGCAGCACAACACGCACCATCTTCTCGGGCACCTCGACAAGGGAAGCATACAGTGGAAGAGAGAAGAAGGAAAAGGGAAAGGACAGACACAGAAAGACGTGATGCACCTGGGAGAAGAAAGACGGCGAAGAGCGATGTCCAGACTTGGAGCCAGTTGCTGCAGAAGTGCCGTGAAACAAAAACCCGAAGATACGATACGGCCCCTGAACTAACCCCGAACCCCAAACCCGAGCAAAACTCTAGACCAGATCAGCAATCCGGAACACAAAGGCACCCAAAACCAGGAAGGAAGCCCGCAGAGGAAGCGGAAATACCAACAAGCAGAGACCCCGTGCGACACCCAAGCCGGCAGAGCAGGCACAAACCGTGGCCCGGACAAGTACGACGAAGAAGCTAGGGCGGAAGCGTTCGAAGCTGCACCTGAGCAAAAATGTAAAGACGTACGTCCCGCCCAAAGCAACCTAAACAACCCGAGAAGCAACCTCACACAAAGCACCCACATATCAAAAAAGAACGCGAAACTTGAAGCGTTCCGAATAAATAAGCTCACGGGTTCAGGTCGACTTCTTCGGGACTTGAAACGTCTAGAGTGACGGACGGAAATGCAATGGAAGTCGAAGCCAGGCACTAACCCCTTAAAGCACCGCGACACAAAACCTAGAAGGAACTCTGGACTACAAACCCCGAACCGCTAATAAGATACAGCCTCGACCATAAAGAAAACGCCAAAGCCCCAACCCCAAACCATTATCTCGAAAGCCTTCGTTATAGCCCTGAACACGGCAACAAACCCCAATCCCACAGCCCTGACCCGACCTGCAGACACCGCGGCCCCATGCAACAGAACCCAACTCCACAAACAAAATAACAACCCTTCAATCTACTTAAACCAGGCTCTTGCAACCCCAAACCCTAAAACCCTAACCCCGAAAACCCTACCCACCAAAGCCCACGAGGCAGCGGCGTGAAGGCTTCACCTGGGCACGAAGGCGGGGGGCCGGGGATCCCGGACGCAGGGCAGCCTAGGGTAACCCAAGGAACCTAACACGAACATAAAACCCTAAACCAAAAAAGAACACAGCCCTGCAGAGAGCCCTGAGCGCGCCCGCACTCTAAACCAGGCTGCCTCGGAGCCCCACACCTTCCAATGCCCGAAAGGACCCCGAACAAGACACGAAACCTTAACCCCAAGAAACCCGAAACCTAAACAGCCTAACAGAACCCGAAACGCCAACAAGCCGCAAACCCGGAAAAGCCCTAAAAGCCAACAAGCGCTAAACCCTGCCAAACCCTAAGTCCTAGCACACCCCAAACCCTAACAACCCGAAGCCCCCACACAAAGCACGGCACGCACTCCAAACCTCACTGCCTCGGAGCCCCAACCCACCTTCCAAGTCCGAAAACCCCTCAACACCCAAGCCTCGCGCACTCGGACCTCTCTGCCTCGGAGCCCCAACCCACCTGGAAGCCCTGAAACCTCGCGAGGGAGGGCCCGGCCACGCAAAAGCAGCATCGCCGAGCCTGGGCGGACAGAGAAATAAACCCCTAACACACCCTGAACCCCAAGAGCCCCTAAACCCTAGCAAACCCTCTAGCCTAACAAAGCTTAAACCCTACCGAGCCCTAAAGCCTAAGAAACCCTAAAGCCTAACAGGGCCCCAAACTCTAACAAAGCCTAAGCCCCAACGAACCCTAGGCCCGGACAGACCCCAAACTCTAACAAATAAACCACAACAAACCCTCAACCCTAGCAAACACTAACCTTTCCAAACCCCCTTCAAAGCTTCCACCCTGACGAACCCCAGACCCTAACAAACCTTGAACCCCAGAGTGCCCTAAACCCTAACAACAGATCCCGAAGAGCACGCACTCAGAACCTGGCTGCCTCTGAGCCCCAAAGGAGAGAAAGCGGGGAGGTGGAGGAGGCAGGGAAGGGCGGAAGAGCTAAGAGTTTGGAGGCCCAGCGTTTCAAGGCTCGAGGTTTACATAAGGTGAATGCTTTAGGCTTTCGATACGTGGAGCGTGAAGGTTCGAGGGTCGGAAGCCCGTATGCACAAATCAAGCCCAGCAAACCGGAAATCCCACGCCACAACCCCGAACCAACTAACAACAAAAACCCGCAACGGCGCAACCGAGTCCCCGGCGAGCGAAGAGGCCACGACCTGACAAGGCAAGCGAAGTCAGGGAAAGGTGCACAAGCCATGCAGTCGACAATGGCATGCAAAAGCAGGCACTGCAGCTGCGCAAGGGTGCAATCTATTTTACCCGCAAATGCAAAGGAATGGTGAAAACAAAAAAGACAACAAAATATGCCGGCCCCAGCCCCCGAGCCACCGATGCTGGTGTTAGGCGCTCGGCAACAAGAGATTAAAAAAAAGCAAAAAGGACAAGGATCGAATTCATTAATTACAGTTCCAAGAAAAGGGCCACGCATTAACGGAGCGCATCCCGCAGGGCTTTGCATCTATAGCACATAAACTAAGAGCTGCCGTAGCAGAGTAAGTAAAAACAATTACAACCAACAACAAAACCAAGTGCGATGCAAAGCCCACGGCCCGTGAAACGGGGACGAACCGAACTAACCAAACCCCAACTAAATCAATCAAATCCAATAACTAAACCCAATAACCAAACCAAGTTACCGTCCCCAGTATGTACAAGGGGCGCTCTGGTCGGGGGGTTGTCCTCGGCATCTGGAGGCGAACCTCGCTCCGGACAAACCCCCGACCTTACTACCCCCGGGTCCCCGATTGAATCGAACTAAATTAGCGGCGACTTGCGCGTCTAAAACCCCATAAACTCCCAACAAACCAACCACGGAAAGCCAAAGTATCCAACACAAAACCCTAATCGGGGACCCCAAGAAAAGAAATAATGAAAAGAAAAAAAAGCATGCACATGCAGTAAGGGGAAATGGCAAACGGCCAAGGCCCCGCAAAACAGAAGTTATGGCTATGTTAGATAGGATGCAACAAAGATAGGTAGTTAGATTAAGTTAAGACTAGATGGATGGTGGAAATAAACAAAGGGGACCTACTTGGGTCGGGCAAGAAGCTTGGCCTTGGCCTTGGCCTCTGCCTTGGCCTTAGCCGCAGCTTTGACCTTCGGGCTCGCCTTAGGCGCAGCCCTCTGGCGCGGAAACGGCTGCTCACACCGGCAGGACCTCAGCACTGCGCCTGCAAAGTGGGCGGACAAGAAGCGCACGGAAGGAGCCACCACACCGCAGCACAAAACCCGCAAACCGCAAACCACAAGCCCTGAGCCTCGGCGAAGGGCAGCGCGGCACCAGCCGCACATGTAGCACGGCAACCAGTCCGTGTTGTACGACCGCGGCAGCACCCTATGACAAGTTCATTTCATTAGGGATAAAGTTCGCGGGCAAAGTAGTAGAGTCAGTGCAACCGTGAGGCGGCCCCATGATGCGCGGCCTCTTGGTCGGGCTCTCCTGATCAACAGTGTTCTCACACCCGCTTCTTTCCCTCTACCCCCTCCCTGTCTCCCTTCGTTTCCCTCTCTCTCTCTCTCTCTCTCTCCCAGGATGTTCATCATCCTGCATCCCCACCCTCGGGCTCCTCGCCACCGAGGCCGAGCTCCGCCGACAATGCTTCCACCTCCTGGTCTTCCAAAACGGCAGGTGGAAGCATCACCTCGAAGGGTCAAAACACGGAGAGCAGGCACCACACACACATACACACACACACACACACACACACACACACGCGTGCGCGCGCACGCACGCACAAGCACTGCAATGCAGACCAGTCAAGCGGCAGGCACGTCCGATGAGCTGCTGGCAAGCTCCTTGCACAAGCACGCAACAAAACAGAGAAACCACAGGGCGAACATACCACCATACAAACCTACACTCCAACCGACCCTAGACCCTGACAAACCCTAAACCCCAACAAACCCCAAACCTCAACAAACACCGAAGTCTAGCGACCACCGAAACCCAAACAAACCGTAACAACCCCCCGCCTCATCACCCACCAACAAAAACAAACACATCCTGAACCCTAACGAACTAAGATCCACACCACCGGAACCGAAGGTTCCGGTGCCCAGACGGCCAGCTGCCCCTTAGACGCGTTGCTCCATGCGACGAAACGAAACCAAGACAACAATGTTTCCAAGCTGCCGCGAGCAGCGGGTCGAATCGAGTCGCCTGTGAGACTTATAATCTTTCCCCAAGAGGCACAGACGAAGAAGCAAAGACCTAAGTCGCCCACGTCGTTCTCTGGGACGGGTCCTTCGACCGCCTCTGACAGAACAGGAGAGATTACCAGGCAAAGCGGGATGAAGACAAAAAAAAGGCAACAAACACCGCCGCAAGGCGAGTCGCATCCACCGAGACGTGCGCCGCGAGGTCCTCAGAAACAGCGAAGAACCAAAGAAGAAGCGACAAAGGAAACAGAAAGAGAGAGAGAGAGAGAGCAACACAAAAGATAATAGACAGAGAGAGACAAGAGAGAGAGAAAGAGAGAGACCGAGAGAGACCGAGAGAGACCGAGAGAGGAAGAGATAGAGAACCAGAAATGGAGCGAGAGACCGACAACGAAAGGTAGAGAGAGAGAGAGGGAGCAAGGGAGCACAAGTACCAAGACACGATGGGCAGCACGTCGGCGAGCGTCCCATCCTGACAAGCAGTAGGAAGCAACAAAGGTGCGGCCACTAAGCAGGTCAAATAAAGCCAAGACGCGGGCGCCGGATAGGGCGCTACCACAATGCCCTCCTAAATGCAGCTCTCCACTCGCAACACGACACAAAGCGCAGAATGATGGCGATGTCTAAGTCAAGTCGCATCCTCCGAAACGGACAGCGCCGGGGGGTCCTCGGGAACAAAGAGGAGACAAAGAAGGATTGGCAAGGGAAGCAGAAAGAGAGAGAAAGCGAGCGGCAAAAAAAGTAATGAAAGAGAGAGAGAGGAAGCGAGAAAGAGAGAGCCAGACATGCAAAAAGAGAGCGAGGAAGAGAGGGGGACAGAGTGAGCAAGAGAGCACCAATACCAAGACACGGCGAGATCCACCACGTCGGAGCTGCTGTCCTCGGCCGGAGGCGCAGCCCGCGCGGAGCCAAAGAGGAGGACGCGGAGACCGAGACAGAAAGAGAGAGCGAGAGAGAGAGAGCAAGAGAGGGCACCAAGCAGATCCAATAAAGCCAAACACGTCGGCCGGTGGATATGGCGGCGTGGCTGGCGCCTCCTGAATGGAGCTCTTCCCCGGCAACACGGCACCAACAACGGGAACAAATATCCAAATAAACCGAGCATCATCGTTGTCCGCGGGCGCCTGTGCCTTGGTAGAGCAAAACCGTACAGACATGGAGAAACAAAACTGCGATCGAAAATCTACGAAAGCACGAACTGCCACAGTCAGAAATCAAACCTGTAAGGCACCGGCCCGGGCAAGCACACAGAGCAAAGCGATCACAAGGCACAACATCCTCCGGAGAAGAGAACAGAGACAGAGAAAGAGCGGGCGGGCGAGAAGGAGACCGAGAGAGAGCGAGAGCGAGAGCGAAAGAGAGAGAGAGAGAGAGAGAGAAAGAGAGAGAGAAAGAGAGAGAGAGAGAGAGAGAGAAATAACACAAGCAAAGAGATGAAGGGAGCAAACGGACCAGCAGCGCCGAGTGCGCCTCGCCGGAAGCGGATTGTAGGCGCAAGGCTACCCAACGCTGAGATGTCGCAAATGGCTGCTGTCTGAAGAGACAATGCGAGGCCACATTGGGAATTCAAGGTGTGCATTCCAAGGTGTGATGATGAGCTGCGGGGTCTATGGTTTTGAGTACAGGCGACAACGACATACAAAAAGAAGCGCGGAAGCAATGCAAACCATTTTGACGGCAGATGCAAAAGAAAGATACAGAACAGCGCTGCACCCTAGAACTTAAAGCCCGGGAAACCCCAAACCAGACACCCCAAATACGAATCCCGTAACCCCCATCAAACACCCACCGTAAACCACAGTGGCCACAGAAGCAGAAGTTGTATGCACTGCACTCAATCACTCAGACATGGAATCCAATGCGAAAGGCAAAAGGCATGCAAGCCCGAGCGGTGCAAACAGTTCTGAAGCTAAGGTCCGGACTCACCGACGAAGCGACGTGCAACAACTGGGCCGCAAATTGTGTGTTGTTTTAAGCCAATCGAGAATTACAATCGGATGTGCCAGGCATTTGTGTCTACTGCTGCTGCTGCTGCTGCTGCCTGCTAGGATATGCTCAAAACACTTCCCCTATGGCCTAGCCTAGAGCTCGGCGGCGGTGCAGCAAAGTGCTCGCGCCCGGATGGTTGGCGCTCGGCCCGTTGTCGAATCATGGCTCCTCGGCCGGATGCTGGGCACGCCGGCCCGTCGTTGCGTCGTCAAGTGTTGCCCGGCTGGGCGGATGGGGTTCTTGGCTTGGCCCCTTGCCATGTCACGGGTGGGGTTCTCGGCTTGGCCCCTCGCCATGTCACGATCCTAAACCCTAAACCCTACGAGCCAGGGAAGGACCGGGACTCGCGAGTGGTGCTCCCGCTCGGCCCCCCCTGACCCGCCTCAAACCCCCTTTTTCCCCGCAGCTGGCGCGGCGACGGCACCGCCCCAGCTGGAAGCACCTGGGCAGAGAGGCGGGGGGCCGGGGATCCCGGATGCAAGGCGGCCTAGGGTACCCCGAGAGGTTTAGGGACCTACAAACCCCGAAAACCCCCCGACCCCAGCAGAGAACCCTGTGCACCTGCACTCTAAACCTCGCGGCCTACGAAAACCCCGGCCTTCCAACCTGAAAAAACCCTGAACCTGGCGTGCACGGACCACTGCCTCGCTGCCTCGGAGCCCCAACCAGCCTTCCGAAAAAAAAACCTAGCCCGTCAGCATCGTCAACGAGGTCGGACCTGGGCGAGGGGAGGGTGGGGGGAGGAAGGAGGCGGGGGGGCGGGGATCCCGGATGCAAGGCGGCCTAGGGTACTCCGAGAGGTTTAGGGACCTACAAACCCCGAAAACCCCCCGACCCCAGCAGAGAACCCTGTGCACCTGCACTCTAAACCTCGCGGCCTACGAAAACCCCGGCCTTCCAACCTGAAAAAACCCTGAACCTGGCGTGCACGGACCACTGCCTCGCTGCCTCGGAGCCCCAACCAGCCTTCCGAAAAAAAACCTAACCCTGAAACCTAAGAGGGACCAGTCAGCATCGTCAACGAGGTCGGACCTGGGCGAGGGGAGGGTGGGGGGAGGAAGGAGGCGGGGGAAGGGAAGGGAGCGCGCACGGACACTACCTTGCAGCCTCAGAGCACCTTCCAAGAAACCCCGGAAAACCCCCGAAGCCTGCACTACTCCTAGTGAAGACCCTCCTACGGCAACACACTCTGAGGTCCCGGCCCAGCCCCGCCCCGCTGCGATCCGAAGGGGATTTAGGGAAAAAGTTCCGGGGAAGGGGTCGGGACCGAACGCAGGTGTTTTTAAGCTGCAATCAGATGTGACAAGCATTTGTGTCTACTTCCCAAGCCCCCTCTTCTGAGCCATCGAAAAACCGAATCACTGTTTCAAGCCACACTCCCAAAATATTGTGGCACCAAGATGTTTGGATTTTAACGAGATTAGGGTATTCGGGCATTGAGGCATCAGGGGATTAGGGCCATTAGGGTGTTTCTAAGCCAATCAAGAATTGCAATCAAATGTGCCAGGCATTTGTGTCTACTCCCCAAGCCCCCTCTTCTGAGCCACCGAAAAACGGAATCTCTGTTACAAGCCACACTCCCAGAATATGTTGGCGCCAAGATGTTTGGATCTTAAGGAGATTAGGATATTCGGGCATTGAGGCATTAGGGCATCAGGGCCCAGGTACGACGAAGAAGCCGGGGCGGAAGCGTTCGAAGCTGCACCTGAGCAAGAAAGGTAAAGACGTACGTCCCGACGCAAAGCAACCTAAACAACCCGAGAAGCAACGTCGCGGGCAGCACCCAGACTTCAAATGAAATAAAACTTGAAAGTTGAAGCGTTCCGACCAAAAGGGACATGCGGGCTCAGGTCGACTTCTTCGGAACTTGAAACATCTAAAGCGACTAGCGGAAACGCAATGGAATTCGAAACCAGGAACTAACCCCTTAAAGTACGGCGACACAAACCCTAAAAGGAACCCTTAACCACAAACCCCGAACCACTAATAAAATACGGCCTCGGCCATAAAAAGAAAGCTAAAGCCCCAACACCAAACCATTATCTCGAAAGCCTTCGTCATAGCCCCGAACACAACAGCAAACCCCAATCCCAAAGCCCTGACCTGACTTGCAGACACCGCGGCCCCATGCAACAAACACCAGCTCCACAAAAAATGACAACCCTTCAATCTACTCAAACCAAGCTCTTTCAACCCCAAACCCTAAACCCCTACCCCCGAAAACCCTACCCACCAAAGCCCACCTTCCTGGAGCCCTACTGTGGAGGCGAAAAACGAAGCATCCTGGAGCCCTCTTATAGCGGTGGGTGCCGAAGCTTCCTGGAGCCCTCTTGTAGAGGTAGATACCGAAGCTTCCTGCAGCCCTATTGTAGAGTCGAAACCAAAGCATCCTGGAGGCCTCTTGTAGAAGTGAAGCCGAAGCTTCCTGGAGTCCTACTGTAGAGGCGGAAACCGAAGCTTCCTGGAGACCTACTGGAGAGGCGAACAACGAAGCTTCCTGGAGCTCTCCTGTAGCGGTGGATGCCGAAGATTCCGGGAGCCCTACTGTAGTGGTGACAGACGAAGCTTCCTGGAGCCCTAACCTTTCCAAAGCCCCTTCAAAGCTTCCACCCTGACGAACCCCAGAGCCCAACAAACCTTGAACCCCATTCCAGCAAGGGAGTGTAACAGCCATCCGCCGGGAGGGTCCAGAGCTGCTGACAATCCCAAGGGGCAAACGGCCAGCAAGGAAGTGTGACAGCCATCCGCCCCCTTTCCACCAAGCTCCACCCAGATTGCCACCAGCTGACAATCTGAAGCCCTGAAGATTGCCACCTGCTGACAATCCAAAGGGCAACCGGCCAGCAAGGGAGTGTGACAGCCATCCGCCCCCTTTCCACCAACCCCCACCAGGATTGCCACCTCTTGGCAATCTGTACCCCCTTAAGATTGCCACCTGTTGGCAATCTGTACCCCCCTAAGATTGCCACCTGCTGACAATCTAGATCCCCTGTGATTGCCACCTGTTGGCAATCTGTACCCCCTTAAGATTGCCACCTGTTGGCAATCTGTACCCCCCAAGATTGCCACCTGCTGACAATCTAGATCCCCTGTGATTGCCACCTGTTGGCAATCTGTGCCCCGCTACGATTGCCGCCTTCTGACAATCTAGACCCCCTAAGATTGCCACCTGCCGGCAATCCATCAGGCCTGGCAAGTGGCAGCTAAGCACCAAAAGCGCAGGTGTGATTGCCACCTGTTGGCAATGTGACACCCCCCCCCCCCCTTAAGATTGCCACCTGCTGACAATCTAGATCTCCTGTGATTGCCACCTGTTGGCAATCTATACCCCCCCTCCCCCCTACGATTGCCGCCTTCTGACAATCTAGACCCCCTAAGATTGCCACCTGCCGGCAATCCATCAGGCCTGGCAAGTGGCAGCTAAGCACCAAAAACGCAGGTGTGATTGCCACCTGTTGGCAATGTGACCCCCCCCCCCCAACCCACCAACCAGGATTGCCATCTTCCGACAATCTAGACCCCTCAGGAACACAAACCCGAACCGTACACGCAGTGCGTTTCTGGACCCTCCGTTCGCACTTTAAGGGGGTATGCTAACTGTCTTTTGGAAGCTAGTAATGGCGTCGAACTACAGCGACTGCTGTATGTGCCAGTTCACTAGCGAAGCGGCCTCCAAATACCTAAAAAGAGCCGATCACTTCTGCAGATTTGCAAGCTCAAGCTCCTTCAGCCGGGGTGGGCGCCCGGGGTCTGCTTGAAGCCATGAGATCCAAGGCCGGAAGCGGTCGAAGAGCAAGTGGCCTTCAAGTAAGCCTCGTTCAGGTGTCGAAGAACCAGTTGAAGAAGATGCGGAGAGAGGGGTGTACCAACACCGTTCTCGAAGTCCGCAGGTTGGAGCGGGGGCCTCAATTTGCAGGCAATTTCTTTCGGGTGATCCGCCCTCTTTCCTGCCTGAGGCGTGGCGTTTCGATGACCGTGGAAAACCACCTGAAGGCTGAAGGACTGAGGGGGATGGATGTGATGCCCCTCCTCGCCGTGAAACCCGGCCGACCAAAGGGCACCAAGTCCGTGAGGTACCGGGTGATCGGCGAGGAGGAGGTTCACGATGGGCGGGTCAAAGGCATCACCAGAGACCTTAAGGCCCATGTTTCACCCAACAGTGGCAAGCCACTGTACGATTTTTTAAGACGGCTTCATCCCAAAGAGGATTGGAAGCACGTCTACCTCTGGCTGATCGAACCACCGCCGCAGCCGAGGTAAAAAGAAGCGCGAGCCTTGCAACAACCACAGGGAACAGGGGACCGCAACCCCAGTTGTAGAGCCGGCTGCAGTGTCAAAACCCCGCACCCCCAAAATAACAAAAAGCAGGAACACTCACCCCCCGGTAAGCGTCTAGACCCACTGTGTGCACAGGCCGACAGAACCGCCGAGGCAACAGCGCCAAGCAACGAAGCCGAGGAAGCGGCAAAGCTCGCAAGGGATGCCGCTGAACCATCTCACGAAGGACCGGCCGCGCGACGAGGGGGGGCCGAGACGGACTCCGACCACGACACGGAGCCCGGACCCAGCGTCGAGGCCGGCGTTTTCCCTCGAGCATCCACTGTCAAGAGCGCTCTTTAGGCAAGCAGACAATGCACCCGAGAGGAGCACTTTCGGGGCATGCTGGCCATCAAGAAGATGTCAGGCGACGGCAACTGCCTCTTCCACGCGCTCGGAGAGAACACCGGCGAGAGCGGGGCATGCCTCCGAGCCCTAATCATCCAGTACCTCAGAGAGAACGCAGAAGCCGAAGAAGACGAAGAGCAAGTGCAGGCCTGGCTACAGGAAAGCCAATACCTCCAAAGCGATCCGGGTCACTGGGGCGGCGACACGGCCATCATCGCTTTCACCCGCATCCGCCGGGAGGGTCCAGAGCTACTGACAATCCAAAGGGGCAAACGGCCAGCAAGGGAGTGTGACAGCCATCCGCCCCCTTTCCACCAAGCTCCACCCAGATTGCCACCAGCTGACAATCTGAAGCCCTGAAAATTGCCACCTGCTGACAATCCAAAGGGCAACCGGCCAGCAAGGGAGTGTGACAGCCATCCGCCCCCTTTCCACCAACCCCCACCAGGATTGCCACCTCTTGGCAATCTGTACCCCCTTAAGATTGCCACCTGTTGGCAATCTGTACCCCCGAAGATTGCCACCTGCTGACAATCTAGATCCCCTGTGATTGCCACCTGTTGGCAATCTGTACCCCCTTAAGATTGCCACCTGTTGGCAATCTGTACTCCCTAAGATTGCCACCTGCTGACAATCTAAATCCCCTGTGATTGCCACCTGTTGACAATCTGTACCCCGCTACGATTGCCGCCTTCCGACAATCTAGACCCCCTAAGATTGCCACCTGTCGGCAATCCATTAGGCCTGGCAAGTGGCAGCTAAGCACCAAAAACGCGGGTGTGATTGCCACCTGTTGGCAATCTAGCCCCCCCCCCCCACCAGGATTGCCACCTTCTGACAATCTACACCCCTTAGGATTGCCACCTGCCGGCAATTTATGAGGCCTGGCAAGTGGCAGCCAAGCACCGAAAACGCCGAACCCGAACCGTACACACAATGCGCTTTTGGGACCCTCCGCTCGCCCCCTAAGGGGACATGCTAACTGTCTTTTGGAAGCTAGCAATGGCGTTGAACTACAGCGACTGCTGTACGCGCCAGTTCACTAGCGAATCGGCCTCCAAATACCTAAAAAGAGCCGAGGTGCCTTCCTTGAGCATTCCAAAAGTAGGCCGCGGGCATACTTTTGGGATGTGTGCCACGGACGCGCTTTGCGCGAGGATCGGTTTGTTTTCCTCAGTGCCAAGGGCCAAGGGGGCTTCCCATTGAGCCTGTCAACGGGAACGCGTGTACTCGCTCGCGGGTGCGCGTTACTACCGGGGATCCGATCTATCTCCAATCGGTGAACACATATGGGCGAAGGATGTTTCAATCCGACCAGAAACATCGGGGAAGCAGGGAGCGTGTGCTGCGGGACATTCTCTTATAAGGCGCCTAAAATAAGGCCATCCCAGTACTAAGTACGCTGGGGGGTGCCTTCGAAGACCTTCACACTCTCATACTTCCCACGCATGCATTCACTGAACATGTCCAAGCCAAGGACTGATTTTTGGTGCAAGCGACTCGGCTGCAATTAAACACGTGCATGTCCACATCTGTCCATGCTAGGCTTCCAATGTGCTAGCAATCATCTGATCTGGACGCCAAGGTACGGCCAACAAGGCCGAAACGCGCAGCAGCCGCCAGGCTGCAATCACATGCGTGCACGCTCCCACTGTCAAAACACTGTCTCGCGCAACACCCCTGCTATTCTTCCTGAACTCGTCAGCTTCCAGTGTCAGGTTTCTCTGCCGCAACGCAAACACTCGCCGTAGAGCAAATTTGGACTCAAGCTTTGGCACCATGAGCAGCACAGACAGCAGGAGCTCTGCCAGCAGCAGGTTAATTAGGTCACCGTAACCCATGACGCAAGCACAAACACACCAAGGCTAGCCGCCACACTAGCACTCTCCCACTGCATACTCAACACCCCGCACAGTTTCGTGCCGGGATGGCGGAGACACCCCTGGTGGTGCAGTGCCAGCTAGAGGCGTGCCGCGACACCCTCACGGCCAACTTTTTCACGCTGAGCGGCCGCCGCATCCAGCAGCCAGTGAGATATGTCCGATCAAATGTGACACTCCGACACCTGCGCAAGACAGCACAGAGACTGGCACTGAAGGCAGAGTGCCTGAAGTCGGGCACGCAGCCCGTGCGGCTGGTGCTGAGCGACTGCTCCCTCGAGCCAGTGCATAACTTCATAGTATGGTCGCAGGAAATCCGGGCAAGACCCGCAACTCGCAGGCTCCGGAGAAAAGCCGACATGGCCGCACGCAACTTGCGAAGAGCCTTGGCGGAGAGCCTTTGCTCTAGGCCCTAGGCAGACCGTCTTGGCGGGAAAGCTCGCGGAAAAAAAAAAGGCATGCACGCGCCCGCCTTCGCAGCAAAGAGCGAAACAGAGGATCGGCACGTCCAATAAAGCCGGGCGTAGCAGCCAAGGTGCAGCGACCCTCGCAACTCGCCTGCAGCTAGCGAAGCAGGGGCCAGTTCCTAGTCCATCCTGCGATTGCATCCAGGACCCAGCCAAGCCCTGAAGAGCGTTCTGAGACCCGCCCAGCCTGAACACTCGAAACCATGATCTGGCGGCCAAGGCATGGCCGACATCGCCACCCGACCACAGAGGCCGCCAGGTCACTATTACATGCATGCCCGCTCTCACCAGCCAGCTAGCGTTCTGTGCAAGCCCCCAGGATGCCGCCGAACACATCGACCCAAAGAAGCACCCGAAGTCCGCATGCGGACGGACCCAAACTGGACCCGCGTGGCCACAAGCATTAAAATTGAGCATTGCGTGCACATGTCGGGCCCTGCCAACATGTCACGCGTGTCGGCAAGACATGCTGCGATAAAGCTAGCCCACCTGCCGCAGCGCTCCTGCACTTGCTCCAGCTGCTTGCCTGGAAACCTTGAGTGGTAGCTTAAGCTCCCACAACATGTCCGACGACCAGAGGCGCAAGTCGTGCCCGCGCATTCCGTTCAGTCGCCTGTTCTCTCTGGCTGGAGGTTCGTGACAACCCTGAAAAGCGGCAACATCCTCAAGGTGCCTGTAAGTGCCACTACAACTCGGCAGACCGTGTGCCTCGCACAGGGCCGCGAGAAGGGCTGGCGCCTCATGGGCGACCTTCCGCACGCGCGTCCCTACGAGTTCTACAAGCTGGCCGGGGCCTCCAGCAGGATCTTAACACGGGAAGTGAATTCCTCGGCACGGTCGAGGCACTGGCACAAACAAAGACCACGGACAATGCCGGCAAGATCGACATCCGGGTGGAGCTCCTGCTGC
>CAJNDT010003249.1:0-24230 GCA_905221615.1 Symbiodinium sp. CCMP2592
GGTTGTGTTTTCCTTTTGTAAGGATTGGTTGTATCGTGAAGCCCAAAGGGCTGTGCCAATCTTTGTCAGAGGGACTCAACCACAGGTCAAGGTTAGAAAAAGTTGAATAGTACTGCTTGACTGAGACAAACAGACGGATATCGATATCCCTGTTTCTGTTCATGTCCTGCCACATATCTGAGACTCGTTCCCAGTATGTTCTTTCGGCGGCAGGTGTAGCATCTCTTGGACTAGGTGACGCCGTGTGCGGCGTTTTACTCCCGTCAAGGATATAACTGTTGATACAGTCGAGGTCAGCAACTTTCTTCGCCGGGTCCGGCGGTAGACGATCTGCACGTGCTAGTCTGTGCTGGTCAGAGTTGTTCAAGCAGAGGTGTCGCACTTGTGAGTGCCTTCCTGCTATTCTGTTGAATGCTGCAAGTTTCTTCTCCAGGTATAGAGAAAACAAACCGTTTCGCGGGTGAACGTCTCCACCTTTTAAGGTGAGCCTAGACGCAATATTATTGAGATCCCCCGCAATTACATCCGGTTTAAAAGGGAGAACCTCGTTGAGGAACGCGTTCACCAGTTCGCGCCTCTGTTCTTCCTTATGAGTCATGTATGAGTTGAAATGGACGATCGCGATGGTCATGACCTTGTAAGGCCCTTTTGTACACCACATCTCGTCAAGATCGTTTGATGCTTCTTGTGAGAAGATCTCTGCGTATGACTCAAAGTCTTCCTCTGGTGGCTCATCACCCTCGACATGGCCGTTCCATTCACAGATAACCGGCGAAGGGTCGAGGTCCGACAGTGTCAGACACGCCTCTGGTGAGAGGTAAGAGCCATCAGTGGGTCCATCCTTGTCAGGATTTTTACCCTTGAGAGGGTCATATCCGATAATCTTCATGTAATCATCTCTCGTCATCCTCTGGCCGGAATATGGGTGGACCCATTCTTTTGCCTCCTTGATGGTACTGTGGTACCCAAAGGTGAGGCGGCATACCGCACCGTGGCATGCCCACAGTTGCTTCTTGGGACCACCAGCTTTAGGCTTCATTGTTCGGTGACGGTAAAAGTGGTGGACGAGAGAGATGTCTGTTGTTGGGTCACCCTTGACTCAAATATACATTGAGGGTGCCTCAGGCTCCTTGGGAGGAGAATGGATTAGCATCCCTCTGTATTCATGTTGTCGCATGGTTGCGATCGAATACTTTGACGCAAGTGCTCCTGCCTCGAGTACGAGGGTAATATGTGCTGAATTGTTGAAGCACATGTCAATAAGAGGGTGGTAATCGAATCCCTTCTCAGGTTTGAGTTTCTTTTTGGGATTCCCTGCTGGCACCGGAGCTCGATCCATATTTCCCCAGTTGCATACCACTAGGCTTAGTGATACGCTGTCTGGGTTTGAGCCCTCTATGTGTTCTCTCTTTTCGTTAACACCGGCCATCCTATTACGAACTATCTCGTAATGTGCGTCGAGCACCAGTTTGTCTTCGTAGCCAGTAAGAGAGAGAAAAGACGCCGGGTGGCTTGTTCTGGAGTCCGTGATATTGATGTGACCCTTGTTGATGCTCTTGTATTCCTCCAGGGTTGGAGCCTCTGTGGAGCTGGTGTAAGTATTAGGAGGATTATTCCTAATATCATCAAAGCTACATGGATCAACGCCTGGATGGGCTCTCATGAACGAATTCATTGCGTGGTCGCAATACATGTTGATTTTCTGGACTGCCAAATCTACGTCCTCATGTGTGAGGATGGCCTCGTATAAAACCTGACGCTCTTCTGAGATCATTACTGCTGACACTTTAGAGGTCTCGAGGCAATCGATTGGCAAGATGCACTCGCACATCTGTTGTTTACCCTGTGGGGTAAGTCGACAGTCTGCACATACAATCGTACCAAAGGAATAGCAAAAATAGCCTGTAGGCTGGTTGCAAAGATCGCAGAGAGGATTATCTGGTCGTGTCATCAGCCGTATCCTTTGGTTAAGACTCATGGCTGTCCTGCGTACTCCTACAAATCTCTCCTTGGTAGGAGGTGCAGAGGTGGAAGATGCCGAATCTCTGGGTCTGTCCCACTCCTCTTCGTCAGGAGCCTCAGAATCCTTGATCATGAGTGGACTTCGGATTTTTCGATTCCATCGACCAACCCAGATTCTCTCTTTCATTTCCTGTTGCATAGCCGGGTTAGACGATGACTTCGAGATTCGGTGCTTGCGATTTTCTCGAAGTCGAGCGCTGATGCGGTCATGTTCTCTTACGAGATCTTCCTCATCAGCAGGTTCCTCGTATTCGAGGTTGAGCTTGCTTCTGTTGACTCGATAATAACTTTCTGTTTCAGGATCGAAGAGAACTAGGAATTTCTCCTTCTCCTTTTTAGGAGATTTTGGTTTCTGTGGCTCTTCGTCTGAACTCTGACCATATTCTGCTTCAGGCTTTGGTTGGTCAAGTTTGACCTTCTTAAATTTCTCTGTGATCTCTTCCGTGGGAGATTCTTTCTTCTCCTCCGACGCTGCAGGTGCAGAGTTCGTCTTGTGAGACGGATTAACATCAACTCGGAGTTCTGAGGATGACGAAGATTTTGAGCTCTTTTCGCTTGATGCCGACTCCTCGTCTGATTCTTCGTCACGATCCTGGTTAGGATCCGGTTCCTCAGGTTCCGTCTCTGTTCCAGAAGATTCTTCCTTGGGAGGAACTACGTTGGCGGAAGTATCTTGAACAGGTTCTGGAGGTTTGTGACCTGTCGTTATCTTAAGAACTTCGGTGGCGCTTCTGGTGCCGTCGGAGTTCCAGAGCTGTCCCATAAGACTGTCCGGATCCTTGTCAGCCTCGGCCTGCCGGGCGAGCTTGGATCTCGGATGGATCTCCTTTGCAGTTGTCTCCGTTTTCGGAGGTACCTCACCTGCAGAAGCGGTTTGCTCCAGGTTTGGAGCTGTGTCAGCCTCTGTCTGTGGCAGAGAAAAAGACTTCTTGTGAGCAGATCTAGCCTTGGGAGGCTCTGGTGGCAGATTTCGCCTTGCCACTTTTCGAAGTGCCGATTCGATTTCTCGGCCGTAATTTGCGCACCATTTCTTCGACTCGTAAGTCGCTGACGGCATCTGTTCGGAGCAATGGTCTGCCCACCATGGTCCGATGCTCTTGAGCTCATCGTATTGCGATGATACCCAGAGTGTTCCAGAGGGTGCGAATACGGCGCTAAGAGTACGGGCATGCACTACATCTGGTGTAGCAAACATCCCTACTTGCGACTGCCACAGGTTTGTGACTTCGTTCACTACGTTATTTGCATCGAATACCAGAAGCAGTGCCTTATTGGCACGCAACATGGTCGGATTGGGATTCGCCAGGTTTAGCGTTGAGAACTGAACAGTGTCCCTGTTGGAACGACTGTTTGCATTCACGAGAGCTTGGAAATCTGGTGCTGTAACCACCTGCGCTAGGAGGTTTGATGGTACCAGACCGTGCCTCAGGATTGAGGATAATGCCTGTAGGTCAGTGGCATGCATGATGTAACAAGGGTTGTTCTGTCGAACAAAATCCTCCATGCCGACGGGCCTTGGCGCGTTAGTGGAGAGACGCTGTGCATGGGACTGCACAGGATTGCTCCCCGTTGCCATGAAGTCTGAGATGGTCATGTGTGACCTTGGTCTCTCTTCTTCAGGATCTGGTTCTTCAGCTCTTGGTAGCGTTCGTCGTGAACCGTGTCCTCCCACTGCCGAAAGGAAAATTTTGCTCATGGTCAACACATTTGCATCCGGTGGGATGTTAACGGCGGCATCTGTGGTTTCGGCCTTGCCATCTTTGTTATAAACCATGGTGACCACAAACCTAGACTTAGTGTTGAGGAGGACACCAAGCGCGATCTCTTGTGGTGTATACGGTGCGAGCTCTGCATCGGCCAACTTGAACATGTCCAGAAGATAATTGTGTTGGCCAGCAAAGAGATCTGGGCGCTGGTTCTGAAGGTGTCTTGTTGAGTGTGCCAACCACCTTCCGACTCTGTTGGTCTTGGAAAGAATGTGGAAGCACATCTCTGGTGAGAGACCTGTTACATCTGCCAGTTTTGGCACGGAGGAGGAATAGTCATATTCTCCGGATCCATCAAGGCTCACACATTGTTCTACCTCCGGTGGGAGGCCTGTCTGAAGGTGATGTGCAAGCATCGTACAGAAGTGGCGTGGATCACGAGCGTGATTACCGACGTTGTTATCCCAGTATACAAGGGGACTGTTGTCCCATGGTCCTTGAAGGACTCCTTCGTAGAGCCTGACTCCATGTCTGGAGTTTAGAGTGAGCCTTGCTCCACTCGCATGGCTATATCGTGAGATCAATTGAGCAAGATCTCTTGGATGCGGATTGAACACCTGTTGGTGACCCATGATGATGAATTGAGGCTCGTGATTTTTCTCACGTTTGTGAATTCGGTGTCCACCGTGTTCGGTGTTTCGACGTGATGCTTCCCGACGAGACTCGGGGTACGAGCTATCCATGTGTGGATGTCGCTCATGGTACGCCTGCACTGCCATGGGTAGGGCGTGTCCATCACGGCTACGGAAGTTTGATCGTGTGCTCATTACGGCACAATGACCAAACAGGATCAGGAACGCTTGGTTAGCCCGAAAGGCTGATTGCTGTGAGGCTCGAGGCTGAAAGCGGCTGCGGATGATACAGAACATATAATTCGCATGAACATGTCCGATCTTAATGAAAACGCAGCTCGCAGACACAAATTTTCTTTTAGACGGAAAACAGTCTAAATAGAAAATCCAGCACATGGTTGTGCTACCAGCAAACGAGACTACCACCATATTCCTTGGCAGTAAAATAATCGGTAAATCTCTGTTGAGATATCAATTCCAAGGAAGGCTACCGCGGTGGCGGCATTCTTGAGATTGTCTATGATCCACCGAACAGTGAAAGCTTTATGTTGAAGAAGTTCACGGAAGGGTGGATGAATGTCTGTTTCTGGTAAATTTCCTGTTTCCAGAGCCTGGATAAGCTCATCAGGTTGCGCCGAATGCTTTGTTAATGCATCAGCTAGGCAGTACTTCGAGCTTACATGAGCTAGGTCATCTAAAGATCCAGAGTTGGATTCCTTACGAAGCATCTGTATAAGATGGTGAGTTTCCTTCTGCTCTGGAAGGTGTGTCGTGCCTGCTGTTGTCACAAGATTGTGCGCATCTGTTCTGATATGTATAGGTACGGTCTCTGATGAGAGATCTGCCCAAAGTCCCTTGAGGAACAGGCAGGTACCAAAGCAACGCATCAGTGCGTTAAGCTCTGCCACTGTTGTGGACATTGTGGTTGTCGAAATCTTGTGAGACTCATAATCCACCAGGCTACCTCTCGAGGATGTTTCCTTAATAGAGGATTCAGAGAAATCGTTCTTCTTGGAAGAAGCAGCTGCTGCTGATTGTTTCATTCCCTTTATCTTTGGATTTCGATCTTCAGCAAGGAAAATAACATGTGCTCTCTGAGATGATTTGTCATCATTGTTCCTGTAGGAAGCATCAGGGTAACCGAGGCTTCTGAGATTTCCTTTCAGCGGCCAAAAACGCAATTCTACTTCGGTAGACTTCAAAATCCTAACAAGCTTGTTCAATTCTCGAATATCACCGATAGTAGGCTTGGCAGCCTTACTCGCACACCGACTGAAGCGATAACAGATGTGAGCTTGAGTCCGGCTTTGTAGCCAGTTGATCTGTCCTAAAACACCTCTGTAAGCAGTGTGCTGCTGTGGTGTGCATTGTTGCTCATTGTTGAGCTTCTTATCAAAAACAATTTCCTCTAGAGCTTCAACAGCTAGGTTCTGATTTACTGAGATATGTGCTGGCACTGATGCTGTAGCATCCTTCCAGACTAATCTCTGTCCTACAAACATGATATCATTCGTGTCTTCAGAACCTACTGCAAACTCCTTTTTGATCGATTCAATCACAGCCTTACGAAAGGTGTCATCACCGGCCATGCACAGGTCATCTACATGCAAACAGACTACTCCGTGTACCTGTCTACCCTTGGCATTGTTGCCTGCTATGGGATCTAGGAGATAGTCAATCGCTGATTCCATGGTCTTAGGCTGAGACTTCTTGAGCTCAGCATCTGCTGTTGCAGACTGCTTACCATACAGAACATATGTACAGCGATCCGCACGGGTTGGCACCAGGCCGTAAGACAGGAGTGCCTTATCAACGATGTTCCACCATCTTCGAGGTGCATCGTCAAGTCCATAAGCGGGTTTCTTCATCCTCGCTGCAATGTAGGGAGGATAACCTGCTTCAGGAGGAATCTGACAGATTATGTCTCTCGACTCATCATAGGCCTCACCCTGCAGAAAAGCAGTCTTTAGGTCGATGTGTGTCAGATTCCACAGCTTGTTAGCTGCTAGTTGAATCGCTAAGCGGAAACCTTGGCGACTCGCAGCAGGACTATCAGTTTGCTGTATGTCCTTTTGTCGATCCTGGAAACCTCTTAGGACCCATCGGGCCTTGCACTTAAGGAAGTTTCCGTCCTTCTCTCTTTTTAGAGTCAGGACCCATCGACCAGTGACATAATTTCGGATGTTTCCGAGTTTCCGTGTATCGACGAGCTCAAAGACATCATTGTCTAGCCAGCTGTGATATTCTGCTGCTTTCGCTTCATCAAACTGTTTCTTCATCTCACGCTTTTCTTTGGCGGTTGCCTCCTTCCGTTGTGCCTTCTGGGTCAGATTTGCGGAGTTCCTGGGGGAACTTAGGGATAAGGCCTTGTCCTCTTCCGTGAGAAGATCATACTCTTCACGGATGGCAGATCGGAACCTTTTGGTGGGTTTATACCGTGTTCGGTCTGACCTCACT
The DNA here is from genome assembly GCA_905221615.1 of Symbiodinium sp. CCMP2592. NCBI lineage: Eukaryota > Dinophyceae > Suessiales > Symbiodiniaceae > Symbiodinium > Symbiodinium sp. CCMP2592. The sequence goes on from CAJNDT010003249.1 coordinate 6,818, forward strand.
CTTGATGTTACCTCTCTGATGTCTACGGGTCCGCCATGCATGTACCGAGGCATGGAGAAAGAACCTGTGTTAATGCACAGTTTCTGTTCTTCTGTGAGAAGGACCCAGTCCTTCTCATCTACGACCAGGTCACCTTCCTCATCAGAGTAATACCTTGTGTCTTCTGACTCGGCATCGCTCTCCGGTTCTGGTGAACCAGAGGGGTGAGGAGGAGCGGACAGTTGTCCGGGGTCGTCCGGGACCAGTTCTTCTTCAGAATCTTCTTCATCTTGTTGTAACGGAAGAATGGGTCCCTGTGGATGTGCCTTCGGTTTAGGTTTTGGTGTCGGCACCTGTGAAGGTGATTTCTGTTTGTGCGGCGAAACTTCCCTTTCCGATGAAGACCTTGGCGACACATCACCCCCCAGACGCCGAGGAGACGGAACGCGAGGAGGCGGATGCACGCGAGGCTTAGCCCGAGCAGGAGCCACGGGCTCATCGGAGGAAACGGCCGGTAGTCGCGGTGGAGGGATGGGAGGAGGAGGACGCGACGGCGGCGTGCCGGGAGGCATCGGCTGATCTGGTTCCGGCATAGAGACATCGTCAGATGTGATCCGTGAGCGATTAGTGCTCATGGGTTCTGACGGGTCTGACGGCGAAACCTCTTAGTCCGACATGATAACATCCGGCGGTGTTCGCACGGACGGTGAAGTCTTGCCGCCTGTCATCTGGAAGAGCACCCCCGAGAAGGTTGATGGGTGTACTTTATTCCAGGAAACCTGGGGCGGCAAGCAACACGTCATAGTCGAATTGGGCTTCTTCTTGTTCCAGAAGACAAGAACGCCATCAGTTACACTGGTGAGTGCTTTGACTGTTCCAAATGTACCTCTGTATAGAGTACACTGTTCGAAACCAGACCCTGGTAAGAGTCTTGACCTAAGGCGAGTAATGTCTGACACCAAGGCATCAAGGGACGGTGATGGTTTGGAATGATGCAATGGTAATTCAGTTTTACTCGATAAGGAATTTACTCTAGCAACAAGTGATCTGATTTTCGGATCTTGCAGGAGTTTGGAATCCTTGAGAGGATTTGCTGTCAAAAGTGAATACTCTTGGTCAAGAAGTTCCGAAAGTCCCTGGAGGAATTCATCTCCAGAGTATCCTAGTATGTCTGTGACTAAAGAAAGATGAGATGCATATGTATCTCTCTTCAGGAATCTTGCCAAACACGAGGCAAAGGTCTCACAGAATTCATAAGGATACACTTGTGCGAGTTTCGTTTTAAGACCGTAGCCTTGAATTCCCTTTTCGTCTCCTGGTGGAGATGTTGGAGATTTCGTTTTGGCAGAATGCCTCTGGAGAGGAGTTAGAACCTGCGGTGGCAGGTTGTGCATGAAAATCGAGGATTTCGATTCAGAGTATCCTTTTGGATCTTTCATGCCATAGGCTTGTAGGTTACAGACCTCATAGCTGATCTTGCGGTTGGAAAACAGGCGTTTTGCTTCTGGTGAAGACCAGAGCCTGCAGTAGTATGGGTTCTCAAGAACAAAGTAACGTCCGAGCTTCATTTGGTGGTCTGCGACCGATTCACAGAATTTTAAAACAGAAAGTCTCTTGGCAGAGCATTTCTTCCACTGTGAGTACCAGCTAGACCACTGAGAGTGATCGGGTGACATAACAATAATAGTAGGTTCTTGTTCCTTGATGATCCTAAGAAGATTGGAGCGACCTTGCGGTTGCTCAAGATCTAGACCACTACGCAAGTCGACTGGCTGAACTACTCGCAGACCTGACAGGGCAGCCTTGTGACTCATACGGGGAGATCCACCGTAGAGTTCTAGGAAGTCAATCTTCCCAGTGCTGGTGACCTGCCAGTGACACTCTTGGTGCGGAACCGTTAGGTCTGTCGACTGCAGGGAAGCATCAAAGGTGACCATGCAACTTGCGTGGTCAGAACCTTCTGACGTCAGAGTTTCCTCATCAGGCGCGAGAGGAATCTCCACATCAGATGTTAGGTCATAATTTTTCCTCAGTTTTGAGATATTAACGCGGACGATGCGTGTTCCAAGATCCACACCTACCATGGATCCTCCGAGTTCGGAGATCACCTTTCCTTTTAGCCACGATCCATGTTTGGACCCAGTTGATCCAATCTTAGACTTATCTTCTGACCAATAGAAAACCTTATCTCCCAAAGAGAAAGGTCCTTCGGTCATTGACAGTCTAGCCGCAAGATCTCTGCGCAGATCATCAGATTGGCGTGCCTCTTGGTAAGCCCTGTTGGCAAGCTCCTTAATGGCTCTCGCAGTGACTTCCGTACCAGTTGGATTACCTGTCAACTGATTGGGATCAGCGTTCTCTGGTGTTATAACATCTCGAGGACGCCTACCAAAGGCCATTTCTAAAGGAGTAACTCCTCCATAGGTAATCGAAGAGTTTCTTGCCAAACATGCTTGTCGAACGAGGTTGCCATACTTCATGGTGATTCCGTTATACTGCGGGTCACCATCCTTCAGGATCTGAAGTATGATCTTAATCTGATGCTTCAGCAATCTTACAGCAGCTTCGGCCCTGTTGGGCCATGGTGTTCCAGGTCCTGTGGCTACAGGCTTGATATTCTGCCGATTGTAATAAGCCTCCATTTTTGGAGTCATGAATGCTTGATCTCCAACTACAACCCTTGGGTTGATCTGAAATTTCTCAAAATAGTCATTCATAATCGACATTGTAGTATGCTCTTCCTTATCCTGGACTACTTCGGAAGTCAACAGGTTTGTTGCTACGTCATAGAGAATAAGAAATATCAAGCGACTATTTTTGCCGGGAATTGGAAGCTCACCGTGATCTACGAAGGTGAGATCACCGAAAGTCTCTGATCTTAAACCGGAAATCTTCGCTCTTGAAGGAGCTCTCACGTGTTCCTGACAGGCTGAACACTTTTTGACCAGTTGGTCATATAGATCATATATCTCCTTTGGGATCTGTAAGGCTTTCGTGCGTCGCTTGAACTGATCCGTACTCATATGACGGTGCTTAAGGTGAAGCTTATAGAGTTCTACAGGGTCCTTAAGCTTCCCATGAATCCTGCGAAGAGCAATGGGAAGAGATGGCGATGGTTCTGCGACAATCTCTTCACCTGTAGGTGAGTCTGTACCAGGAGCGGGGTATTCTCTTGACTCAAGCGGCTTTACCTCCGTCCCGTCATCAGCTCCTGGGACCATAGACTTCTCCTCAACAGGAGGTTTGACCGCATATTTGCGGGTTTTCTTCAGAAGGTTTTTAAGACCCTTTGGAGTCTTTGTATTCGCAGGTGGAACCTCAAGTCTTTCTTCTTCTGGAGGTTCGTGCGGTGCAGATGATTCTGCAGGTTTGTCTCTAGAGCCTGATGATGGTTCCGATGGTTCGGAAGGCTCAGGAGCATCACAAGATGGTTCTGGTGGATCAGGTTTCTTGGCAGATGATTCTGCCGGATCAGATGGAAGAGGCTTCTTCTTACCTGGAATGCCCTTCGGTGGTGGATCAGCTGCTCCTTCAGGTGCTTTGTCGCAACCTTTGAGGAACGTATGAGGCTTTTTCTGTACTGCTGGACAGCGACCTTCCGGGATCTTAGTATAAGATCTTCTTTCTTCCTTTGGCTTCTTAGCTCCTAGAGCAGTCTCCGTCGCACTGAACGACGTACCTGACTTAGGGAGATACTTCCTGGTGGAAGTGAAGCCTAGAAGGTCCAATACCAACTGGTTATTGGTACTAATCGGAAGGGGGGTTTTGTACAAACCGAAAGCTTCACACGTTGCTAGGTCAGCTGTGGGACTACACTCGAGGGTCATTCTTAGATTCCTCATCTGTTCGATGGAGAACAAAATGGGAACTCTCCCCTGATCCAGAACCTCGATGGTTGTATCTCTTCTGGGAGTTGTGTTGAACCATAGAGTTACACGCTCCTTGATAAGAGCTGTTTCACTATCTGCGAAAGAAAACTTCGTGTTCGAAGGTGAGAAAGTGAAATCAATCATGCCTGGGGCACGTTGCTTCACGGCCTTGATAAGCCTGTTCACCGCATAGCGGGAACCCATAGCCCTAGTACAACCTGAGTCAAGTATGACAAAGGTAGGGTTCGTATCAAGATTGATCCGCTCTGTGAGAGCAGATAGGACGGTGTGCTGCAACGGAAACACCGCTGTTGCAGTTTCAACACCTTGCCCCTCGGATGGTTCACAGACCTGGGGCACGTAACTCACTGATGAGTTGAACACGGGTTCTTGGTGCGCGCTCGGATCTGTGCCTCTACCTGATGATCCTGCTTGATTTCTTCTCTTCTTTCTCCGTGTTGTTCTTCGTGAGGCTTGTGATGCATAGTATGTATAAGACGTTTGATCGTCATAAGCGGCATAATTCCAACTGGAGTCAGTATAATAACTGTCCTCATACCATGAATCCCAGCTCGGTGCGGTGTAACTCTCATAGGCCTGTGGAGATCCAGTTTGGTCTCCTTGTAAGGAGGCAGACTTAGCTGTATCCTTACCTTTGCCTTTTGCCTTTGCGCCTTTGAAGGAGCTTCCTTTATCTCCTTTGTCCTTTCCTTTTCCTTTGCCTTTTCCACCTTTCCCTTTTTCCTTTCCTTTACCTTTACCGAAATAGCTGGAATCAGTTGGATCATGTTCTGCCTGGTTGGCTCTCCCTTTTCCGCGGTATGACCTAAAACGGACACGTCCTTTTCGCTTGCCACCCTTTGCTCTTCCCGGTGATCCGGGACGCATTCTTGGTCTTCTTCCCTTTTTGAATCTCCTTGCAACGAAGGCCTCATGGTCATCAACTGTCCAGAAGACAGCTTCTTCATCCTCGGCGGCAAGAAAGCCTTCCTCAGGGTGTCTTCGTCTTGGAGCCAGAATCCATCGACTCCATCGTATTCACCCTGATCGAGGATGAGGAAGTTTCGACCTCCGCGTTTACGGCGTTGGTCTCTCCTTCCATGGCGGTCCTTCTTGTGAGAAGAGTGCCGAATGTTGGGATCCTGCAGACCAGTTCTGGTCGTTGAGAACTGATCGAACATGGGCTGCCGTACCACAGGGTACGTGTAGGTCTCAATTCGGTGACCTTGGTTGGTCAATGCTGTTACCAACCTCTCACGTTGCATCTCATTTAGGTCGGACTGCACTAGGAAGAGGAGAGCTAGGAGATTATCGTTCAGAGGAAACGCTCTTCGATGATTGTCAAGGCGTTCATTGTTCCATGTTTCGAAATAGCGTGCGGCATATGTGTCTCTCTCGGCTGCATCCTGCATGCGCAAGAAGGTTTGGTCTGCCTGCACAGCTTGCATGAAATCTGGATGGGCATCCTCCAGAGCTATCTCTGGTAAGAGATCCATCCATGAGTTTTTCACGAGCTGTAGCACGATCTCAAACTTGGCAATCCAAGTCACAAAGTCTTGGTTGCCCTTCCATGCCTTGAATAGGCCGAGGAAACGCCACAGGAAAACGTACTGTTCTCCTTTCACGAAAAAGGGACGCATCTTCTTCTTGAAGTAATCTACTCCATCTGGGGCTGCAAGCCTTTCTCGGTTCAGTGATTCCTTTTGTACTGCGGCCAATCCGGAGAGCCTCGTCTTGAGAGACGGACCTCTTTTGGTGTCATCCAGCGTTGTTATGTCGCACCAGTCGTCAATCAACTGTTCATACTCAAACCACGAGGTGGTGCCATCATAGGAAGGCGCGATCTTGGGCGTTATGCCTAATGATGCAAGCATGCGGTCAGATGTTGCATATGACTGTGCGACATAAGTGGCTGGACCTTGGGAGGTCTCTTCGTTCTCATATCCCCCGGAGGATTGGGAACTGTCGTCGGCTTCGCTATGCGAGCCCGACATTGTGCTGCCTCTTATCCGCTTGGTTAAGCGTTCGGCGAGGCCGACCGCTGTAGCGGACTTTGGGAGGCGGGCGGCCCTTTCCGGGCTCCGCTACCAGAAAACTGAGCCGATACACCCACAAGGAAATGCTCCTTGTTAGGAGGTGTATGACCAGTTTATTCCCTAAGGGTCAAAGGGCAGCGCCCTGCACACGGACAGTAGTTGTTTTGTCTTGCTACGCAAGGAGAGCTTGTCTTGTCTCAATATGGTAAAACCACTGTGAGCCAATGGGCAGCGGAATGTATATGTATGAGCATGCAGCCATTGCTGTAGGTACCTGTTAGAGCTACCCCTTTAGAGGTTTACGCAAACAGGGGGAGGGGGGCGAGGGGGCGGATGGAAGGGGGGATCGGGCCAACACGATCCGGGCATATACCATATTATAACACTTAAACACCCCAAATTGTAGCACTAAAACAACAAAACAACTTTCAAAAAAAAATGTGTAGGGGGTGTCTTAATTTCAAAAAAGAAAGAGCCCAAATAAATTATTGTTTAATACTTTTCGTTTTGCGTTGTCTCAAACCCTTATGTCTAAATCTCAAACCCTCAAAACCCTAATGCCTAAATGTAAGTGGTGGCCTTGCCACAAGTTTCATGTGTGCCAGATGACAAGATGCTGGCCCTGGCAACACAGCTGATACTTTGAAACAGATCAAAGTGCTGCAGAGGCTCTAGCAAGGGTCTGGGCCGCCCCACCTTCACCAGCCCACAGAGGGGCCTTGCCTGTCCTTGCAGAGGCTCTAGCAAGGGTCTGGGCCGCCCAATACAACCCAGTACAGCCCTGTCAGATCCTTCCAAGAGGAACTTCACCAACCCACAGAGGGGGCTTTGCCTGCCCTCTCAGAGGCTGTGTTTGTTTTGGGTTTTCCTTTTTTTAGTTTCCCGACAAGATAGGGAAATAGGAAAATAAGGAAATCAGGACATAGGGAAATAGGGAAACAAGGGAATAACGAAAATAGCGGAATAAGAGAATAAGAAAACAGGTAAAAGGGTGACCTAAGTTCAATATTCTATACCCTAAATCTCGTATTAGTATTGGTATTTGTAGATTTGGTTCAATTTACTTAAACTCGATTGCATTTTGGTGGTGGTGGTGGCGGAATATTTAATTCAATTTACTTAAACTCGATTGCAACAATTTGTGCAAGCGGCTATGCATATCCAAGGATATGACTTTAAGTGTATTTGCTTCAATTTGAAAAGAATGTAATGGAATACCACGCACGGTGTAATTCGCAAGCTCAATTTATGGGGACTTGAGGGTTTAGGGTTTAGGGTTTAGGGCTAGTAGGGGGCTGCTTAGTCCAACGGTGGAGTAGGAGCGTGCCCTAGTAGGGGGCTGCTTACTCCAACGTTGGTAGGAGCGTGCCTAGTAGGGGGCTGCTTACTCCAACGTTGGAGTAGGAGCGTGCCCAGTAGGGGCTGCTTACTCCAACGTTGGAGTAGGAGCGTGCCCTAGTAGGGGGCTGCTTACTCCAACGTTGGAGTAGGAGTGTGCCCTAGTAGGGGGCGGCTTACTCCAACGTTGGAGTAGGAGCGTGCCCTAGTAGGGGGCTGCTTACTCCAACGTTGGAGTAGGAGCGTGCCCTACTTGTAGGGGGCTGCTTACTCCAACGTTGGAGTAGGAGCGTGCCCTAGTAAAGGGGTTACTCCAACATTGGAGTAGAAGCGTGCCCTAGTAGGGGGCTGCTTACTCCAACGTTGGAGTAGAAGCGTGGCCTAGTTTACTCCAACGTTGGAGTAGGAGCGTGCCCTAGTAGGGGGCTGCTTACTCCAACGTTGGAGTAGGAGCGTGCCCTAGTAGGGGGCTGCTTACTCCAACGTTGAGTAGGAGCGTGCCTGTAGGGGCTGTACTCCAACGTGGAGTAGGAGCGTGCCCTAGTAGGGGGCTGTTGACTGAACGGTGGCGTTTGAAGCGTGCCCTAGTAGGGGGCTGCTTACTCCAACGTTGGAGTAGAAGCGTGGCCTAGTAGGGGGCTGCTTACTCCAACGTTGGAGTAGGAGCGTGCCCTAGTAGGGGGCTGCTTACTCCAACGTTGGAGGAGGAGCGTGCCCTAGTAGGGGGCTGCTTACTCCAACGTTGGAGTAGGAGCGTGCCCTAGTAGGGGGCTGCTTACTCCAACGTTGGAGTAGAAGCGTGCCCTAGTAGGGGGCTGCTTACTCCAACGTTGGAGTAGGAGCGTGCCCTAGTAGGGGGCTGCTTACTCCAACGTTGGAGTAGGAGCGTGCCCTAGTAGGGGGCTGCTTACTCCAACGTTGGAGTAGGAGCGTGCCCTAGTAGGGGGCTGCTTACTCCAACGTTGGAGTAGGAGCGTGCCCTAGTAGGGGGCTGCTTTCTCCAACGTTGGAGTGGGAGCGTGCCCTAGTAGGGGGCTGCTTACTCCAACGTTGGAGTAGGAGCGTGCCCTAGTAGGGGGCTGCTTACTCCAACGTTGGAGTAGGAGCGTGCCCTATTAGGGGGCTGCTTACTTGAACGGTGGAGTAAAAGCGTGCCCTAGTAGGGGGCTGCTTACTCCAACGTTGGAGTAGAAGCGTGCCCTAGTAGGGGGCTGCTTACTCCAACGTTAGAGTAGGAGCGTGCCCTAGTAGGGGGCTGCGTACTCCAACGTTGGAGTAGGAGCGTGCCTAGTAGGGGGCTGCTTACTCCAACGTTGGAGTAGAAGCGTGCCCTAGTAGGGGGCTGCTTACTCCAACGTTGGAGTAGGAGCGTGCCCTAGTAGGGGGCTGCTTACTCCAAATTTGGAGTAGAAGCGTGCCCTAGTAGGGGGTTGCTTACTCCAACGTTGGAGTAGAAGCGTGCCCTAGTAGGGGGCTGCTTACTCCAACGTTGGAGTAGGAGCGTGCCCTAGTAGGGGGCTGCTTACTCCAACGTTGGAGTAGGAGCGTGCCCTAGTCGGGGGCTGCTTACTCCAACGTTGGAGTAGGAGCGTGCCCTAGTAGGGGGCTGCTTACTCCAACGTTGGAGTAGGAGCGTGCCCTAGTAGGGGGCTGCTTACTCCAAAGTTGGAGTAGAAGCGTGCCCTAGTAGGGGGCTGCTTACTCCAACGTTGGAGTAGAAGCGTGCCCTAGTAGGGGGCTGCTTACTCCAACGTTGGAAGGGAAAGCGTTGTGCCCCTAGTAGGGGGCTGCTTACTCCAAAGTGGAGTAGAACGCGTGCCCCTAGTAGGGGGCGCTTACTCCACGTTGGAGTTAGGAGGGGCCCCAGAAGGGGCTGCTTACTCCAACGTTGGAGTAGAAGCGTGCCCTAGTAGGGGGCTGCTTACTCCAACGTTGGAGTAGAAGCGTGCCCTCGTAGGGGGCTGCTTACTCCAACGTTGGAGTAGAAGCGTGCCCTAGTGGGGGGCTGCTTACTCCAACGTTGGAGTAGGAGCAGGCCCTAGTAGGGGGCTGCTTACTCCAACGTTGGAGTAGGAGCGTGCCCTAGTAGGGGGCTGCTTACTCCAACGTTGGAGTAGGAGCGTGCCCTAGTAGGGGGCTGCTTACTCCAACCTTGGAGTAGGAGCGTGCCCTAGTAGGGGGCTGCTTACTCCAACGTTGGAGTAGGAGCGTGCCCTAGTAGGGGGCTGCTTACTCCAACGTTGGAGTAGAAGCGTGCCCTAGAGGGGGCTGCTTACTCCAACGTTGGAGTAGGAGCGTGCCCTAGTAGGGGGCTGCTTACTCCAACGTTGGAGTAGGAGCGTGCCCTAGTTAGGGGCTTGCGACTCCACGTTGGAGTAGGAGAGTGCTAGTAGGGGCTGATTACTTGAACGGTTGGAGGGAAAGCGTGTGCCCTATAGGGGGCTGCTTACTCAACGTGGAGTAGAAGCGTGCCTAGAGGGGGCTGGCTTGACTTCCAAAGTTGGAGTAGGAGCGTGCCTAGTAGGGGGATGCTTTACTCCAACGTTGGAGTAGGAGCGTGCCCGAGTTAGGGGGATTGCTTTTACTTCAAACGTTGAGTAGAAGAGTGCCCTAGGTAGGGGCGATTTACTCCAACCGTTGGAGTAGAAGCGTGACCTTAGTAGGGGGCTTGCTTTACTCCAAAGTTGGAGTAGGAGAGTGCCTAGTTTAGTAGCAGAGTAGGGGGCTGCTTACTCCAACGTTGGAGTAGGAGCGTGCCCTAGTAGGGGGCTGCTTACTCCAACGTTGGAGTAGGAGCGTGCCCTAGTAGGGGGCTGCTTACTCCAACGTTGGAGTAGAAGCGTGCCTAGTAGGGGGCTGCTTACTCCAACGTTGGAGTAGAAGCGTGCCCTAGTAGGGGGCTGCTTACCTTGAATGGGGGTTTGCTAAACTTAAAGCCAAATTTCCGGGATTTTGGGGTGGGCGTTTTGGGTGACAAATTCTGTTCATAGAATAGCGTTTTTATTAGGCCGGAGGGCCGATCGCGAGCTCCCCCCCATTCTGGGCCTAAAATACAAACGGAACTGGTGCAGATTCGGGCCTAAACCATAAAATAATTAAAGCCAAATTTCCTGGATTTTTGGGTGGGCGTTTTGGGTAACAAATTCTGTTCATAGAATAACGTTTTTATTAGGCCGGAGGGCCGATCTCGAGGCCCCCCTCCATTCTGGGCCTAAAATACAAACGGAACTGGTGCAGATCCGGGCTTAAACCATAAACGTGTAAGGTTTAGCGTTTAAAGCCAAATTTCTTGGATTTTGGGGTGTGCGTTTTGGGTGACAAATTCTGTTCATAGAATAGCGTTTTTATTAGGCCGGAAGGCCGATCTCGAGCTCCCCCCCATTCTGGGCCTAAAATACAAACGGAACTGGTGCAGATTCGGGCTTAAACCATAAAATAATTAAAGCCAAATTTCCTGGATTTTTGGGTGGGCGTCTTGGGTAACAAATTCTGTTCATAGAATAGCGTTTTTATTAGGCCGGAGGGCCGATCTCGAGGTCCCTTCCATTCTGGGCCTAAAATACAAACGGAACTGGTGCAGATTCGGGCCTAAACCATAAACGTTTAGGGTTTAGCGTCACACGAATAAAGCTCCTGCCGGGGGAGAGGGAGGGGTGAGGATTTTTGTTGGTGGGGGGAGGGGGGCGAGGGGGCGGATAGAAGGGGGGATCGGGCCAACACGATCCGGGCATATACCATATTATAACACTTAAACACCCCAAATTGTAGCACTAAAACAACAAAACAACTTTCAAAAAAAAAATGTGTAGGGGGTGTCTTAATTTCAAAAAAGAAAGAGCCCAAATAAATTATTGTTTAATACTTTTCGTTTTGCGTTGTCTCAAACCCTTATGTCTAAATCTCAAACCCTCAAAACCCTAATGCCTAAATGTAAGTGGTGGCCTTGCCACAAGTTTCATGTGTGCCAGATGACAAGATGCTGGCCCTGGCAACACCGTTGATACTTTGAAACAGATCAAAGTGCTGCAGAGGCTCTAGCAAGGGTCTGGGCCGCCCCACCTTCACCAGCCCACAGAGGGGCCTTGCCTGTCCTTTCAGAGGCTCTAGCAAGGGTCTGGGCCGCCCAATACAACCCAGTACAGCCCTGTCAGATCCTTCCAAGAGGAACTTCACCAACCCACAGAGGGGGCTTTGCCTGCCCTCTCAGAGGCTGTGTTTGTTTTGGGTTTTCCTTTTTTTAATTTCTCGACAAGATAGGGAAATAGGGAAATAAGGAAATCATGACATAGGGAAATAGGGAAACAAGGGAATAACGAAAATAGCGGAATAAGAGAATAAGAAAACAGGGAAAAGGGTGACCTAAGTTCAATATTCTATACCCTAAATCTCGTATTAGTATTGGTATTTGTAGATTTGGTGCAATTTACTTAAACTCGATTGCATTTTGGTGGTGGTGGTGGCGGAATATTTAATTCAATTTACTTAAACTCGATTGCAACAACTTGTGCAACCGGCTATGCATATCCAAGGATATGACTTTAAGTGTATTTGCTTCAATTTGAAAAGAATGTAATGGAATACCACGCACAGTAAGTCGCAAGCTCAATTTATGGGGACTTGAGGGTTTAGTGTTTAGGGTTTTAGGGCTAGTAGGGGGCTGCTTACTCCAACGGTGGAGTAGGAGCGTGCCCTAGTAGGGGGCTGCTTACTCCAACGTTGGAGTAGGAGCGTGCCCTAGTAGGGGGCTGCTTACTCCAACGTTGGAGTAGGAGCGTGCCCGAGCAGGGGGCTGCTTTCTCCAACGTTGGAGTAGGAGCGTGCCCTAGTAGGGGGCTGCTTACTTGAACGGTGGAGTGAAAGCGTGCCCTAGTAGGGGGCTGCTTACTCCAACGTTGGAGTAGAAGCGTGCCCGAGGAGGGGGCTGCTTACCTTGAATGGGGGTTTGCTAAACTTAAAGCCAAATTTCCTGGATTTTGTGGTGGGCGTTTTGGGTGACAAATTCTGTTCATAATAGCGTTTTTATTAGGCCGGAGGGCCGATCTCGAGCTCCCCCCCATTCTGGGCCTACAATACAAACGGAACTGGTGCAGATTCGGGCCTAAAACATAAAATAATTAAAGCCAAATTTCCTGGATTTTTGGGTGGGCGTTTTGGGTAACAAATTCTGTTCATAGAATAGCGTTTTTATTAGGCCGGAGGGCCGATCTCGAGGCCCCCCTCCATTCTGGGCCTAAAATACAAACGGAACTGGTGCAGATCCGGGCTTAAACCATAAACGTGTAAGGTTTAGCGTTTAAAGCCAAATTTCTTGGATTTTGGGGTGTGCGTTTTGGGTGACAAATTCTGTTCATAGAATAGCGTTTTTATTAGGCCGGGGAGCCGATCTCGAGGTACCCGCCTATTCTGGGCTTAGAATACAGACCGAACTGGTGCAGATTCGGGCCTAAACCATAAACGTTTAGGGTTTAGCGTTTAAAGCCAAATTTCCTGGATTTTGGGGTTGGCGTTTTGGGTGACAAATTCTGTTCATAGAATAGCCTTTTTATGAGGCCGGAGGGCCGATCTCGAGGTCCCTTCCATTCTGGGCTTAAAATACAAACGGAACTGGTGCAGATTCGGGCCTAAACCATAAACGTTTAGGGTTTAGCGTCGCACGAATAAAGCTCGTGCGGGGGGAGAGGGAGGGGTGAGGATTTTTGTTGGGGGGGGGAGGGGGGCGGGGGGAGGGGGCGGATAGAAGGGGGGATCGGGCCAACACGATCCGGGCATATACCATATTATAACACTTAAACACCCCAAATTGTAGCACTAAAACAACAAAACAACTTAAAAAAAAAAATGTGTAGGGGGGTGTCTTAATTTCAAAAAAGAAAGAGCCCAAATAAATTATTGTTTAATACTTTTCGTTTTGCGTTGTCTCAAACCCTTATGTCTAAATCTCAAACCCTCAAAACCCTAATGCCTAAATGTAAGTGGTGGCCTTGCCACAAGTTTCATGTGTGCCAGATGACAAGATGCTGGCCCTGGCAACACCGTTGATACTTTGAAACAGATCAAAGTGCTGCAGAGGCTCTAGCAAGGGTCTGGGCCGCCCCACCTTCACCAGCCCACAGAGGGGCCTTGCCTGTCCTTTCAGAGGCTCTAGCAAGGGTCTGGGCCGCCCAATACAACCCAGTACAGCCCTGTCAGATCCTTCCAAGAGGAACTTCACCAACCCACAGAGGGGGCTTTGCCTGCCCTCTCAGAGGCTGTGTTTGTTTTGGGTTTTCCTTTTTTTAATTTCTCGACAAGATAGGGAAATAGGGAAATAAGGAAATCAGGACATAGGGAAATAGGGAAACAAGGGAATAACGAAAATAGCGGAATAAGAGAATAAGAAAACAGGGAAAAGGGTGACCTAAGTTCAATATTCTATACCCTAAATCTCGTATTAGTATTGGTATTTGTAGATTTGGTTCAATTTACTTAAACTCGATTGCATTTTGGTGGTGGTGGTGGCGGAATATTTAATTCAATTTACTTAAACTCGATTGCAACAACTTGTGCAAGCGGCTATGCATATCCAAGGATATGACTTTAAGTGTATTTGCTTCAATTTGAAAAGAATGTAATGGAATACCACGCACGGTGTAATTCGCAAGCTCAATTTATGGGGACTTGAGGGTTTAGGGTTTAGGGTTTAGGGCTAGTAGGGGGCTGCTTACTCCAACGGTGGAGTAGGAGCGTGCCCTAGTAGGGGGCTGCTTACTCCAACGTTGGAGTAGGAGCATGCCCTAGTAGGGGGCTGCTTACTTGAACGTGGAGTAAAGCGTGCCCTAGTGGGGGCTGCTTACTCCAACGTTGGAGTAGGAGCGTGCCCTAGTAGGGGGCTGCTTGCTCCAACGTTGGAGTAGAAGCGTGCCCTAGTAGGGGGCTGCTTACTCCAACGTTGGAGTAGAAGCGTGCCCTAGTAGGGGGCTGCTTACTCCAACGTTGGAGTAGGAGCGTGCCCTAGTAGGGGGCTGCTTACTCCAACGTTGGAGTAGGAGCGTGCCCTAGTAGGGGGCTGCTTACTCCAACGTTGGAGTAGGAGCGTGCCCAGTAGGGGGCTGCTTACTGCAACGTTGGAGTAGAAGCGTGCCCTAGTAGGGGGCTGCTTACTCCAACGTTGGAGTAGAAGCGTGCCCTAGTAGGGGGCTGCTTACTTGAACGGTGGAGTGAAAGCGTGCCCTAGTAGGGGGCTGCTTACTCCAAAGTTGGAGTAGAAGCGTGCCCTAGTAGGGGGCTGCTTACTCCAACGTTGGAGTAGGAGCGTGCCCTAGTAGGGGGCTGCTTACTCCAACGTTGGAGTAGGCGTGCCCTAGTAGGGGGCGGCTTACTCCAACGTTGGAGTAGGAGCGTGCCCCAGTAGGGGGCTGCTTACTTGAACGGTGGAGTAAAAGCGTGCCCTAGTAGGGGGCTGCTTACTCCAACGTTGGAGTAGGAGCCTGCCCTAGTAGGGGGCTGCTTACTTGAACGTTGGAGTGAAAGCGTGCCCTAGTAGGGGGCTGCTTACTCCAACGTTGGAGTAGAAGCGTGCCCTAGTAGGGGGCTGCTTACTCCAACGTTGGAGTAGAAGCGTGCCCTAGTGGGGGGCTGCGTACTCCTACGTTGGAGTAGGAGCGTGCCCTAGTAGGGGGCTGCTTACTCCAACGGTGGAGTAGGAGCGTGCCCTAGTAGGGGGCTGCTTACCTTGAGTGGGGGTTTGCTAAACTTAAAGCCAAATTTCCTGGATTTTGGGGTGGGCGTTTTGGGTGACAAATTCTGTTCATAGAATAGCGTTTTTATTAGGCCGGAGGGCCGATCTCGAGCTCCCCCCCATTCTGGGCCTAAAATACAAACGGAACTGGTGCAGATTCGGGCCTAAACCATAAAATAATTAAAACCAAATTTCCTGGATTTTTGGATGGGCGTTTTGGGTAACAAATTCTGTTCATAGAATAGCGTTTTTATTAGGCCGGAGGGCCGATCTCGAGGCCCCTTCCATTCTGGGCCTAAAATACAAACGGAACTGATGCAGATTCGGGCTTAAACCATAAACGTTTAAGGTTTAGCGTTTAAAGCCAAATTTCTTGGATTTTGGGGTGTGCGTTTTGGGTGACAAATTCTGTTCATAGAATAGCGTTTTTATGAGGCCGGAGGGCCGATCTCGAGGTACCCCCTATTCTGGGCCTAGAATACAGACCGAACTGGTGCAGATTCGGGCCTAAACCATAAACGTTTAGGGTTTAGCGTTTAAAGCCAAATTTCCTGGATTTGGGGGTGGGCGTTTTGGGTGACAAATTCTGTTCATAGAATAGCCTTTTTATGAGGCCGGAGGGCCGATCTCGAGGTCCCTTCCATTCTGGGCTTAAAATACAAACGGAACTGGTGCAGATTCGGGCCTAAACCATAAACGTTTAGGGTTTAGCGTCACGCGAATAAAGCTCCTGCCGGGGGAGAGGGAGGGGTGAGGATTTTTGTTGGGGGGGGGGGGGGGGCGAGGGGGCGGATGGAAGGGGGGATCGGGCCAACACGATCCGGGCATATACCATATTATAACACTTAAACACCCCAAATTGTAGCATTAAAACAACAAAACAACTTTCAAAAAAAAATGTGTAGGGGGGTGTCTTAATTTCAAAAAAGAAAGAGCCCAAATAAATTATTGTTTAATACTTTTCGTTTTGCGTTGTCTCAAACCCTTATGTATAAATCTCAAACCCTCAAAACCCTAATGCCTAAATGTAAGTGGTGGCCTTGCCACAAGTTTCATGTGTGCCAGATGACAAGATGCTGGCCCTGGCAACACCGCTGATAATTTGAAACAGATCAAAGTGCTGCAGAGGCTCTAGCAAGGGTCTGGGCCGCCCCACCTTCACCAGCCCACAGAGGGGCCTTGCCTGTCCTTTCAGAGGCTCTAGCAAGGGTCTGGGCCGCCCAATACAACACAGCACAGCCCTGTCAGATCCTTCCAAGAGGAACTTCACCAACCCACAGAGGGGGCTTTGCCTGCCCTCTCAGAGGCTGTGTTTGTTTTGGGTTTTCCTTTTTTAGTTTCCCGACAAGATAGGGAAATAGGGAAATAAGGAAATCAGGACATAGGGAAATAGGGAAACAAGGGAATAACGAAAATAGCGGAATAAGAGAATAAGAAAACAGGGAAAAGGGTGACCTAAGTTCAATATTCTATACCCTAAATCTCGTATTAGTATAGGTATTTGTAGATTTGGTTCAATTTACTTAAACTCGATTGCATTTTGGTGGTGGTGGTGGCGGAATATTTAATTCAATTTACTTAAACTCGATTGAAACAACTTGTGCAACCGGCTATGCATATCCAAGGATATGACTTTAAGTGTATTTGCTTCAATTTGAAAAGAATGTAATGGAATACCACGCACGGTGTAATTCGCAAGCTCAATTTATGGGGACTTGAGGGTTTAGGGTTTAGGGTTTAGGGCTAGTAGGGGGCTGCTTACTCCAACGGTGGAGTAGGAGCGTGCCCTAGTAGGGGGCTGCTTACTCCAACGTTGGAGTAGAAGCGTGCCCTAGTAGGGGGCTGCTTACTCCAACGTTGGAGTAGGATCGTGCCCTAGTAGGGGGCTGCTTACTCCAACGTTGGAGTAGGAGCGTGCCCTAGTAGGGGGCTGCTTACTCCAACGTTGGAGTAGGAGCGTGCCCTAGTAGGGGGCTGCTTACTCCAACGTTGGAGTAGGAGCGTGCCCTAGTAGGGGGCGGCTTACTCCAACGTTGGAGTAGAAGCGTGCCCTAGTAGGGGGCTGCTTACTCCAACGTTGGAGTAGGAGCGTGCCCTAGTATGGGGCTGCTTACTCCAACGTTGGAGTAGAAGCGTGCCCTAGTAGGGGGCTGCTTACTCCAACGTTGGAGTAGGAGCGTGCCCTAGTAGGGGGCTGCTTACTCCAACGTTGGAGTAGGAGCGTGCCCTAGTAGGGGGCTGCTTACTTGAACGGTGGAGTGAAAGCGTGCCCTAGTAGGGGGCTGCTTACTCCAACGGTGGAGTAGGAGCGTGCCCTAGTAGGGGGCTGCTTACTCCAACGTTGGAGTAGAAGCGTGCCCTAGTAGGGGGCTGCTTACTCCAACGTTGGAGTAGGAGCGTTTGCCCCTATAGTGGGCTGCTTTACTCCAACGTTGGAGTAAGAGCGGTCCCATAAAAGGGGCTGCTTACTCCAA
>CAJNDT010003250.1:0-24229 GCA_905221615.1 Symbiodinium sp. CCMP2592
ATTTTTTTTTATAAAAAAGTATTTTTTTTATTTTTTTTTTCCAGCAGATTTTTTTTATAAAAAAAATCATTTTTTTATTTTTTTTTCAATTTTTTTTTTCCAGCAGTTTTTTTTATAAAAAAAATCTTTTTTTTCATTTTTTTCCTGCACAGACCTTAATTTCAGCAAAAAAACACTAATTTCAGAAGAATTTTTTTAATAAAAAAAATCCTCTGAAATTAGTGATTTTTGAAAAAATCACACTCTAAATCTTGATGCAGAAAACCTGCAAAACCTGAATTTGTATCAGAAAATAGAGTGCAGATTCGCTATCTGCACTCTAGATTCTGAATGAATTTCAGGTGTTTTGGTGTTTTTGGCACCGTTTTTAGAGTGTGAATTTTTCAAAAATCACTAATTTCAGAGGATTTTTTTTATAAAAAAAATCTTTTTTTTATTTTTTGTTTCATTTTTTTTTTTTCAGCAGATTTTTTTTATAAAAAAAATCTTTTTTTATTTTTTTTTTCCAGCAAATTTTGTTTAAAAAAAAAAATTCTGCACAGACCTTTATTTCAGCAAAAAAACCGTAATTTCAGATGATTTTTTTTATAAAAAAAATATTTTTTTTGTTTTTTCTGCACAGACCTTTATTTCAGCAAAAAAACAATTCCAGAGGATTTTTTTTATAAAAAAAATCTTTTTTTTATTTTTTTCTGCACAGACCGTTATTTCAGCAAAAAAACCGTAATTTCAGAGGATAAAAAAAATCTTTTTTTTATTTGTTTTTTCAATTTTTTTTCCCAGCAGATTTTTTTTATAAAAAAAATCTTTTTTTTTATTTTTTTTTCCAGCAGATTTTTTTTATAAAAAAAATCTTTTTTTTATTTTTTTTTCAATTTTTTTTTTCCAGCAGTTTTTTTATAAAATTTTTTTTTTCATTTTTTTCCTGCACAGACCTTAATTTCAGCAAAAAAACACTAATTTCAGAGGATTTTTTTTATAAAAAAAATCCTCTGAAATTATGGTTTTTTTGCTGAAATAAAGGTCTGTGCAGAAAAAAAAAGTATTTTTTTATAAAAAAATCATCTGAAATTACGGTTTTTTGCTGAAATAAAGGTCTGTGCAGAAAAAATAAAAAAAAAGTTTTTTTTTTTATAAAAAAAATCATCTGAAATTACGGTTTTTTTTTGCTGAAATAAAGGTCTGTGCAGATTTTTTTTTTTTAATAAAAAATCTGCGGAAATACAGATTTTGAAACAAAAAATAAAAAATGTTTTTTTTATGAAAAAAATTGCTGGAATGAAGAATTTGGGAAAAATTTAAAGAATATAAAAAAATCTGCTGAAATAAAGATTTTGAAAAAATAAGAAAAAATAGTTTATTAAAAAAATCTACTGGAACGAAGAACTTGAAAAAACGTAAAAAGAATACTTTTTTTTACAAAAAAAGCTGCTGAAATACAGATTTTGAAAAAAATATTTTTTCTATAAAAAAATTTGCTGAAATACAGATTTTGAAAAAAAAATTATCAAAAAAATTGCTGAAACAAAGATTTTGAAACAAAAAACAAAAAAAGTTTTATAAAAAAAAATATCTGCTGGAATGAAAACTTTTGGAAAAAGTTTATAAAAAAAGTCTGCTGAAATAAAGACTTTGAAAAAATAAAAGAAATATTTGTTTTTCATAAAAAAAATCTGCTGGAATGAAGAATGTGAAAAATATTTTTTTAATATAAAAAAACTGCTGAAACAAAGACTTTGAAAAACAAGAAAAAGATTTTTTAAATCTGCTGAAAAAGCCTACAAACAGTGGTGCTGACACACAGACACCAGACGCCTCTGCATAGCAGAGTTAGCAGAGGAACACTACTCCTGAAATGGAGGACCCGGTCGTCGACCAAAATGCGAGCAACAAGAGAAAAGTCTTCCGAAGCGCACATGTGCTTGATCGGTTTCTTTCTCAGCTTGCAGCCATTGCCAAAACCTTAATTCCAGTAGATTTTTTTTATCCCCCTCTAAAGGCAGTAATTTTGAAATTTAACAGATAGAGCGGTGTTGGCGCTAGCGGGGAAAACCCGGGCTAGCACTCTCAAGCGCTACGTCTCGATACACGTGAGATGGCGGCTATGGCTACGGGAGGCTAAGAGTGGACGCCCCCCTGGGCTACCGGCCGACCTGGCCGACTACATTATGGCTAGGGGCGACGAGCCCTGCGGGCGAACAGGTCCCCGAGGCGATCCTCAAGGCCATCAGCTGGATAGAGAGGGTTGCGGAATGGGCGACCGAGTCGAGAGCTACCTCAGGCAGGATAGCGTGGGCGATCAAGGATACGGTCGTCGAGAGGCTATCCTGGAAGGCGCCCTGGACGCGGCGAACCCCCCGATATCCGGCGGCTATCCTGGCTAGGTGGGAGCGCCTGGTCCTGGATACAACTGTGGCCGTCGGCTGGAGAGCTTGGGCCTGGGCTAAGCTCCTAAAGGTTTGGGGCAGCTTGCGGTGGTCGGACCTCCAGGCTATGGTCCCGAACGAACTGGCTATGGTGGAAGGTCGGCTATCAACCATCCTTCGGCGGACCAAAACCACCGGGGCTAACAGGCGCATACGAGAGCTACCCGTATGCATCTCGGAGAGAGCCTACTTCGAGCACCCTGGCTGGCTACAGGCGGGCTTCGACCTGCTAAAGAACCACGCGGGCTACCAGCGGGACTATCTCATGCCGAGGCTAGGCGAGAGAGGCGCCCTGGAGAAGAAGATGGCTACCTACGCGGATGCGATGGTGGCTACAGCGGGACTGCTGGCTATGGTGGGGATCCCGACGATTGCCCGAGGCTACTGGTCGGAGCACAGTGAGAGAGCAGTGCTACCCACCGGGCTGAGAGCCTAAAGCCAATCCCGCCGGCAGATAGAGATATGCTAGGACGCTGGAAGCCCGAGGGATCGGATACCTATATCCGCTCCTATGGCGGAAGGGTCGCCCGACTCCAGGCTATCTACGCAGAGGCGGCTAGGGCTCGGGACCGAGAACAGCAGCTAGACGAGAGGGAGATAGCCGGCGATCTTGGTGGCTGGCTTTTCCGGACTGGCAAGGCTAGCGAGCAGGAAGCTGAGAAGCTATCGGGAGAGCTGCGACGAGAGTGGGCTAGCGAGCGCATCGTGGAGATGGTGGCTGGTCCGGGGATACCCGAAGAAGTCGTGGCGAGCAATCCTCCCGAAGATAGACCCGACTCCTCGGCTAGTGAGCCGGAGCTGGGACCGGAACCCAACCGGAACCGGCCGAGGCAGCTCCTTAAGAAGGCTAGGTGCACGAGCTATATCATAGTTGAGCTTCCAGGGAAGAAGTACAGGCTACACAAGGGGGGCCAGGCCGGGTGCTGGATGGGCCGCCGTAGGATATTTAAGAACTCCCAAGAGTTTTCGGCGAGGCCCGAACCCAACCAGTACACGCATGTCTGTAGGCTATGCTGGCCGAAAGGCCGAGGCGAAGAGTCCCCGTCTGGTGATAGCGACACCTCTCAGGCTAGCACCGGCGACCAGAAGCCGGAGCAGGGAGAGGAAGAAGATTTCGGAGAGGTCCCAGCGGCAGAGCTGCAGGGAGTACCTCCGGGGATAGTACCCCAGTTGCCGATGGCTCCGTTGCCGGCTATTCCGTTAGGCTGGGGACCGCCGTTTGCCTGAAGGGATAGAAACGCCGGGAGAGCAGCGGGGCTGGCCAACGGGGGGATACGTCCGGGGGGGGCCTCTCGGGATATACTCTTTCCTTCCCATCTCTCCGGGGGCGGGGGCCCAGGGGGAGAAAGAAGGGGAGAGAAGAGAGGAGAGAGAGAGGAGAGAATCACGTTGTTGCACTTGCTGTCTTGTCTGCTGGCTAGGACGTAGGTCGCGAGGTTCTTAGGCAGGCTAAGCTGCATGTGCACATGTCTGGCTGAGTTTGCGCTTGTGGGCTAGTGCACTTGCCGCGGCTACTGTGGCTAGGGTGGAGTAACGGACCACCAGCTTTTCTGGAGAGCCCACGCTAGGTGGGCGAGCCCGCGTGCCTTCGGGCCGGCTAGCGGCACATGGCTACTGCCCCGAGCTGGGCAGACCAGACTGAGTCGGCTAGCGTCCAGGCGCAACGGATAGAAGTGCTACGCCTCCTAGAGGACTGGCTAGAGACTGACCCGGCGAGCTTGGCCGAACAGATATACGATCGGCTAAGTCTGGATAAGCAGCACGAGCTTCTCCAGCTAGTGCGAAAGGCTAGGGACATGAGGCTGGCCGAGTGCCAGGAGGGGGCTAGCATACAGCCTGGCGGCCGGCTATCTGCCAGGCTACTCAAGTTCCAAGGGGCTAGGTCTTGGGACGATATCTCTGCGGAGCTTGAGGCTAGCCTGTCCACCACCGAGGCTAGATACCTTGAGCAGAGGATAGAGAAGAACCGAACGGCTAGACATGCTACACGAGATGATGGCTAAGCTCAAGGAGCTAGAGGCGGAGGTCCGCGGCACGGCTACCCCTTGTTGCTAGGCAAGAGGAGCCCGAGATTGGGGCAGAGGAGGCCAGCACAGAGGATAGCGCAGCGGCGAGGCCCAAGAAGCCGGCTAGGGACCCGCCGACGGTCCAAGAGTCCAAGGCTAAGAACAAGCTGCGACAGGGGAGTGCAGCGGATAAAGAAGAAACGGCTACCACCCTGCCGTTCTCGGCTGGGCTAGACCCGGCCCAGGTCGTCAACCCGGGTCCGGGGCTACAGCAGGCTAGGGCTGCAGCGGCAGAGACCACGGCTACACCGCTAAGGGCGAGTACAGAGTACCCTGCCCAGGGCGAGAGCCTGAAGCAGTTCTTGGCTAGATGCATGCAGGGCTACCGTGGCCCACCGGCGGACGTCCCGGCCTATGTGGCTAGGATGGAGGAGGTCTTCCGGATAGGCACCTTCCAGGATGGTCCGGATAGCAACCAGGATACACAGCAGCAGCGGCGGCCACGCAAGGGCGAGCCGGGATACGATCCCTTCCCGCCCTTGAGGCCGCAGGCTAAGAGCACCACCAAAGGACGCGGTGGGGATAGCGACCGTGGCTACATCCATCCGGATAGCAGCCACCCGCTAGACAGAAGGCTAGGAGCGGGCCGATACAACGAGGCCCAGTGGGAGGCTATGGCCGGTGACGGCCGG
Organism: Symbiodinium sp. CCMP2592; assembly: GCA_905221615.1. Classification (NCBI taxonomy): domain Eukaryota; class Dinophyceae; order Suessiales; family Symbiodiniaceae; genus Symbiodinium; species Symbiodinium sp. CCMP2592. Next base: position 5,125 of record CAJNDT010003250.1, read on the forward strand.
ATAGCCCCGGAGAGACCGGCGCTCCAGCAGGGAGCGGCGGTGAACATCAACCTGGATAGGCCCACCGAACGGCTACTTCGCGAAGAACCCGATGTGGTGCACCGGATAATGGCGCCCCCGCCAGTGGCTAGTCAAGCCAAGGGGCGACCACTCGGCCCGGATAGCGGCATGATCGATCAGACCTGGCTATATGTGGCTAGGGCCCAGTGGCCCCTGGGGAGCTACGAGAAGGGCGGTCGCCAGGATAGAAGGCTATCGCAGTTGGCGGATAGAGGCCGCGATGTCAGCGGCAAAGGGGCGATACATGACCCCAACTGGATATACAGGCTAGAGGATGAGGACTTCATCGCGGTTAGCACCGGTCCGACTACGCAAAAGAGCTAACAGAGGCTATCCCGGAACAGGGATGGATATTGTGCAGGCCCCAAGGGGCTACCCCTGGGGTAGGCCGATGGGAGCCTGCCGGGGCTATCTTCAGATGTATAGTGGTCTGCGATCACTGTCGGCTAGAGCAGTGCAACAAAAGGATGTGGTACTGCCTGGATACGCATGGGGATAGAGGCCATACGTGCAATAGCTGTCGGCCCCCGGCCGGCTATGGTGGCCCGGCTAAGGGAGCTGGCAGGGGCCGAAAGGGTCCGGGCTAAAGCACGGTCGTATGGCTAGATCTCCCAGACTTGCGGCTAGTGACGAAAATAGCGGATAGTGTGTGGACCTCACTTCATGTCGGCTAGTGCTTCCGTTTGCCAGAAAGAAGAGAGTGCCAGGCTAGGTTTTCCCAGGGTACGTGAAACCTCGGACGGGGGGGGGGGGTCGGCCTCTCGGGTCTCGGGGGGGGCACTCCCTCTTTCCCAAGGGGGGGGGCCCGGGGTCTCGGGTTGATACTCCTTCCTTCCCATCTCTCCGGCTAGGGGGGGGAAAGCCCTGCTGAACGGCCACATGGCTAGAGCTTTTGATTTCAAGAACGACAGTAGCCGAAAGGTAGCTAGCCCGTTGGCGGGCTAAATCCAGAATGGCTTCCTTGCCCGACCCAGCGGAGCTAGCGAAGGGCTCCACGGATTTTCGCTACCTTTTGACCCAGAATCGGGTCCCGGATACCTCCCAGGCTACCTTGTTCAAAGCCGGGATAGACACGATAGCGAAGTTTTCGGCGAGTTTCAAGGACGAAGCCGACCTCAAGTCGGTGCTAGCCAAGGACTTCTCGATAGCGCCAGAAAGCTCACTAACAAACAGGGCGCTAGCGGCCGCCTTCGTGGTTGCATGGAGAGCCGCGCAGGCCAGAACCCGCGAGCAGGCGGATAGAGAAGCGGCTAGCGAGGTCCGGGAATGGGCTAAGCCCATCCCCCAAACGGAATACATGGCTATGCGCCAGTCCTTCTCACAGAAGTTTGGCGAGCCCGAGGATAAGCATATTCCGGCTAAGGAATATATTGAGCGAAAGCTGCACGAGCTAGAGACGGGCGAGTTCAGGGCGGAGCCCCTGAACGAGGTGCTGTCCAGAGACGAGATAGACCCGGATGTGCTAGTTCCCCAGTGGGATAGCAAGGGCACCGCCCTCGTGCTCAAGAAGGCTACCTCGAAAGGGGCGATGCCATCCGGACCGGAGCAGCTACGGCTACGGCTAACAGTCATGCAAAATGCCCTTCTCATGATAGGTCTCCAGCATCCAGGGCGAGCCGAACTCAAGGATATCGACTTCCAGCTCTTTGAGAAATACAAAGACTATCTGCTCGGCGACTTTTGCTATGGGCTACGGTCCAACGAGGCTAGCGGAAGTCTTGCTCCCCCGTGGACCCTGGTGCTATCCTACGAGAACGCTATCCGGAAACAGGCCTACAAGCAGATGGTCCTCAAAGGGATAGCCTTCGCGGACGCGCTAGTCCAATCTTGGAAGGACGCGGCTACCAAGGAGCGGCACTTCACGACTCCGTTGTCCCTTTGTGCTAAAAGGCCGCAGCCCTGGAACTGGGATAGCACCAACACCCCGCCGGCTAAGCCCAACAAGAAGGGCAAGGGCAAGACCGCTACCTTCCACCGCACCGAGGATGACAAGCCGATATGTTTTCGATTTAATTTGAAAGGTGGCTGCAAGAAGGGGGATAAGTGCCACTTCGTGCATGTTTGCACGAAGTGTCGGGGACCGCATTCGGCTATCAACTGCCCCGGCACGGCTACGCCGTCGACGTCGACAGCGGCCAACTGACTACCGGTGCCTGAGCCGGCTACATCGGCTACACCTGAGGCGACACCGGCACACCGGCGGCTACAGGCTCTCTACCTCTTCTCGGGAAGAGAAAGGCTAGGCAGCTTCCAAAGCCACCTCCGCCGGCTAGTTTCTTCCTTCGGGCTCGACATCGATATCTCTTGTGTGGATCTGGCGAGAAGCCCACCCATTGACCTGGCTACTTCCAAGGAGAGGGCGAAGTACCTTCACAAAGTTCAATCGGGCAGGGCGAGCTCGGCTAACCGTAAAGGTCCCCGGCCAGTCCGAAGCTTCGACGAGCCCAGAGGGTTGGCTACTCTCACGGCCAAGGAAAGAGACCGGGCTATTCTTGGCAACATTTTTGCTGATTTTTCTTTTGAAATAGCTAGTGCTGCGGCTTCCTCGGCTACCTTCTTCGTCCTGGAGCAGCCAGAAGACTTGGGGGCTATGCCGGCTGGCCCCCACAAAGGCCGGCGACCGGCCAGCATGTGGCAATGGGAGGCTCATGAACGGCTAATTGGCCTCGGGCTACGTTCGGTGGCCCTGCACCTGGATAACTTCGGGGCACCCTCGGCGAAACCGACACGACTGCTACTGAAGACACCTCTGGAGATGCCGGCTACCGTGCACGAAGGCCTCCCCACCTTCGACAACATGGGCTACTACTTGGGCCCCTTGCCGAAAGCGGCTACCTCATCGACGCCGCAGAGCCCCATGCTGGCTAAGGAGACGCTTGGCGAGTGGCCCTCCAACTTCTGCCGATGGCTAGCACAGTTGGCCCTGGCAACCTGCACGGCTACTGCTCCGACTGCCTCCGGAGAGGGGGTACCGACGGTGCAGGATAAGGCAAGTTCTGGCGACCTCGACTATGTTACAAACCAACCAGAGGGCCCACGGCTACATGGTGGCACGGGACCCCCCTGCCGATGCCATCAAAACGACGGGATAAAGGAATTCCACGACGGTGGCGGGCTATGCTCTCCTGGGCGATGGCCCCGACACTCTCGTGGACATGCCGCGGGCGAATCCTGGGACTGGCTGAGGGCTAAGATCCGGGAAATGGTCACCAGGCGAGTGGGATCCGAGAACGAGCTAGAAAAGGAGGCCTTCCGAATGGCTATGGGAGGCGAGTCGGCCTGCAAGCTCGTCCGGGATAGCCAACTACACGAAGAGCTACTGCAACTCCTGCAAGTTTGGATAGAAGGTCAGGACCTCAGCGAACCTGGCCTACTGGATATTCCTCCTGGGCAGCCCCTCCGTCTTCGGCTACTTCGTGCTATCCTCGAGGCGGCTGGCGACCCGGATAGGGACTTCCTCCGTCGGGCCGAGGAGGGACTCCCACTTGGGATATTGGAGGGGCTACCCAGAACACCGCACGTGTTCGAGGAGCAATCCTCTTGGAGGCTAGACAATGCCCCTTGGGAGCCGGCGCTAGCATGGGTTCCGAATTATTCTTCGGTTAGCGACCACAGGGACTTTGTGCGGGCTAAGTTCGACGAGGACGTCGAGGAAGGCCTCATGGAGAGAATGACCCTCGGCGAGTTCAAGGCGAGGTTCGGCGAGGACCGGGCTATCGCCTCCCTGGCCGTGATAGTCGAAGACGAGGAGAAGGACAAGAAGCGGATAATCCACGACGCGACCCACGGCGTCCGGGTTAACCACCGGATACGCTGTCGGGATAAGATCCGGGCGCCGGGGGCTAGAGAAAAGAAGCAAATCCTCCGAGAGCTGATACGCTGTGGCGAGATTGCCTTTTCGGTTGTGGGGGATATCTCGAAGGCCCACCGGAGATACAAACACCAGGCTAGCGAGCACGGCTTCATGGGCTGCCAGATAGACACCGAGGAGACGATCCCCGGGGACCCGGATAGCCAGATCGTCTACGTCAACAAGGTGGGCACGTTCGGACTCTCGCCGGCTAGCTACTGGTGGACCCGGATAGCCGCATGTGGGCTACGGGCAACCCATCATCTGTTGGGCCCCGGCTATCCCATCGACCTCCTGCTATATGCCGATGACCTCGAGGCCCTGGGGATAGGAACGGAGGGGAGGAAGGGTATCCCGTTGAGCTACCTTTTCCTCTCTGTTCTGGGATATCCTTTCAAGTGGGCGAAGACTCGTGGTGGCTATAGGGTGGAGTGGCTGGGAATGGAGACAGAGTACTCCTCCTACAGGCTAGGGATGTCCAAGAAACGGGCGTCCTGGCTATCGGCGTGGCTAAACGACAAGGTGACCATCGGCAAGGTCACGGCCAAGGAGATGCAGCAGGGGCTAGGTCGGCTAGGCTTTGCTGCGATAGCCTTGGACTGGCAGAGGCCCTTCTTAGGGCCGCTCCACGCGTGGAGCGCAGCCATTCAAGGGAAGTCCGGCTACCTCACCATTCCGACGATGCTCCGGGTGCTGATGCGGTGGCTAGCCGACAAGCTTGACCAAGGAGAGAGGCTACAGCGTCCAGTGACTCTCTACGCCGGGCTACCTCCACTGAGCTTTTTCACGGATGCCAAAGCTGAGTCCGATAGGGCCTGGATAGGGGGCTTCCTGGAGATTTCCGGAGGGAAGCCGGGTCCCTGGTTTTCCCTAGAAGTGGATAGGGCCTGGGCTCCGTGGGCCTTTGCCAAAGGCGACCCCAAGAAAGTGATAGCTGCGCTAGAACTGCTAGCGACCCTCGTGGGGATACGTCTCTGGGTCCCCGAGGGCGAGGATAGGAAGACCTCGCGAGTGGCCATCCGCGGCTATACGGATAACAAGTCCAATGAGGCACTTGTGAAGAAGGCTATGACGACCAAGTATCCCTCCATGCTAGTTTTAATGGAGATAGCAGAAGAGCTATCCCAGAAAAACTGTGAGCTACAGCTCCAGTGGATACGGAGAGACATCAACCAGCTAGCGGATGACCTTACAAACGAGGAGTTCAAGGAATTCGATCCCTCTCAGAGGATAGATCTGAAAGGAGAGGAATTCCAGTGGCGTGTTCTGGGCCGGCTACTCGCGCATGCAGATAGCTTCTACCAGGAGCTAGGCACGCGAAAGCGAGGGACCCCGGATAGGGTGTCCAAGTTTAGCCGTAAGGCCAGAAAGCTAGATCCCTGGTAGCCTGAGTGGCGATGCGTGGGGATAGATAGCCGAAGGCTATCAGTTATCTCCAGGCAACCTGGGATAGTTGCCACTCCAGACAAAAGAACGTCCGTGCTAGCTGCTGTTGCTTGTCAGTCTGGTCGTCGCTCGGCTAGCTCGCTAGCTATCTACTTTCGCACTACTATCGTCCTGGTGGAGTTCCGGGGATGGTGGTGGGATATAGGAGCTAGTGCACGTACCTCGTGACGAGGAACGAGTTACGACTATGTGTGCTAGCTTACCTATCACTACTCGAAGCTATCGAAGGTAGCTTCGCTAGAAACGAAGTTTCGTTCGCTATCGTCGCTCGCAGGAGAGTTGCCTCTGACATGCGAAGACAGGATAGCAGTGACTTGGAATGGCTACGACGGTGTGTGACCGTGGCCATTCTGGATAAAGTCCCCCATCAGGGGGGGTAATTTTGAAGTACCCACCCTGCCCACCCTGGGGATAGATAGCCGAAGGCTATCAGTTATCTCCAGGCAACCCACTCCAGACAAAAGAACGTCCGTGCTAGCTGCTGTTGCTTGTCAGTCTGGTCGTCGCTCGGCTAGCTCGCTAGCTATCTACTTTCGCACTACTATCGTCCTGGTGGAGTTCCGGGGATGGTGGTGGGATATAGGAGCTAGTGCACTACTACTACTGTGCTATTATTGTACTACTGTACTAGTATTGTACTACTACTGTACTACTGCTGTGCTACTATTGTACTACTATTGTACTACTACAGTACTACTGTTGTGTGATTTGTCACGGACATGCGTACATGTGCTTCTGTGTCTTGGTTAGGATTCACGCCAACTTTGTCTCACTACGCAGCTTGACTGCTCAAGACCGACGGCTCTGCGTCAGGTCCAGCAAAAGGCCCGCCTTCACTTAGGGTAGTGTTGGTGTTTCCTTTCCGCTGAGCATCAATCTTACGGTTTTAATCTCTGATCATCCTTGCTTTGCTTTGCTGCCTTGCTTTGATCTACGATTGGTTGCCTTGGGCTTTGTGACCGAGAGTTGAGTGGAATCCTCCGCTTTTCACAGGTTATCAGCCGTAGGGCCTCCGCATCCGATTGTGGATTGCTGCTTCGCTGCTGCTGCTTGGCACTCGGACCGCCTGATCCAATCAGCGTCCGATCACTACCGTTTTCCTGGCTCAGACCAAGTTCGGAACTTGTGATTGGCCGCGCCACCGAGAGAATGGCGACTCCGATCGGTTCTCCCCGTGTCCCCTCGACTGTCGGTTCTTCACTAGTGACGCCAGTTGCTCGGGATGTCGTGGAGCCCGATGATAGTGCCCACGCATCTCGCTGCACTGCGCCCGCCTCGCACGCTTCGCTCGCTCGCTCTGCTTCGCTGCTTGCTTCGCCGCCTGCTGAGGACGATCAGAGAGCTCAGCACCATGCGCCGCCTTTGCCATGCTCTGCTGCTGCTGCTTTCGCAACGCCTGGCACGATGCCCGCCGGCATGCTGCCTGCTTCTGCCACTGCTCGTGCTTTGCCTTTGTTGCCTGCCTTTTCTGCGTCCGCTGCTCCTGCTGCTTCCGCACCTACTCCTCTTCCGACCGATCTTTCAGCTTGTCCTCTGTCCCTTCGCGGGGATCCAGAGGGCGCTCGGGCCCTTTTTGGGTCTGGGCCGGACGGCCGTGGTCCACCGATTTCGGACCCGGCGTCCTTCCGCCCACCGCGCCCCGATTCCTATGGGCCGGTGGCTGGCCGCGGTGGAGCCTCGCTCCCCGATGAGCCCGGATGAGCCCATGAGCGAGCATCCGGGTGCACCCCATGATTCCGTCGCAACGATTACCGCGGCGGGTCATGGTGGTGCCGCCCCCGCCATCGATAACGGCGGGTGGCATACCGGACCCTGTGCTGTCAGGGCCCTGGTCGATGAAGCCATTGGGTCGGAAGCATCCGCGCGCATCGCCACCGATATTCTGGCGATCGCGCAGGGTGTGACCAATACCCAAGCCGACCTCGATATACTGAGGAACGGCGTCTCGGATATCACCGAAGCGCTTGAGAGCAAGATCCGAGACATGTGGGAGCTTCTTCAGGCCGAATTGAGGAAAGAGCGTGAGCTGTTCATGCAGCTTCAGGACTCTTTCCGCGAGAGGCGGATTTCTGATCACGAGACGCTTGAAGATCATTTTGCGAAGCTCACCTCGACGATCAATGATCGACTTATTGAGTTCGATGAGCGGATCCATCAGTTCAACGAAAAGCGTACTGGATCGCTATCCATGCAGCTTGCCGAAACGATCCGCCACATCAAGCAGTACCCAGACGCGCTGCGGCAGATTCAGATCAATATTTCCAATGCCGAAGCGCGCGTTGCTGCTGTGGAGCAGAATGCTACTCACCGCATCGAAGTCATCAGATCCGAGATGAGTCCCGCTCTCTACGATCATAAGGAGAGTAACCGAGCTCATATCGATCAGCTGACTGCTCGGATCCAGCACCTCGAGAACGCTCATGTCCGCAGAGGCGGTTCTGATAGATCGACGCCTTCGCGTCCGGAACGAACGCAGTTCTTCGATATCAGTGACCATGGTATTCCACGCCCCGCGGACCTGCCGCCAGTTCCAGGTGCTCTATTCCCTGGCGGACCGACTACGGCCATTCCGAGGTCTTCCCTGTTGGGTCCGATCGATCATGGCTCTCCGCCGGGATGCAACGCTGCGCCTGCTGAAAAAGCCTCAACGGTTCACTCTCAGACGAGTGGAATCAATCTCGATGAAATTCTGAGGCGAGCGCAGCAACGAGTCGCCGACGAACAACCTGCCGAAAGTCGCGGGCAAAATAATCCCGTTGAGCCCGTTCGACATAATTTTGGCCAAACGTCGGCGTGTTTCTCAGGAAGATCGCCGAATCAGGCCGTTCCTTCCGCAAATGCCGCCGGAGCGACTTCCGGTCAGACTCCGAGCCTCAGGCCATTTCAAGTCGATGATGCTCCTCGCACTGACATCCAACACGTCCCTGAAGCCCGGAGCTTCGCTCCTGAGCCCAGGTCAAGTCCGACCTTCCCATGCCAAATCTCCTATGATACTCGAACTGTCCCGGCTGGGAAGGGACCATCACGATGGTATGATGCGATGCTTGGCCGGTCAAATCTCATTGGCAACAGTGCTGGCGCACCAATTCTCCATAGTGAGACCGGCACTTTTACCCTTGCACCGAACACGAGTGTTACTGCGACGCTTCAGCATGATGCAGCCAACGATGCCATGCCCCCAATACCTACCTTCAACGCCAGAACGTTCGTTCCTGCACCCAGTGTCGCGCCATCCGGATTTGGTGGACCGCCGCCCGCGCATAACGGAGGCGGCGGTTATTCTGGTGGTGATGGCCCCAACGATAACGGGGGTGCATATGGCGGTGGTTTCGGTGGACATGGACACCACGGGTCCGGCTTTGGCCCCGGTGGAGGTGGTGGCCCACCTGACGGCCCACCCGGTGGTCCGCCTGGTGGTGGTGGCCCCCCTGATGGGAGTGGTCCGCCTGATGGCGGCCTTGATCCGCCTAGCATCAGGCCATCCGGTCGGCCGAGTGGGAGCGATACATTCCAGTGCGAACGCTGCACCGGAACTTTCCCGACCACTGTACGGCGATCATGCATCTCTTGCCGTTTTTCGTGCTGCAACGGATGTTGCCGAGATCCTTTGAGAATCTGTCTCGTGTGTCTTGAGAGACAGACTGGGAATCCACCTGGTCCCAACGATTCGGGATTCGGTGGACCCAAGGGCGATGGATCGCTGAGCGAGGCCAAGAAGGCAAAGTGCAAGTCCTTTCGTCTCGATCCCGAGCCGGAGCCTGCTCAGCTGCGACGCTGGATCGTCGATATGAAAGAGCGAGTCGCGAACGCATTCGCCTACGATCCCGGATACGCACTCTCATGGGTTGAGATTCCCGATGGTACGCGATATGAGGATCTCCTCGATGAGTGCAAGTACGGAATGCTTGAAAATGAATGCAACTCTGCGTTCCGCGAGTGCGTCCGATCCATTGCACTGAAGAATAAGATCCAGACCGAGACCGAGCGCATGCATACGATAAACCGGCGACTCGGAAGTAGGCAGATCTTGTGGCTACTGTATGATTTCCTTCGACCACACGTCACCGGCGATTCGACTTTCAAGCTCGTTGACCTGATGAAGACTACGATTGATCGGTTTACTCATGGGTCCGAGCAGGAAAGGCTGGAAGCCTTCTCCAATCGATGGGATCATGTTCTCGCTGGTATTTCAGTCGATCGCCCCGAAGATCCTGTTCTCTGCGCTCTCTTTTATGAGCAGGTGCGTGAGTTCCGCTGTCTCGAGCTCGATATGCAGCTATGGGACAGGGACGTATCCGTACGGAACTACGCATACTTGCGAACCGTCTGCGTCAATGCGATTACAACTTGGCGCCGACGACGCAATCAGGAGAAGATGTACACCGCTACAAGGTCTACTTCTGCGCAGAGACGATACGCTGCGCCTGCGCACGGTAGCCCGCGCAGATCTTCATCCCGAGGTCAAAGGGGTTCAAGATCGCCAGGGCGTCGTGACTCCAGGAAAGGGAGTCCGTACCGAAGGAGCTCGCCAAGACGCTCGTCACCCAGACGATCCTCCCCGCGACGTGGATCGCCAAGACGATATTCCCGCAGTCCGGGACGAGCAGCTCCCGCCCCGACTCGCCCGATGTCGCGATCCCCGCGAGGACGGGAAATCTGCTACGATTTCAAGAAAGGCAGATGTACGCGAGGAAGCGGATGCAAGTTCTCCCACAACCTGAAGGGAAGAAGCTCCTCGCCGAAGGGTTTCCCGCCCCGATCGCAGTCACCGATTTCAAAGGAGTCTGGTATCTGCTTCTACTTTGCACGAGGCACTTGCTCGAGAGGAGACAAGTGTCCATATAAGCATGTGAAGCCGGGTGCCCCAGCTGAGAGCACTCCTACCGCCGCTCCTGCGCCTGCTGAGCCCGCGCCGACATCAAGGCGGGTTGACAGCCCGGCGCCCACGCCCTCGGATTTTTGAAAGGGGCGTGCCGCAACCCTCAGGCAATGACAGCATCCTCCATTGGAGACTTCGCCTTCGCTTGCGTTGCATCATTCGATATGGCATGTCCGTCAGTCAAGCGGAAGACAGTATCGTTTGGGAATACTGAGACCCGCGTGATAGAGTCTTCTTTCCCGGAGCCAAACTTCGGTCCCGTCAATCGTAAGAGGAATTTGAACTATTCGTGGCCGGAAGATATCCGTGGTCTGAATAGTGCTCGCGAGAGGCGAAGGGCGCATATGAAGGCTGTGCTTTGGAGAGACCAGGTTTTGCTCGATGACGTTGATGCCAAAACGCTAGGTAATGATGCTTGTGTTCTTGAGCTCACGCTTTCTCAGCGGAGCGCTTGCGAGGTCTTTGCTGCTGCTGTCAAGTCTATTAAGAGGGTCCGGAGACTTATGCTCGACTCCGGTTGCGGTATAGACCTTATTGGTCTCGGTGATCTGTCCCGCGAGGAAAGGGATCTGATAGTTCAGAATGCTAAGATCAGCCTTAGGACCGCCAATGGAAAGACTAACACCAAAGGTGTTGCCCATATGCGCATTGACGGCCTTGATGAGCTGATTGAAGCATATGTGCTGGAAAGCACACCAAGTCTTCTTTCCCTAGGGAAGCGATGCAAGGAGCTTGGATACCGATTTATCTGGGAACCATTTTGCGATCCGATATTCTTTGATCCCAAAGGGAGACAACTCAAGATTGATGTTATCAATAACATCCCCTACCTCGCTCCGAGTGAAACCGAGGTAGTGGCGGGTCGACCTGATCTCCCTCGTGTGTATCCGGCACTCCCAGCACCGATCATTATTCACGAGAAAATCGTGGCCGCGGGCGAAGAACCTGTGGGCGAGCTAGATGATATCGGAGAGCTCGATCTTGATATGCCTGGTGTTAAGAGTGCCCAGAAGGGTGCACCTGACGATGTCAAGAAGGTGCCCGACAAACCCAAGCATCAGTCGCCGCCCGATGAACCAAGAGCGCGCGATCTGAGGGAGGAGGCTAAGTCCATCCGTCACCTTATGACCCATCTACCTAAGAATCCCTACTGCGATGCATGCCAACGTGCAAAGATGGAAAACGTTAAATCGTTTCGCCAAGACTCACCACGCGATAAAGGATTTGAGAAATTTGGCGAGCACGTCACCATCGATACTATCAATGGTGTTGCACGGGCTTGGCAATCGCGGGAATAATGGGGAAACAGATGCTGTTGTCTTCTACGATCTAGCAACTGAGTGGTTAGAGAGTGTTCCCGTCAAAGGGCGGACGAATGCCGACACGCTTCGAGCGTTCCAGCAGGTCTTCGGCGACCTTAAGGATGTGAACTCGTTCTCCATGGATGTGGAGAGAAGGTACGCACCTTCTGCGATCCGGGAAATCTATTGTGATAAAGCCCGTGAGTTCATATCGACCTGCAAAAGAGTCGGCATCTCTGTAAAGCATTCCACTCCTGGCATGCCTCGCACTAATGCCATTGCCGAGAGTAAGGTGAAGCTTGTCCTTCATGGCGCACGAGTGGCGCTTCGACAAGCGGGCCTGAGCGCCAAATTCTGGCCTTATGCGTGTAAGCATTTTTTTCATGCTCGCAACATCGAGTTACGCGAGGGACAAAGTGCGTATTCGCTACGATTTGATGGTGCCGAATTTGACGGTCAGATTCTCCCATTCGGGTGTCTTGTGGACTTCTATCCCACGCCAGCACGGAAACAAACCCGGCGTAGTCAGAAGGATGAAGTCGTACTTGGCGATGGTGAGGAATATGCCGTACCTGCGCCTGGAGATGATGGATTGGTCGAAGTCGAAGTTGGATTCGATGATGATGGTTATCTCGAGTGGATTGACGATGGTGATGGCGATCGGTCTGGATCCCTCCAAGGACCCGACATCGATCAACGCCTATCATCCTACCAGCGCCCCAGCAAGTTCTCTCCCACGAGCAAACCCGGCGTATTTCTGGGTTACGTACCTCGTGACGAGGAACGAGTTACGACTATGTGTGCTAGCTTACCTATCACTACTCGAAGCTATCGAAGGTAGCTTCGCTAGAAACGAAGTTTCGTTCGCTATCGTCGCTCGCAGGAGAGTTGCCTCTGACATGCGAAGACAGGATAGCAGTGACTTGGAATGGCTACGACGGTGTGTCACCGTGGCCATTTTGGCTCAAGTCCCCCATCAGGGGGGGTAATTTTGAAGTAGAGGGGGGATAGAAGGGGAACCTGGCTATCTAGCCAGGCGAGAATGGCCTCCCCGCGCCCCCCTTCTGCTTCGCGGACGGCTAGCCCACAGTCTCCGGCTACTACGGTGATTCCGGCTAGTCCTGGGGGCGAGGAGCCAGGGAGCCCAACCGTCTTGCCCACGGCTGTGCCGGAAGAGCAGGAAGTCGGGCCGGCTACTCCCTCCGGAGGGATAGGGACCCCCATCGGTCTTCCGTCCTTGTTGGATAGCGCTCTTGTGCAGAAGCGTGCGGTGCTGGATAGATGCCATGAGCATCTGGCGTCGCGGGGCTTCGGTGTGCTTGAGCTGGCTACCCTCGGTCTAGAGGACGCGGAAGATATTGGGCACCAGGTGGCTGAGGAGCTGGGCGTTGGCTACGACGAGTACATCGGCGACTCGATCTACCTGTGGATACAAGAGGCCCAGGAAGCTAGAGACCTGGTGGAGAGATCGTCGGGATACAGAGCAACTTCGCTAGCTTGGGCTAACCTCAGCAAGCGGCCGGCGATCGAAGGCATCGACCTTCAGGAAGATAGCGAGCCGGAGCCCCCGAAAGGGGATAGGCAGAAGCGCTTGGTCAACGAGGGCTCCCTGGCGCAGGCTAGGGAAGAAAGGCTACAAGCAACCTGGGCTATCAAGCTCAAAGAAGAGCTAGAATTGTGCGAGGCGCCGGTGCTGAAGAAGCTACAGGGGTGCCTGGACCCGGATAGAGCGGTGTTGGCGCTAGCGGGGAAAACCCGGGCTAGCACTCTCAAGCGCTACGTCTCGATACACGTGAGATGGCGGCTATGGCTACGGGAGGCTAAGAGTGGACGCCCCCCTGGGCTACCGGCCGACCTGGCCGACTACATCATGGCTAGGGGCGACGAGCCCTGCGGGCGAACAGTCCCCGAGGCGATCCTCAAGGCCATCAGCTGGATAGAGAGGGTCGCGGAATGGGCGACCGAGTCGAGAGCTACCTCAGGCAGGATAGCGTGGGCGATCAAGGATACGGTCGTCGAGAGGCTATCCTGGAAGGCGCCCTGGACGCGGCGAGCCCCCCGATATCCTGCGGCTATCCTGGCTAGGTGGGAGCGCCTGGTCCTGGATACAACTGTGGCCGTCGGCTGGAGAGCTTGGGCCTGGGCTAAGCTCCTAAAGGTTTGGGGCAGCTTGCGATGGTCGGACCTCCAGGCTATGGTCCCAAACGAACTGGCTATGGTGGAGGGTCGGCTATCCACCATCCTGCGACGGACGAAAACCACCGGGGCTAACAGGCGCATACGGGAGCTACCTGTATGCATCTCGGAGAGAGCCTACTTCGAGCACCCTGGCTGGCTACAGGCGGGCTTCGACCTGCTAAAGAACCACGCGGGCTACCAGCGGGACTATCTCATGCCAAGGCTAGGCGAGAGAGGCGCCCTGGAGAAGAAGATGGCTACCTACGCAGATGCGATGGTGGCTACAGCGGGACTGCTGGCTATGGTGGGGATCCCGACGATTGCCCGAGGCTACTGGTCGGAGCACAGTGAGAGAGCAGTGCTACCCACCGGGCTGAGCCTAAAGCCAATCCCGCCGGCAGATAGAGATATGCTAGGACGCTGGAAGCCCGAGGGATCGGATACCTATATCCGCTCCTATGGCGGAAGGGTCGCCCGACTCCAGGCTATCTACGCAGAGGCGGCTAGGGCTCGGGACCGAGAACAGCAGCTAGACGAGAGGGAGATAGCCGGCGATCTTGGTGGCTGGCTTTTCCGGACTGGCAAGGCTAGCGAGCAGGAAGCTGAGAAGCTATCGGGAGAGCTGCGACGAGAGTGGGCTAGCGAGCGCATCGTGGAGATGGTGGCTGGTCCGGGGATACCCGAAGAAGTCGTGGCGAGCAATCCTCCCGAAGATAGACCCGACTCCTCGGCTAGTGAGCCGGAGCTGGGACCGGAACCCAACCGGAACCGGCCGAGGCAGCTCCTTAAGAAGGCTAGGTGCACGAGCTATATCATAGTTGAGCTTCCAGGGAAGAAGTACAGGCTACACAAGGGGGGCCAGGCCGGGTGCTGGATGGGCCGCCGTAGGATATTTAAGAACTCCCAAGAGTTTTCGGCGAGGCCCGAACCCAACCAGTACACGCATGTCTGTAGGCTATGCTGGCCGAAAGGCCGAGGCGAAGAGTCCCCGTCTGGTGATAGCGACACCTCTCAGGCTAGCACCGGCGACCAGAAGCCGGAGCAGGGAGAGGAAGAAGATTTCGGAGAGGTCCCAGCAGCAGAGCTGCAGGGAGTACCTCCGGGGATAGTACCCCAGTTGCCGATGGCTCCGTTGCCGGCTATTCCGTTAGGCTGGGGACCGCCGTTTGCCTGAAGGGATAGAAACGCCGGGAGAGCAGCGGGGCTGGCCAACGGGGGGATACGTCCGGGGGGGCCTCTCGGGATATACTCTTTCCTTCCCATCTCTCCGGGGGCGGGGGCCCAGGGGGAGAAAGAAGGGGAGAGAAGAGAGGAGAGAGAGAGGAGAGAATCACGTTGTTGCACTTGCTGTCTTGTCTGCTGGCTAGGACGTAGGTCGCGAGGTTCTTAGGCAGGCTAAGCTGCATGTGCACATGTCTGGCTGAGTTTGCGCTTGTGGGCTAGAGCACAGCACAAATGCACTTGCCGCGGCTACTGTGGCTAGGGTGGAGTAACGGACCACCAGCTTTTCTGGAGAGCCCACGCTAGGTGGGCGAGCCCGCGTGCCTTCTGGCCGGCTAGCGGCACATGGCTACTGCCCCGAGCTGGGCAGACCAGACTGAGTCGGCTAGCGTCCAGGCGCAACGGATAGAAGTGCTACGCCTCCTAGAGGACTGGCTAGAGACTGACCCGGCGAGCTTGGCCGAACAGATATACGATCGGCTAAGTCTGCATAAGCAGCACGAGCTTCTCCAGCTAGTGCGAAAGGCTAGGGACATGGGGCTAGCCGAGTGCCAGGGGGGCTAGCATACAGCCTGGCGGCCGGCTATCTGCCAGGCTACTCAAGTTCCAAGGGGCTAGGTCTTGGGACGATATCTCTGCGGAGCTCGAGGCTAGCCTGTCCACCACCGAGGCTAGATACCTTGAGCAGAGGATAGAGAAGAACCGGCAGCTGGCCGGGCTACGACCGCACCGACCAGGAGAGACCCTGGAGGAGGATAGCGTCACGGATAACGAGCTTGAGGCTACACCGTGGCAGGGGGAGGCCCGGCAGAGGAGGCCAGCACAGAGGATAGCGCAGCGGCGAGGCCCAAGAAGCCGGCTAGGGACCCGCCGACGGTCCAAGAGTCCAAGGCTAAGAACAAGCTGCGACAGGGGAGTGCAGCGGATAAAGAAGAAACGGCTACCACCCTGCCGTTCTCGGCTGGGCTAGACCCGGCCCAGGTCGTCAACCCGGGTCCGGGGCTACAGCAGGCTAGGGCTGCAGCGGCAGAGACCACGGCTACACCGCTAAGGGCGAGTACAGAGTACCCTGCCCAGGGCGAGAGCCTGAAGCAGTTCTTGGCTAGATGCATGCAGGGCTACCGTGGCCCACCGGCGGACGTCCCGGCCTATGTGGCTAGGATGGACCTCCACCTTCCAGGATGGTCCGGATAGCAACCAGGATACACAGCAGCAGCGGCGGCCACGAGGGCGAGCCGGGATACGATCCCTTCCCGCCCTTGAGGCCGCAGGCTAAGAGCACCACCAAAGGACGCGGTGGGGATAGCGACCGTGGCTACATCCATCCGGATAGCAGCCACCCGCTAGACAGAAGGCTAGGAGCGGGCCGATACAACGAGGCCCAGTGGGAGGCTATGGCCGGTGACGGCCGGATAGCCCCGGAGAGACCGGCGCTCCAGCAGGGAGCGGCGGTGAACATCAACCTGGCCCACCGAACGGCTACTTCGCGAAGAACCCGATGTGGTGCACCGGATAATAGAGCAGTGCAACAAGAGGATGTGGTACTGCCTGGATACGCATGGGGATAGAGGCCATACGTGCAATAGCTGTCGGCCCCCGGCCGGCTATGGTGGACCGGCTAAGGGAGCTGGCAGGGGCCGAAAAGGTCCGGGCTAAAGCACGGTAGTATGGCTAGATCTCCCAGACTTGCGGCTAGTGACGAAAATAGCGGATAGTGTGGCTTTCACTTCATGTCGGCTAGTGCTTCCGTTTGCCAGAAAGAAGAGAGTGCCAGGCTAGGTTTTCCCAGGATACGTGAAACCTCTGGGGGGGGGGGGGAGGGGGGGCGGCCTCTCGGGTCTGGGGGGGGGCACTCCCTCTTTCCCAACTCTCCGCGGGGGGGGGGGGGGGGGCCCGGGTTTCTCGGGTTGATCCTCCTTCCTTCCCATCTCTCCGGCTAGGGGGGGAAAGCCCTGCTGAAAGGCCACATGGCTAGAGCTTTTGATTTCAAGTACGACAGTAGCCGAAAGGTAGCTAGCCCGTTGGCGGGCTAAATCCAGAATGGCTTCCTTGCCTGACCCAGCGGAGCTAGCAAAGGGCTCCACGGATTTTCGCTACCTTTTGACCCAGAATCGGGTCCCGGATACCTCCCAGGCTACCTTGTTCAAAGCCGGGATAGACACGATTGCGAAGTTTTCGGCGGGTTTCAAGGACGAAGCCGACCTCAAGTCGGTGCTAGCCAAGGACTTCTCGATAGAGCCAGAAAGCTCACTAACAAACAGGGCGCTAGCTGCCGCCTTCGTGGTTGCATGGAGAGCCGCGCAGGCCAGAACCCGCGAGCAGGCGGATAGAGAAGCGGCTAGCGAGGTCCGGGAATGGGCCAAGCCCATCCCCCAAACAGAATACATGGCTATGCGCCAGTCCTTCTCGCAGAAGTTTGGCGAGCCCGAGGATAAGCACATTCCGGCTAAGGAATATATTGAGCGAAAGCTGCACGAGCTAGAGACGGGCGAGTTCAGGGCGGAGCCCCTGAACGAGGTGCTGTCCAGAGACGAGATAGACCCGGATGTGCTAGTTCCCCAGTGGGATAGCAAGGGCACCGCCCTCGTGCTCAAGAAGGCTACCTCGACAGGGGCGATGCCATCCGGACCGGAGCAACTACGGCTACGGCTAACAGTCATGCAAAATGCACTTCTCATGATAGGCCTCCAGCATCCAGGGCGAGCAGAACTCAAGGATATCGACTTCCAGCTCTTTGAGAAATACAAAGACTATCTGCTCGGCGACTTCAGAACGCTATCCGGAAACAGGCCTACAAGCAGATGGTCCTCAAGGGGATAGCCTTCGCGGACGCGCTAGTCCAGTCCTGGAAGGACGCGGCTACCAAGGAGCGGCACTTCACGACTCCGTTGTCCCTCTGTGCTAAAAGGCCGCAGCCCTGGAACTGGGATAGCACCAACACCCCGCCGGCTAAGCCCAACAGGAAGGGCAAGGGCAGAGGCAAGGGCAAGGACGGCAAGGATAGCAACAAGAAGGCTAAGACCGCTACCTTCCACCGCACCGAGGATGACAAGCCGATATGTTTTCGTTTTAATTTGAAAGGTGGCTGCAAGAAGGGGGATAAGTGCCACTTCGTGCATGTTTGCACGAAGTGTCGGGGACCGCATTCGGCTATCAACTGCCCCGGCACGGCTACGCCGTCGACGTCGACAGCGGCCAACTGACTACCGGTGCCTGAGCCGGCTACATCGGCTACACCCGAGGCGACACCTGCACACCGGCGGCTACGAGCTCTCTACTTCTTCTCGGGAAGAGAAAGGCTAGGCAGCTTCCAAAGCCACCTCCGCCGGCTAGTTTCTTCCTTCGGGCTCGACATCGATATCTCTTGTGTGGATCTGGCGAGAAGTCCACCCATTGACCTGGCCACTTCCAAGGAGAGGGCGAAGTACCTTCACAAAGTTCAATCGGGCCACTACGACATCGTGGCTATGTCTCCCCCTGTGGCGACTTTCTCTAGGGCGAGCTCGGCTAACCGTAAAGGTCCCCGGCCAGTCCGAAGCTTCGACGAGCCCAGAGGATTGGCTACACTCACGGCCAAGGAAAGAGACCGGGCTATTCTTGGCAACATTTTTGCTGATTTTTCTTTTGAAATAGCTAGTGCTGCGGTTTCCTCGGCTACCTTCTTCGTCCTGGAGCAGCCAGAAGACTTGGGGGCTATGCCGGCTGGCCCCCACAAAGGCCGGCGACCGGCCAGCATGTGGCAATGGGAGGCTCATGAACGGCTAGTTGGCCTCGGGCTACGTTCGGTGGCCCTGCACCTGGATAACTTCGGGGCACCCTCGGCGAAACCGACACGACTGCTACTGAAGACACCTCTGGAAATGCCGGCTACCGTGCACGAAGGCCTCCCCACTTTCGACAACGATGGCTACTATCTGGGCCCCTTGCCGCAGGCGGCTACTTCATCGACGCCGCAGAGCCCCATGCTGGCTAAGGAGACGCTTGGCGAGTGGCCCTCGAACTTCTGCCGATGGCTAGCACAGTTGGCCCTGGCAACCTGCACGGCTACTGCTCCGACTGCCTCCGGAGAGGGGGTACCGACTGTGCAGGATAAGGCAAGTTCTGGCGACCTCGACTATGTTACAAACCAACCAGAGGGCCCACGGCTACATGGTGGCACGGGACCCCCCC
>CAJNDT010003251.1:0-24212 GCA_905221615.1 Symbiodinium sp. CCMP2592
AGTACGTAGGGACTGTGGGAATCTCTTGACATTCAGAGCACCGAGGCGCGGCACGTTCTGACCATGCTGATGCTGCGACCTGAAGCGTAACCCTTTACCCGTGCTTGCTTGAATGGCATCACTGTGACATTCAGAGCACTGGGCAGAAATCACAGCGGCTCGCTCACTCACATGAAAGCGGATAGCCCAGGGCCTCCAAAAGCCCTTAATTAAGGAATGTACCTTAAATTATAATCGGATCCCTAATATGATTGAAGGTACATTCCTTAATCAAGGGGTTTTGGAGGTTCTGGGAGTACGTAGGGACAAATCTCTTGACGTTCAGAGCACTGGGGCGCGGCACCTTCTGACCATCACAATGCTGCGACCTGAAGAGTTGCCCGTCACCCCCGCTGTTTGCCCGCGCTTGCTTGAATTGCATCACTGTGACATTCAGAGCACTGGGCAGAAATCACGGCGGAATTGCATCACTGTGACATTCAGAGCACTGGGCAGAAATCACGGCGGCTCGCTCACTCACGTGAAAAAGGCTAGTACGTAGGGACTTGACATTCAGAGCACTGAGGCGCGGCACCTTCTGACCATGCTGATGCTGCGACCTGAAGCGTTACCCTTTACCCGTGCTTGCTTGAATTGCATCACTGTGACATTCAGAGCACTGGGCAGAATCACAGCGGCTCGCTCACTCACATGAAAGCGGATAGCCCAGAGCCTCCAAAACCCCTTAATTAAGGAATACCTTAAATTATAATCGGATCCCTAATATGATTGAAGGTACATTCCTTAATTAAGGGGTTTTGGAGGTTCTGAGAGTACGTAGGGGCAGTGGGAATCTCTTGACGTTCAGAGCACTGGGGCGCGGCACCTTCTGACCATCACAATGCTGCGACCTGAAGAGTTACCCGTTACCCCCGCTGTTTGCCCGCGCTTGCTTGAATTGCATCACTGTGACATTCAGAGCCCTGGGCAGAAATCACGGCGGCTCGCTCACTCACGTGAAAGCGGCTACTACGTAGGGACAGTGGGAATCTCTTGACATTCAGAGCACTGGGGCGCGGCACCTTCTGACCATGCTGCTGGGTAGTTGGATGCCCTGCAAGCTCAAACATGAAAACAAGCAATCAACTGCAGACTGCTGGGTAGTTTGATGCTTCATATGCCTTCCGTCAAACTTGGCAGGCGCTAGCTGGGCAGTTGGATGCTCAGACTCGCACGCTGCACCGCGGATGCTGGGGTAGTTGGATGGCCTCCCAAACGTCAAACTTTGCAGGCAATGGGCAGCTGGATGCCCTCCACATTCAACTTAGGCTGTGGCTCTCTCAGGGTCGCATTCTGTAAGCGCTGGACAACGTTAGGTTGCACAAAGTGTCGGTCAGTCCTACCAACACGTGCCGCATCACTACTGTATAATGGCATGACAATGCTCTCGCACCCCGGAGGGTGGACTTGCAGCAAGCGCACAAAGCGTGACTGATGCCGTGCGCCGCAGGCACAAATCATACATGTGGGCACGACACAGCTCGGCAACACAACATGCGGAGCCTCTTTCGTGCACATGCTAAAGGGTCAACGAGTCAACAGCAAACCATCAAAGTTTTTGCGCCCCTCAAACCTAGCGTCTACGCGACTCCACCGCATGGTCTGGCCTGTAAAATGGCTCACTGCACATGGCAAAAAATGCTGCTGATCTCTCTGTGTTTGCAAGCATTATGCAACAGCAGCGCATGCCTCAAATCTGACAGCTAGCAGCCGTGGAATTGATGTAGACCAACTTCCAGCTGTTCGTCTAAAACGGCTGCTGTCACTGGCGGAGGAAATCGGTCCAAGAAACCACATCACATAGCACATCTGAAACAGACTTCAGAGAGGCTGGGCGAATGGCTTCCACGCTTCGTTCCGTCACACAGGACCTCCACGCAGCAACACCACTTTTGGTATCAAAAACACTGCTCGAAACAGACCCGTGTAGAGGTGGCCTCTCCAGTATTTTCAAACGCTGCTGGGCTCTTTGAAATCAGCGCAGGTCGCGGACTGGGCGTCCACGATACCAACGCACTGGTTCAACAGAAGCTGGGAGCGCACGACGTCTCGGAGCGACGGAACTCCCAGACGCACCCGACGCCGACGCCGCAGGCCTTGCTGCCCCTGGGCCGTGCGCCGCGGCTGGCATAGCCAACCCTTTTAAAGCTGACTTCGGCACGAAATGCACCCAAGTCATCACATCGACTTTCATTCCACTAGGGAAGACCAACGCAGCCTGCGCCGCACTTGGAACTCCACGCGGGACCTGCGGTGGCATTGCCAAGCCCAGCTCCTCACACACTCTCTGCGACATGGAGTTCTGGTTCCCGAGCAGCCCAAGAGAGTCGAAGGCGACATACCAATTGGTCGTCGGCAAGACAGCGGCAATCGCGGCGAAAATTATGCGCAGCCATGTCTCTTGGGAGACCACGCCCATAGGCAGGCAAGCTTTCTGCTCTCTCCAGGTGCGACGAAACGCAGCCTTGAAACGAGCGAACATAGCTGTGTCTGCTGGCTGGAGCCATCGTGTCATCCTGGCCGGGACAAAGCACATTCGAATTGACAGTCGCCTGGCATGCAAAAGTATCGAATGGTCTATGTGTGCTCTGTTAACATCAACAAGGAGGACAACCGTCCGCTGGGCGACCACCTCGCCCAAAGACCGCGCCAAGAAGCTGAGGTACCGCCTCATGATGGCATGCGTCGTCCACCCAGATGCTTCTCGCCAGATGTGCATGTTGGGAGGAAGCGAACCTGAAGCTTGCAAGCGGCGCAGAACTGCAAGACTGACCTGATGCTCATTCGCCAGAAGAATCTGCGGCAGTATGCCTTGCACGTCGCTGTCCGGGCAGATGCTTGCCAGAAACGACAAGCTGCCACGACGGTCCGAGAGAGTCCCGTGGTCCCGCCGCGGCTTATTCGCCGGACCCTTCAAGACAGTTCCCAGAGCCCAGTTGGATGCCGCACCACCGAGGTCTCATCCATGTTCACCACCAGCACCGGCTTAGCGGCGTCACGCCAAATGTGATTCATCCACTGATGGAATACAGTAGCCTGCACAGTGAACAGTGAGGAATGCTTCAGAATGAAGACCTACATTTCGGGCTTGCCAGACGAAGCTAAAAAGCAGCCTGCCCTTTCCTGCGGCCAGAGCAGAACACAAACCAGTCTTACCAAGCGAGCCTAGATCCTGCGCTGCAGACTAGCCCATATTTCTATGTTCCCAATCTTCCCCTCTGCTTGACACTGAAAGAATGAAGCTCCCAGGCCGAACCATCACTGCGGAGGGTGGGTAACACTGTAACAGACAACCCCCCGCTGCGCTGCTGCTAGCCCATATCACAACACGCCAGGATTCTTAAAACGATGCGCGCGCAGCGGACCCTGTCCCAGCCAGCCTTCTGTCGGCGCTCAGCAACATCAACAACATCTTCTGTGCGTAAGCACCCATATCTTGCGCTCCACCTGCGGCGAAAGGCTGCCAGGTACTTGCGCTCCTTCCGCGGTGTACCCTGCACAAGCGAAACCAGGCGCTCTTTCACGCAAGACGGCGCGGCGGCAGGAATGCTCGCCAGAGCCACGTCTAGCATCTGCGCACGAGATGGTGCAATCCCATGCACTGTGTTCTGTTCCTCCACGTAGGCCACAAGTCGATGCTCCAGGCAATACTTGGCCGCGCAATAGACATCTCGCTGCCCAACCATTTTTAATGGCTCTAACTCCAAATCCACAAGAACCGACAGGGGCATGTGAATGTAAGCCCACTCAACCGTAGCCACTTGCTCCTCGGTGGCTGCAGCGGCCGAAGCGCCAGGCCTCCAACCTCTGCCACAAGCAAAATCAGCTGCCGCGCTGGAGCAATGACCGCTGAAACCATAAAAGAGCATGGCCATGAGGCTGTCTGGAGCGCAACGCCGGAACCCATCCGCATCGCCTTCGACTTCCGTCGGAGCAGGCGCTGCGGCCCGTTTGCAGCGCTGACCCAGGTTCTTTATTTGGCGAGACAGCTCCCTCAGCTTCTCTTCGGGGCCAGGTGGAGGCATGGCTTCGAAAGGGTTTAAGGCAACTTCTCAAAACACATGGAAGGTAAGTTGACTTTACTACACACTCAAGCATGGGTTGCTCAGGACTGCTATGCCCGGAATCTTGGCTTGCTAGGCTGTGTTCCCAGGAAGCAACAGTCACCAGGCCAACTGAGACTATGGCTCGCGCTGCACGGCCACAGCAGATTCAGGCTCACACGTGGTTGCCCCCAATACATCAATCCACAGAGACACCGCCGTCTACCGGGGAGGCCCCCCCAGGCCAGGCTGCTCCAGACAGGCCAAATCAACACCGGAACCAATCACGCACAGTCTAGGAAAAGCAACGCCAGCCACAGAGCCTTCAACGCTCAGCGCCCGCTCCTGCATGCATGCACCGCACATCATGCTTTGCTGGATTTGCAAAACTCTGGTCGACCCAGCAGACACCACACGTCCAACGCAACTGTCTAGACCGAACGACGCATGAGACAGGACATGCGTTCTCACCTGCAGGCTCTCCTGCGCCACCGCCACCTGTCGGCAATTTGTGCGTGTCTGTGTGTGTGTGTGTGTGTGTCTGTGTGTGTGTGTGACAACAACGTTCCCACGCATTCCTGCCTGCGTTGTCAGCGAGAGGTTGACCGTTGGGGGCAGCAGCAGCAACGCCTCCCCGAAGTACACCCACAAGTCTACTATAATAGAAAGAGTCTGGACCAAACCTTCTCGCGCACGTAGCAGCAGCTGGAGGTCTTCGTTGCTTAAGTTCTTTGTGGCCTGGCTTGGCCAGCAAGCCAGAAACGCGAAATCACACGGCGTCGCTCTACGCGAGCCTGCAGGAGGCGCTTGCGTCGTGCCATCAGGTTCCGATGCTCTTTCGACTGCTCGCGCAGCTCTGCTTTCAAGGCCTTGCGCGTCTCTTTCAGACGCAGAAGCTCTTGGTGCAGTACCTAACAAGCATAGCTTGGCATTCCAACCAAGCATGATCAAACTACAGAAGCCTACCTGCTGGTCGCTCTGCTTCGGAGGCATTACCCAGCACCTTGTGTCATGCATCAGCTTTCTTCCACACCGCAGAAACTTGGTTTGCTCCGCGCCTTCAGGTCCCCACGCAACGAGGTCTGGCCACAGCTACAAAACAGCTGCAGAAACCCAGTTGGTAGAGAGCGTCCAGCCCTTCTGCGTTCATGGCATGTCTGTAATCCGGCACGCCCACACAAGCACACAGAATCCGCATGAACCTTTCTCCAGCCACCAGGCCTGTGCTCCAAAGCTACCGCTCCTCAGGACCTCGTCCGCAACGTGCGTCCAGCAACAGCGGTGCCTCGCAGAAAGACACACCCAATGTGGTCCAGAAGGAAAGCAGACACAGACCTGGCCTCTGTACATAGAGAAGCCTCTGTACATAGAGAAGAATCCAGCATCAGCCTCCAACTGTTCCTGCGACACTCTGCAGCAGAACAACCTCGCTAAACAACGTCACCTGCGAGGCCTCTTTACGGAAAAAGACCAGCTCGGCAAGGCTTGCTTGGACCTTTGCTAAGACGGACAGGCCACAAAAATGGACAGTGCGGCAGGGAGAAAACACTCTGCGCAGATCTTGCACGCCCAAACCACTGTCTTTCCAGCTGTTTTCGCGCTGCACAACATGCCTCTGCCACGGAGCATATCTTCACAAGAGCGACCTCCAGGGATGCGCCCATGGGGTCAAAGGCTACTATCCTCGGCCCCCGGAAGGGTGGGAAACCTAGCTTACACAGCACTATATCCAACACCAGGACACGTCTGCAAGACTGGTTGCAGTCCAAGATGTGATAATGTGCCTGAAGACCGTCTCAACTCAGGCTGCCACCCGGTCACAATGAATTTAGACAGACCTGCAGCGGCGCGTGGAAGCTTGGATCTGCTGCATGTACAAACCGTTTACACAGCACGAGACCTGACACCATATCTGCAAGACGATGCATTCTTTAGGACTTGGAGTGAACCAAAACAAATCGGACGGAAAATGCATGCACTCCTCTAGCCTTTGACGGCCAAACATTTAGAGAAATGCGTATCTGCAAGACGATGCATGTTTTCCGGCACGTATCTGCAAGACGATGCATAATTTAGGGCTTGGGGTGAACCAAACCCATCGGACGGTAAATGCATGCACTCCTCTAGCCTTTGACGGCCGAACATTTAGAGAAAAGCGTATCTGCAAGACGATGCATGTTTTCCGGTACGTATCTGCAAGACGATGCATAATCCAGGACTTGGAGTGAACCAAAACAAAGCAGACGGAACATGTATGCACTCCTCTAGCCTTTGACGGCCAAACATTTAGAGAAAAGCGTATCTGCAAGACGATGCATGATTTAGGACTTGGAGGGAACCAAAACAAAGCAGACGGAACATGTATGCACCCGTCTAGTTGACAGCATTTCACGGAAAAGAATACTGTGAGAGAACTCCCAATAAACACACACACACACACACACGCACGCACATACACACCTACCCACATACACGCGCGCACTATTTATCTATCTATCTATCTATCTATCTATCTATCTATCTCTCTCTCTCTCTCTCTGTCTCTCTCTCTCTCTCTCTCCACATATACACACAATGTCTGGAACCATCACTCTCTGTTGTTCGGAACTCGTCATACTTTACATGACGCTTCCGAGGCCACGTCCATCAAGCTGCAGGTGACTCCGTGGACCTTGACCGGTGTTAGGGCTTCGAGTTTAAGGGCTCGGGGCTACCGGCTGTTCCGAGGTGTGCTCCATGGAGCTTGACCGCTGTTAGGGCTTGGAGATTGGGGTTGAAGGGCTCGCAGCTACCGGCTGTTCCTTGAGAGCTCGGACCTTGCAGTTCTCCGCGCTTCGGATTGGCTCGCGGGCTTCAGAAGCCTCTAACATCTCCGGAACGGTCAGAGCTTTCTCGTGTCTTGGCTGTTACGTCTCATAAAGCGGCTGCGTGCAATTTATACAAATTGAATTACCTTCGAGCCACTCGCGCTCCTCTCTCGGCAATTCCTCCAGCTCACGTAGCCAAGAGTTCGATGTCAGGATCATGGCGACGTTGTAGACGTACACACTGTAGGTGAACATGTTTGTTCCAGAATGAGCGAGCGTGACCTCTTCTGTAGATCCCTGGAAAAGGCGACGGTTGCTGAGCACCATAGCCGTCGAAGCTTCGTCATACAAGATGGCTCGATGCAGCAAATTGTCAAAGGCACGCAAATCAGGTTGACTCACTCCACAGCAGTTGAGTTCTAGTGTCTCGCGATGACCGAAGAGACTGCGGGCAAAGATTGTTTTGCCAAGGCGCGTGGGTCCACTTAGGACCAAAAAGCTCCTTCTGAACATGGGTCGGGTAAATTGTGGAAGGAAGTCACGCTGGACTTGCTCGATCACGACGGCCTTTTTCATGAGGGGCTGAAGCTCCTGGAGATCTTGCGCCTTCCTCGCTTTGACGACCTGTGTCTGCACGCATTGGGCATGGAACTTCATGTTGTCTAAGTAGGCTTTCACGTGTTTCTTGCAGCGCAAATACTCCTGCTCCGCAACCTGCTCCGTGATTTTACAGGCCTGCCATAAGTTGGTGATCCAATCCGGAGCAACAGGGAAGGTGGTGAAGGCTGCTGCTGTCGTCGTCATATGAATGGAGCCAGTCTTTGGCACCTGCAGGTAGTAGTGCCCCTGGTCGTAGGCCTTTCGGCAAGCTTTCCCACGGGCTTGCTTGCACTCCACAGACTGATGCGGAACGGCGCCACGAAACAACAGACTGGGCTTCGGCAGCGTCACCGTCTGTCCTTGTTGCTACATCAAGAGCAAAAGGGGCATGGGGGATCATCTGGCCTACCAGGAACACTGTTGACGACAAGTCCTGTTGCATGTGGCTGAAATTTTCACGCTCCATCAAGATTTCAAAACACAAGGGGACGTATGACGAAGAATTCAGAACTTGGATCTGGACAAAAGTTCAGAATAACTGCGCCGGCGCCAAGCATCTGGAGTCAAACATGAGATGGAAGTGGATGCTGGGCGTCAGCGTGTCCAGACTCACAGCTGTGTGCAGCTCACACGCCAAAGTCAACCGATCCATCTTGCTGCTTTGCCGTAGCTGCTCGGCAAAACGTTGGAAATCTCTCCAAAGGGCTGCAACATCGGCATTGTCCTGCAAGAGGCGACACACATCGGCAATCCTTGCGTCGCCTTCTGCCAGCATTGCGCTGGCCCTGACATCTGGGATCTTGGACCAGGAACCACTGTATCTGAACATTGTGCCAGAACCTCGATAGGAAGGCAGCGGCTGCTCGTTCATCACTATAGGCTGTTCTGTACGCCAAGCGGCCAAAACAGCCCTGGCCGCTGCCATGAGATGCACGGGAATTCGGCCCCACATGGCCTCTAGCAATGGAGCTCTCTGCTCCACATTACTAAACTCCACACGCAAGATGTTACGCCGCGCGTGCCCATGTGAGCCTTCCTCGACCATTCTCCTCGCCACCCACGCATCTCGGACCAAGGTCTGCACCTGCGTCCGTGCTTCCCTGGTGTTTGCCCCCTCGGGCGGGCTCTGCTTGCCCTGCAAACGACGACGTTTTGCGGGCAAAAGGAACATGGCTTCGGCAAAATGCCTGCTTCGCATGCACGGTACTCACCAATTAACAGCAGGCTATGGCTTCAAGACCAGAACATGTTGACGATCTCTTGGCCTACGACGTCCAACATGTCATCCTGTGCTGCTCCCGAGAACTGAGGAAGTCTCTGGTTTGGAGGGCCCCGTTGGCAGAATGACTACCGACAAACCCTGGGCTTTAGACGCTGCTTTGACAGGATTCTTCATGACATGATACGCAGCATCCACTGTTTAAGCCTGCGAAACGCTGCGCAGGAACGGAGCAGGACCCAACCTCTACCTATCTGGACCTGCTCTCATTGCAGAAACCACTACCGCAGGACCGCGCAGGACCACGGCAGACCAGAACTGCAAGGTGACACCTGGGGTCCTTCAAAACCGCTGTGGGAGCATAGAATTATTAATCTAAAACACGGATTTGCAGGACCACGGTTTTTGCGAGGCTTTGCGCTCCTGAAATGTCCCGGCACCGGGCACCGCCGAACATTCTGGTGTATTCTAGTGGTCTCCGGGTCTTTATCCATGAGCTGATTACTCGTGGTCTCCAGTCCGGTTGCGTCTTGGAAACAAATGGCCACTTCATCAACCACGCCCTCGTATAACTCAGGGAATCTATTACAGTCGGGAGGTGTCAGATGCCCTCGCATGACGCAGGAATTCATTACAGTCGGGAGTTCTCTCCCTTTGCTCTTACACACACTGGGGCCGCAGCATGTCTGGCGTGTCATCATAGCCCATCCTGGTCAAGACTTTTGCCCACGTCAGACGGAAGAGTCAGCGAGACATATAGTTTTTTCGCTCTTCCGTGACAGAATGCGCTCTGATCCTCTCACTGCGCCCTCGCAGTCATGCGCACACTTCCTTGCTTTCAAACACTGCCAGGGCCAAGACTCTGTCTGCGATGGCAACAACTTGGACTGCTTGTGCAAAAGTTCCACTCTGCACTCAGGGACTGTTTGCTTGGAAGATCTCAAGAACGACATCAAACTCGAGTCTCGCAGGCTCCCGCGTCCCTCCCTCCCTCACTCCCTGCCTCGCTCCCTCGCACTCTCTCTCTCTCTCTCTCTCTCTCCCTCTCTCTCTCTCTCTCTCCCTCTGTCTCTCTCTCTCTCCCTCTCTCTCTCTCTCTCTCTCTCTCTCTCTCTCTCACTCACAGCAGTTTGTATTGATTGTATTGGTAAACAGAAAAGAAACATCGCAGAATTTGGCCGTAAGGCTATCAAGACAAGTTTCCGAATGCAAAGATAGGTGCGTATCAGTCTTCGTTTGGCCTTGATTTTGCCAACACTTTCGCGGCGCTTCAACAAAGTTTGCCAAGGCATCCGCCGCGACTCAAAACGCGCGCAGTCCCTACCACTGCATTCGGAAAATTGTTTTTAAAGCGTTTCGGACGCATCAGTCTTTGTTTGGCCTTGTTTTTGCCAACACTTTCGCGGCGCTTCAACCAAGTTTGCCAAGGCATCCGCCGCGACTCAAAACGCGCGCAGTCCCTACCACTGCATTCGGAAAATTGTTGTTAAAGCGTTTCGGACGCATCAGTCTTCGTTTCGCCTTGTTTTTGCCAACACTTTCGCGTCGTTACAACAAAGTTTGCCAAGGCATCCGCCGCGACTCAAAACCCGCGCATTCCCTACCACTGCATTCGGAAAATTGTTGTTAAAGCGTTTCGGACGCATCAGTCTTCGTTTCGCCTTGTTTTTGCCAACACTTTCGCGTCGTTACAACAAAGTTTGCCAAGGCATCCGCCGCGACTCAAAACCCGCGCATTCCCTACCACTGTATTCGGAAAATTGTTTTTAAAGCGTTTCGGACGCATCAGTCTTCGTTTGGCCTTGTTTTTGCCAACACTTTCGCGTCGTTACAACAAAGTTTGCCAAGGCATCCGCCGCGACTCAAAACCCGCGCAGTCCCTACCACTGTATTCGGAAAATTGATTTAAGAGCGTGTCGGACGCATCAGTCTTCGTTTGGCCTCGTTTTGGCCAACACTTTCGCCGCGCTGCAACAAAGTTTGCCAAGGCATCCGCCGCGACTCAAAACGCGCGCAGTCCCTACCACTGCATTCGGAAAATTGTTTTTAAAGCGTTTTGGACGCATCAGTCTTCGTTTGGCCTCGTTTTGGCCAACACTTTCGCCGCGTTGCAACAAAGTTTGCCAGGCATCCGCCGCGACTCAAAACGCGCGCAGTCCCTACCACTGCATTCGGAAAATTGTTTTTAAAGCGTTTCGGACGCATCAGTCTTCGTTTGGCCTCGTTTTGGCCAACACTTTCGCCGCGTTGCAACAAAGTTTGCCTCACTCACTCCCCCACTCACTTTGTCGCTCACTTCCTCCCTCGCTCTCTCTCCCTCCCTGACTCTCTCCCTCCCTCCTGCCCGCCCTCCTTCACCCCCTGCCTACCCCCGCCCTCCGCACATTAGTGTCGCGCGAATTCCTTGTTCAAGATCAATAACTGCAATGATCTCTCCGCATCACGAAGCATTTCAAACAGGAATTCGGCCTTGAGCGCATCAGTGTAGCGCAATCACTGTGACATTCAGAGCGCTGGGCAGAAATCTCAGCGGCTCGCTCACTCACATGAAAGCGGATAGCCCAGAGCCTCCAAAACCCCTTAACTAAGGAATGTACCTTAAATTATAATCGGATCCCTAATATGATTGAAGGTACATTCCTTAATCAAGGGGTTTTGGAGGTTCTGGAAGTACGTAGGGACAGTGGGAATCTCTTGACGTTCAGAGCACTGGGGCGCGGCACCTTCTGACCATCACAATGCTGCGACCTGAAGAGTTGCCCGTCACCCCCGCTGTTTGCCCGGGCTTGCTTGAATTGCATCACTGTGACATTCAGAGCACTGGGCAGAAATCACGGCGGAATTGCATCACTGTGACATTCAGAGCACTGGGCAGAAATCACGGCGGCTCACTCACTCACGTGAAAGCGGCTAGTACGGAGGGACTGTGGGAATCTCTTGACATTCAGAGCACTGAGGCGCGGCACGTTCTGACCATGCTGATGCTGCGACCTGAAGCGTAACCCTTTACCCGTGCTTGCTTGAATGGCATCACTGTGACATTCAGAGCACTGGGCAGAAATCACAGCGGCTCGCTCACTCACATGAAAGCGGATAGCCCAGGGCCTCCAAAAGCCCTTAATTAAGGAATGTACCTTAAATTATAATCGGATCCCTAATATGATTGAAGGTACATTCCTTAATCAAGGGGTTTTGGAGGTTCTGGGAGTACGTAGGGACAAATCTCTTGACGTTCAGAGCACTGGGGCGCGGCACCTTCTGACCATCACAATGCTGCGACCTGAAGAGTTGCCCGTCACCCCCGCTGTTTGCCCGCGCTTGCTTGAATTGCATCACTGTGACATTCAGAGCACTGGGCAGAAATCACGGCGGAATTGCATCACTGTGACATTCAGAGCACTGGGCAGAAATCACGGCGGCTGCTCACTCACGTGAAAAAGGCTAGTACGTAGGGACTTGACATTCAGAGCACTGAGGCGCGGCACCTTCTGACCATGCTGATGCTGCGACCTGAAGCGTTACCCTTTACCCGTGCTTGCTTGAATTGCATCACTGTGACATTCAGAGCACTGGGCAGAATCACAGCGGCTCGCTCACTCACATGAAAGCGGATAGCCCAGAGCCTCCAAAACCCCTTAATTAAGGAATGTACCTTAAATTATAATCGGATCCCTAATATGATTGAAGGTACATTCCTTAATCAAGGGGTTTTGGAGGTTCTGGGAGTACGTAGGGACAGTGGGAATCTCTTGACGTTCAGAGCACTGGGGCGCGACACCTTCTGACCATCACAATGCTGCGACCTGAAGAGTTGCCCGTCACCCCCGCTGTTTGCCCGCGCTTGCTTGAATTGCATCACTGTGACATTCAGAGCACTGGGCAGAAATCACGGCGGCTCGCTCACTCACGTGAAAGCGGCTAGTACGTAGGGACAGTGGGAATCTCTTGACATTCAGAGCACTGGGGCGCGGCACCTTCTGACCATGCTGCTGGGTAGTTGGATGCCCTGCAAGCTCAAACATGAAAACAAGCAATCAACTGCAGACTGCTGGGTAGTTTGATGCTTCATATGCCTTCCGTCAAACTTGGCAGGCGCTAGCTGGGCAGTTGGATGCTCAGACTCGCACGCTGCACCGCGGATGCTGGGGTAGTTGGATGGCCTCCCAAACGTCAAACTTTGCAGGCAATGGGCAGCTGGATGCCCTCCACATTCAACTTAGGCTGTGGCTCTCTCAGGGTCGCATTCTGTAAGCGCTGGACAACGTTAGGTTGCACAAAGTGTCGGTCAGTCCTACCAACACGTGCCGCATCACTACTGTATAATGGCATGACAATGCTCTCGCACCCCGGAGGGTGGACTTGCAGCAAGCGCACAAAGCGTGACTGATGCCGTGCGCCGCAGGCACAAATCATACATGTGGGCACGACACAGCTCGGCAACACAACATGCGGAGCCTCTTTCGTGCACATGCTAAAGGGTCAACGAGTCAACAGCAAACCATCAAAGTTTTTGCGCCCCTCAAACCTAGCGTCTACGCGACTCCACCGCATGGTCTGGCCTGTAAAATGGCTCACTGCACATGGCAAAAAATGCTGCTGATCTCTCTGTGTTTGCAAGCATCATGCAACAGCAGCGCATGCCTCAAATCTGACAGCTAGCAGCCGTGGAATTGATGTAGACCAACTTCCAGCTGTTCGTCTAAAACGGCTGCTGTCACTGGCGGAGGAAATCGGTCCAAGAAACCACATCACATAGCACATCTGAAACAGACTTCAGAGAGGCTGGGCGAATGGCTTCCACGCTTCGTTCCGTCACACAGGACCTCCACGCAGCAACACCACTTTTGGTATCAAAAACACTGCTCGAAACAGACCCGTGTAGAGGTGGCCTCTCCAGTATTTTCAAACGCTGCTGGGCTCTTTGAAATCAGCGCAGGTCGCGGACTGGGCGTCCACGATACCAACGCACTGGTTCAACAGAAGCTGGGAGCGCACGACGTCTCGGAGCGACGGAACTCCCAGACGCACCCGACGCCGACGCCGCAGGCCTTGCTGCCCCTGGGCCGTGCGCCGCGGCTGGCATAGCCAACCCTTTTAAAGCTGACTTCGGCACGAAATGCACCCAAGTCATCACATCGACTTTCATTCCACTAGGCAAGACCAACGCAGCCTGCGCCGCACTTGGAACTCCACGCGGGACCTGCGGTGGCATTGCCAAGCCCAGCTCCTCACACACTCTCTGCGACATGGAGTTCTGGTTCCCGAGCAGCCCAAGAGAGTCGAAGGCGACATACCAATTGGTCGTCGGCAAGACAGCGGCAATCGCGGCGAAAATTATGCGCAGCCATGTCTCTTGGGAGACCACGCCCATAGGCAGGCAAGCTTTCTGCTCTCTCCAGGTGCGACGAAACGCAGCCTTGAAACGAGCGAACACAGCTGTGTCTGCTGGCTGGAGCCATCGTGTTATCCTGGCCGGGACAAAGCACATTCGAATTGACAGTCGCCTGGCATGCAAAAGTATCGAATGGTCTATGTGTGCTCTGTTAACATCAACAAGGAGGACAACCGTCCGCTGGGCGACCACCTCGCCCAAAGACCGCGCCAAGAAGCTGAGGTACCGCCTCATGATGGCATGCGTCGTCCACCCAGATGCTTCTCGCCAGATGTGCATGTTGGGAGAAAGCGAACCTGAAGCTTGCAAGCGGCGCAGAACTGCAAGACTGACCTGATGCTCATTCGCCAGAAGAATCTGCGGCAGTATGCCTTGCACGTCGCTGTCCGGGCAGATGCTTGCCAGAAACGACAAGCTGCCACGACGGTCCGAGAGAGTCCCGTGGTCCCGCCGCGGCTTATTCGCCGGACCCTTCAAGACAGTTCCCAGAGCCCAGTTGGATGCCGCACCACCGAGGTCTCATCCATGTTCACCACCAGCACCGGCTTAGCGGCGTCACGCCAAATGTGATTCATCCACTGATGGAATACAGTAGCCTGCACAGTGAACAGTGAGGAATGCTTCAGAATGAAGACCTACATTTCGGGCTTGCCAGACGAAGCTAAAAAGCAGCCTCCCCTTTCCTGCGGCCAGAGCAGAACACAAACCAGTCTTACCAAGCGAGCCTAGATCCTGCGCTGCAGACTAGCCCATATTTCTATGTTCCCAATCTTCCCCTCTGCTTGACACTGGAAGAATGAAGCTCCCAGGCGGAATTGTCCTAGAAAATGCGGGTCCAAATGTGGGTTGGAGACCACTTCGGGAGCAAGATGGGTTTTTCGCGAGTTTCAGACGTGTTCCTTCCTCTGAAGAGAAGGCGCCCCGCATGGAGCAGCTCATGCATTTCCATGTGCGACTTTTCCAGCTGAAGCACTGGTTTGGAGGACAAGATGTGTTTGCCGTTTTTGGAAAGCTTCGACAGTCTCAAAGAGACGTTGGGGCTGTGACTTGGGCATCCATGTCTGCCTTCAAACCGCCTTTCGTAAACCCGGAGCCTGCACAGCGCAATCCGGTAGTTGTTCGTGACGGTCACCTGGACTGAATGCGAAAACAGCTGTTGTTGACCGTGGGAAGGAGTGGGACACTTGAACCCGAACCTTAAACCCAAAACCCTTAACCCGAAAGCCGCTGGCGGCGCCCGCTTCGCCGCTAACTTCTTTTAAATTTAATTTAGTCTACCGCGCGAAACGCCGCGCCCGGCGACTTGGCGACTTGACTTCTTAAGTTTGTATTCCCGGGCGTGTTCAGACCTGCTGGATGATGTTGTCTGCAAAGCGTTGTCCACGCTTTCTTGCTTTTTGCATGCTGCCTTGTGGCGCCTTAGGCCGGATGCTACCACCTCTGGTTGGAATCTTGGCGCTGTTGTTTTTTGGTGAAGAAGCCCACAGAAAACTTATTGCCGGTCCATTTCGATGCGTGGGAAACGAGGCCAAGGTTCTCATTCACTACTTGGTATAGGTCCAAGCATTCCAGTTCATTTTCATTGAGCTGATGCTGCACCTCCATGAGCCGGATCAAGATACACTCCGATATGGCTTTCACCGCCTACAGGAATTGTAGGCGCAGCGCAATTAGCAATTGTTACACCTGTTGCAAGAATTACACTTTTTGACCAGCGGCAGACATGCAGCCAGCTGGATTCTTGGCCATGACCGCCTGGATTGTACCCATGACGCTGTGGGGTCGCATCGGCAGGCATGAGTCTGTTATGTTTATGACCATCGACATACGTCGTAGGGTCTTTCTTTGAGATTGCCGCTGGACGGGAATTCCATCGTGGAGTTGTG
Source organism: Symbiodinium sp. CCMP2592 (assembly GCA_905221615.1). Taxonomy (NCBI): domain Eukaryota; class Dinophyceae; order Suessiales; family Symbiodiniaceae; genus Symbiodinium; species Symbiodinium sp. CCMP2592. Next base: position 15,987 of record CAJNDT010003251.1, read on the forward strand.
GACTTTGTGTGCACGATCGTGACACAACAGGACCCCGGGGCCATCTGTTGTTCGACGGAACAAGAACGGCGGCCGGAGCTTCGAACCTTGGACTGCACCGGTGGCCTGGACAGCTCTAGGCGACGGCCTTTTGCTGTTGTGGATCGGTCGCTGAGGCTCCGTAGCTCGTGCTGAACGGCCAACACCGGCAAAGCTTGTGCGCTGCAGCTTTGCCTCTCTTTAACGAACCGCCCTGTTTCACCGCTGTCTTTGTTTGTTTGTTGGTTTGTCTTGTTTGTAGGGATTGAGTGCTACAGCTGTAGTCGACGAGGCCGCCCACGCCAAAAAAATATTCCCCAATAGCTTGCCGAAAAACAAGATCACGCGCCATGCAATTCCCGAATATCAATAGCTTGCTAGCAAAAGACCTTGCACGCTCGAATTCCCGAATAGCTTGCCGGAAGCAAAAAGATTGAAAATTGTAATTCACCAATAGCTTGCCAGAAAACGCAAAATAGATTGCCAAAATCTGGATCGGGAGTGAGTGTGAATAAAAGGGTTCGAATCCTACAACCATAGCAAACCTGCAAGATTTGGAGAGTTGTGGCCCCTAAATCCACCCGATCCAGTTTTGGCAATCTATTTTGTGTTTCTGGCAAGCTATTGGTGTTTTGCCAATTTGCATTTCTTTTTTGCGGGCAAGCTATTGGGGAATTCAGCACAACGCGGATCCCCAGAACTACTCTTTGCTTGCAAGCTATAGGTGGATTGCACACAACTCGGAAAATGGTTCTGAATCCCCAATTTTTCTGCTTCTGCTGTGAACACAGTTTCTCTGGGGATTGCCTACCACAAGAAAATTCCGTCAGCGCTTCCACAAGCCCGAAAAATCTTTGAAAACTTGCGAGCATGAATGGACAGACCACCTCAGCCGCGGCACCTCGAGGTCTTACCAGAGCTGTGCATGGTCCGGAAAGCAGAAGCAGTCAAGTCTGTGCGCTCGTGAAGGTCTTTGCAAAATCAAACACGCTGAAGCCCCTACTTTGCAGTGCAGCACTTTCCAAGGAGTTTTGCCAACACAAAGCTTGTGTTGACATGCATCGCGCAACTGATCAGTTGAAAGAATCTTCCGTTAACATGTCTGTCAGTCCTGCACCCAGCACAGTTGCGCTCTAAACCGCGCAGGTCAGCAACGCCGACCGGTGCTCTCGCGCTGCATTCTTGTGCTGGCATGCACTGAGCTTGTGTCTGTGTTCCTTTTGAACTCAGTCCTGCCTCTTCATTCTTCAGACGCTCTGACGGAACTGCTGGACGCTGCCCGAAAGCCGCGTGCCGCCGTTGCCAGACACCTGAACAAAAGGAGTGCCTGTTAAGTCCACACCGCGACCGCCTCCTCGTCAATACCAATGCAAGGAGGCTCTGGCTCCGTAGCAGCTGGTCGGGCTGATTTGAAGAAAGGAAACTTGAACAAGCTGACACTTGCAGAGCGCACCTCGTGCAGGCAGCAGGGGGCGGGTAGAATGCAAGCGTGCCGCGGCGAAATCGAGGACCGTGTATCCGATTCAACTCGATATTGGGGCGGTATGCACCGCAGGTTCGCCTGCAGTCTTGGCTCCGCGCATCGGATCGGGGTCCATGAACGTTGTCAGATTGTCAGCTCGGCGTTTTGTTGTTGTTCCCAGATGCGAGAACACTTTTGGTTTATGTTTCTTTGGTTTTCTGCATGTCTCCAGGTTTGCTGTTGGTGCAGTCTGGTCCTGTGGTTCCGTGGTCTGCTGGTCCCGTGGTCGTGCGGTCCTGTGGTCACGTGGTCCCGTGATCTTTTGGCCTCGTGGTTCCGTGGACCTCCGGTCATGTGATGTGGTTAGCCAGCCCACTCCCTCCCTCCCGACTCCCAACCACTCGCTTGTTTTTTAAAGCCGTGCAAGCTTGCTTCCAAGCACATGATATCGTTGGAAAGACATCAGAGCCTTGTGCAAATGGGCCTCCGGAAATTGTATACACATGTATATAAATTTATACAAATCAATATACATGCATGTGTGCATATGCATATTGTGTAAGTGAAACGCCGACCCACACCCCAAACCTTAAACCGTGAGCTCTCACCCACATAAGGTGGCAGATGATGGACCACGGGCCGTGACACTGCTGATCATAGAAATTGTAGCAACCTCGCCCTTTGCGCCTCGGGCCGTCCCTCGTAGACGCAGGGAAATATTCGATTGCGAGTTGCTTAAATGTGGGCCATGCGGCCGCTGAATTCGCAAACGGTGCCGCAAAAGGCACCATGCCGCCAGTTTCTATCTTTGCAAAGCTCGACGTATAACATGTGTGTGCAAACATGGGTAAGGCCTGCTCAGGAGATGTTTGGCCAGGCATAGTGTTCTTTCATTTGCGGGCTGCAGGCCTTAGAACCTGGATACAAAGTTACTACTCATACATTCCCGAAGGCGCGCCATGGGCAACTGCCACTGCCCTCGTGATTCTGGAGACAGGGTGAATCTGAATCTGGATCACACCTTTGGACCTGCGGATGCAGTTGAACTACCCGTGTCGATTGAAGGCGAATATGTGAGCTTTTTGACGGGCAGCCCTCACAGCCTCGTTGATGCCTTCGAACTTAAGAAATCTGGAGAGCACCACTTCACGCCCTGGCGATCGAAAGAGAAGTACACACGAAGCGGGAACGTGTTGAAGGGACGTATGAATGGAAATGTTCAAGCAGATGGTACCATTGTCTGGGGCCTCGGCTTCACCTCGTCCCGTGTGGGGCCCCTGTCCACTGACCCTTCAGCCGATGCGCTTGAAGGCCGCTATAGCACCATCAAACCGGGAAGCACAGATGATATTATTGATTCTTTTGAACTGAGGTCGGCTGGCAAAGACACCTTTGTAGTCTGGCGTGCAGGAGATAATTGGAAGCTCAAGGGAAACATCTTGGTAGGCACCAAGTCGCAAAAAGGAGTTGTTGATGCAGACGGTACCATTACTTGGGAAAATTTGGGCATGGCGGTGACGTCTCGGCCAGTGTGCCAGTTGCCCACAACAGAAGGGGAGGCGACGGTAGACGCATCCTCAGTTGCAGGCAGGTATGCAACCTTCCACGGCACAGCATCATCAGATGATTCCGTTTCTTCTTTGGAGCTGCGGCAATCCGATAGGTCACTGATCGCTTGGTATGCGCAGCCACGGGAAACCTATGAAATCAAAGCCAATACTGTGTCGCAGGTAAATGGCAAAATGACAAGCTCATTCACAACAAATGGCGACATTGTTTGAGTCCTGGGTGTCACATCTCGTTGTGTGGCACCCTTACCTCCCGATCAGGTGGGGTCACGGACGGCTAGCAAACTCGAAGGCGAGTGGATCACCTTCAAAACGGGCGACGAGCCAAGTAAGGTTATCGATCGCTTCGAAATCAGGCAAAGCAGTGAGCCTACATATACGGTTTGGCGTGCCAAAGAGACCTACGAGATTCTTGGTAGAGTGATTACGTGTGTGGACGAAGAGCAGAGGACCATCACTGCTTCCATTGGAGCCAATGGTGATTTGATGTGGATGCATGGTTTCATTTCTCGACGGCTTTGACAAAATGTATCCAGCAATGACAAGCGGGGTATTTCGGTCCCACTTGGGAACTGACGCGTGCTGATTTGCGAACAGAACCGATCCTCCTGCCCGCTCTGCCAGTTGCCAGCCGAATCGCATCAATGCATCATGGTCACGGCCCGAGGTGAAAAAAGCCGATGACTGGTCTAGGAAGCCCAGCACGCTGTCCGCAGCGATAGGCGTCAACTGGATCCGAAGACAAGCCACCGCAGGTCTACGTTAATCCTGAGGCAATTTTCGTCAAGCTTGGAAGTTGTCAATGGCATTGTTCTGAATCATGAAGCACCTTGAAGGTCACACTTTTACAAAAGTGGAAGCACGAAGCACGATGCGCATGGCAGTGACACATCACAAGCTCGCATATGCCTGTCATGAACATAGAAAGGTTGGATGCTTTCTCAGCACGGACCTCATGGATGCGTACTTCAACCGTTTTTGTTTGTTGTTTCGCTGCGAAGGTTGAGGCATCACGGTTGCCCGACCATGCCCGCGAAGCAACTTAGCAAATTTGTCACGAAGTGCATATCGATACGTCAATGAACGTCTGTTTTTATGTTGCATTGGGTACTCTTGTGCTTGTCCAGCAGGTTGCTGCGGCATTCAGCCGCGATGGACTTGTCCGAATCAAGAACGTCTTGCCCGTTGAAGTGTCGGAGGCAAAGTTGTGAAGTTTTGGATGTGATCCGGAAGTTCAGCCTGGAGACGTCCTGTCTAGGCGCTGTGCTGCCGAGTTCAATCGGAGCTCGAGCAAAGACGGTATGAGGGTGATCCCACATTCTTTGGGGATGTTTATGGCTACGAGGCTAGGCTGGAGTGATGCCACGGGGGTTCGCAAGATGCAAAATCTGATCTGTTGCGGTGCTTGTCTGCAAGGACTCCGGGCATCGGTGGGATCTGAAACTCCAGCTGTCAAACGAGGATTGGTGCTCTTCATGCGATGACCAAATTCACGCGTGCCGTCTTCTGCTGACTGATCGGTTGCAGGTGAAAATTGCCCTCGTCAGCATCTTGGGCCGTTTGCAAAAGGTGCACAAGCATGATGCATGGAGCAGGTGGAGGATCGGACAAGCTAGGTCTCGGAAGATGATAGGTGCTGGAAACGCTGCGACCTTCTTGGCAATTGACGGAGATGGCGGTGATGCTTTCCTGTTTGTTGTCAAACGCAGGGTTTCTGTTTGAGCTGACATGCGGCTGCCAGGCCATGTGTACTTTTCCTTCGGACCCTGGGCAGCCGGCACATTGGCTTGGTTGGATGAGGGATGGCACACCTCACAGTACGGGAATGCTCAGGTTCACGCCGACACTTCCCATGTCTACGACCAGCAGGTTCGCATGACACGTTCTGAGACTGTCACACATTTATGTCAGAGTTGCCCTGAGGTGGTGACGATATTTGCAGTGCTGACGAGCTTGCAATCATTGCGCAAGAACAAGAGCCAGCTCATGTTGTGTTGAAGTATCAGGTCGCGCTTCATGACATCGCATCTGAGTGCTGCCCTTAGACTCCGGCGGCTGCTTAGTAGACCAGTCGACAGGTCTGCATTCGTACCCAGGCGAGGTCCGACTAAGATGTATCCCAAATCCCATTTAGTGCTGGACTCAGCTTGCATGTCGTAGCATTTCAGCGGATGCCCTTTTGTCCGGGCGAGGATGGAGAGCTCCACCTGGGAATGAAAGAAGTTGGGACCGTAGCAGAAGTGGAGTGGAGTTTAGTCGTTGCTCACCGTTTTGGGCTCTGGGCGAGGTTGACGAAGACAGCGCGGTCCTCTGTACCATGAACATGGGAGACTGTGCCCAGCACACAGCTCCGAGTCATGATGTTGCGGAATTTGATGTGCACACGCACAGACGCAGAGATTTGGCACCAGCAGCATTCCGAGGTAGTGATGGACAGCAGGCTTCTGCACTGCGGAACTGCGAACACATCAGACTTGCTCGGATCTGATTTCCTTGAGTGCAGCGCCTCTAAATAGCCTCTGCAGGTGTGGTGGATCCTTAACTTTAATTGTTCTGTGGATGGTTAACTCAGGCACAGGTTCCTTTTTTACACATCTTGGATGCAGCCTGCAAGGAGGCTCGTAGCATAACGAAACGTGGTTTGCCATTCCACAGCGTGTGCGTGCGCCCTGGGACGTAGGTCACGTGGGTCGACAAACAGCATCCTGCCGCAGTACGAGGAAAGTAAGCTTCACTTTGGCGATTCATTGGGAGTGTAGGAGGTCACGGCAGCCCTTCGATGACTTGGAAGATGTAAAGCTGGCCATGGAGGAGCGCTTCTCCCTCCGAGCTTGGCAGGAGTGGACATCTCCGGGGTTTGGCGAGTAGAAAGAGAGCCTCTCTCGGCTTTCATGTTTGGGATTTGCAAAGCCCCGTGGTGCTCCAAGACTCCAAGCCCAAGCCTGTCATTGTCATGTGCGGCTCCGAAACCTTGCGGCTCAAGCCCTGGTCAGCGGACCTGGGACGCCCAGCCCAGCCTGCACAGGCCCCCGGTGCGTACGAGTCCTACTAAAAACAACATCACTAAGTCTAAGTGTATTGACGATTGACCCTAAGACCCTGTTGGTTCTACTTGCACTGGTGGCAAGAAGCTTCACCGCATTCTGCGGTCTTGTTGCTCACGCACTTCGTTGTGTGACTCTCTGCAGGCGGCCCGGGCAGATCCAGAAGTCCTCCTGGGAGGCTCTGGACTCTGGGCAGACTCCACCTCGCGAAAGAAGGATACTTGCGCTTGTCTGAGGAAATCGGGCTGCAGCTTCTGATGCAGCCTGCAGCTGCAGCGCAGAAGGCCGACCCGAAGACAGCGGCTTGCGTTTGATAGACTCCGAAAAACATGTCTGGAGGCGAGCATGCGGAATCATCGCACTGGCGCCGGTGCTTCGACTTTCGACAGCCGTTTTTGCGTCAGCGCCTGCGTTTTCCAAGCACAGGCATCGCCTTGGCTGGCCTTGGTCTACTGGTCTACAACCTGGCAGGCACCTCCGTTGTCATCTGTGTAAACCGCACGCATACTGATACGGCTGTTGATTGACGGCAAAACGGTCGACAGATGACCATGGAGCAGTGTTTCTTCGTTGATAATGTCATGACTCTGACTCATGACTTCTCTTGTGTCATGCGTGTCCCCGAAGGTCCACGGCTTTTTGTGTCTCCCCAGCCTGAAATGCTGGGGATACCGCGACATGGCTCAGAGGCTCCGTCTGCTCTTTCCGCCTCGCGGTAAGGGTTGGATTTAGGGCCTTTGTGGTTTTGGGTTCGGCATTGGAACATGCGACAGTGGGTCCTTTTTCCGGGTCAGTTTGCGCCTCGCTTGCAGCAACCACCGTTCAGGCCAGGGCTGAGGCGGTGATCATGTGTGCTGCGAAACCGGGTGGACGGCCTGCGGCTTGTGTTGTGAGTCCTGCGCATGTCTTCCTGCCTCACAGATGTGGCTGAGTCAGGCCTGTGGATGTGACACAAGAAGCCATGCCCGCAAGCACAATCAAGGTCAAGCGCGGCACTTACCGGGGTTGCTCCTTGTTGCCATTTGCAGCACTGACCCCTCCTAGGACAGGAAAAGGTGAGCTGACTGTGGATCAGCAGTTTGACAAGAAGGAAAGGACAACCAGGCATTCCGCGATGCACGGCTTGTACTTCCACTTCAGGGAGATCTTGGTAGATGTTGCTGCTTCTGACAGGTGGCTCAAAACCTTGAAGGGCAAGTTCGTGTACAGAGGCCCCAAGCCAGCGGATCCGGACCAATTCATTAAGGCACGAAGGGTGCAGAATCAGCTCGAATGCATGAGTTTCCGGTGGATCGTCAGGTCAACATTGCTGTGCCACTGGCACCAAAGCAGGCATCAAACACCAAGATCATGAATCAGGCCAGCATCCATGTAGGTTTCTGAACCGCAACACATGTTTGCATGTATGGTCTTCGTGGTGATATGCGTGTGCAGCAGGTCATAGAAGAGCTCCGGCGCGTCAGTGGTGTTCACCCAGTTGTTCACGGCTTGGCAAATCTCCAATTCTCGCAAATCTGCATATCCATTCTTGGCATCGCTCGAGGCAACCTACTTTACATCCAACAACGCGGAGCTAGGATACCGCATCGTGCATCTGGCCATTTGGTGGCTGTCTTCATAGCTTCTTTACAGATGTTCCTCGAAGTGCCAGATGTTACTTGATCATGGTGCTGCCAGGGAGATAAATCTGGAGCCAAAGTCAACATAAGGGGCCATTTGATGTCGGCTACCTATGTCTGACGTAGGCCATCCCGGGCAGAGCGTACAGATAGCCGCAGCTCCAAGGAACGATTTTCTCCAGAGGCTGAACACCATTGTTCTGCCCCGAGTGCGAGACTTTGAAGGCCCCCAATCCATATCATGGCGAGGGCCGCTAAGCAATGTGGCGCGTTGCAGCAGCTCAGCAGCTCCGCACTGGCGGACGCAGGTTTGGATCCGACCTCCTTCAACAGGAACGCGAACTACTGGATGCACTTGCCCAGCCAGGACATGCTCAGCTGAGGATGGAGAGGGGCCCATGCACTCTGCGGTGCTTTCTCAACACAGGAGCCCTTCAACGAGCTCGATGAGCTGCTCGACTCGCGGGACCCCGGCATGTCATCCTGACACGAACCGTCGCGGAGCATCCGCACAA
>CAJNDT010003252.1:0-24208 GCA_905221615.1 Symbiodinium sp. CCMP2592
ATAGATATAGCTATCAATATGGGGATAGATATAGGTATGAATATAGGTTTAAATATACGTATAGATATACGTATAGATGTAGGTTCAAATATAGGTATAGATATAGGTATAGATATAGTTATAGATATAGGTACAGATATAGGTATAGGTATAAGTATAGATATAGGTATAGATGTAGGTATAGATATACGTATAGATATAGGTATAGGTATATATATATATATATATCGGAATAGATATAGATATTGACATTAGTATTGACACAGACAGAGATATAGATGCAGATGCTAGTATAGATATCGATGCAAATAGAATATAGATATAGTTAAGATATAGATGCGGATAAAGATATAAGTATAGACAAAGGTATAGATATAGGTAAGACAGGCACAGATATAGATACAGACTTAGACATAGACATGCATGCAGATATAGATCTAAGTGAAGATGAAGACATACAGGCATGAACTAATTCAAGTAGATAAAACCATGAAGATATAGATATGGGAGCAGATATTGAAACAGACATAGATGTAGATAGCGTCATGCAATTATGTAAAGTTAACTACGAAGTTCACCGCATTTGAGGAACTGCATGCACGCATAAGCAGAGAGAACGAGGTACCGATGCTCAGACATGCGAATATAGGTGCAAACAGATGATAAATGCCTAGAGATGGCCGCAATTGACTTCAACGTGGCACCCCAAAGCTGATTACTTTAATTTACTAAAACCCGGTTCCTGTTATGATCTCGAGAAGAACTGGTGCGGATTTAAGCTTGCTTTAGCTTTCGATCCGCGTTGTCCCAAAACTACATCTTCAATATGGCTCGTCATTTGCAAAGAATATGAGAGGGGAAGAAAATATATCACATTTACATATACATATATATATATAGAGACATGTCAAAGGAACGATAGGCAGATACCTAGGATTTTATACAGACATACGGGCTTATCTACATACATACATATATATATATATTCGCATATATATATACATGAAAAGTTCACATATGAATCTATAGCCAGAGAGAACATACACAGATACAAAAATATAGACATGTAGATAAATACATAGATATACAGATATACAGATATTCACATACATATATATATATATATGTAGGCAGCTGTTTGTATACAGAGACAAATAGAAACATATTTATGGGTCTAGATACATCCACAAATTTGAGCATTGGTACAACTACATATACATACAGTTACGCGTACTCTAAAAATAAACTACGATATACATGCAGCCATAAACATATACTAGTCTAGATAACTTATCTATGATTTTGGCTTATATTCATACATATGTATATACAGCTATGCGCATATACATATAGACAGAAGTAGAGATACAAATATTAATGTTATCAATATATGCTACATAAAATTATAAACTTCATCGCATAGGGTGCATGTTTGAAAGTTATTACATATATACTTAAATTTTCAATCCTGTGTAGTGTTGCACCATTCCGCCTCGGCCGGTGCCTTCCGCCCCCGGCCTCGGCGGAAACCAAACGCCCTGTCGTAACATTTTTATCATTTTATTGAACAGATCATTGGAATGATATCAATTGTTCTATATTTGGAATATACTCGAACTTTTAAACTTATGTAGTCTTGCAAGTAGCCCCGTGTGGACGACAGCGACTCTAAAATTCATACTTCTACTACCGAAACACAAACAGAAAGAAAAACTATTAACCAACTATTTGATAAGAAAATGTGTCTTGTAAACAAAGAAAAGTCCCTACGATTTGTTTTTACCATTCCTCAACTTGGGTTTTAGGTTTTGTAAGCGTTTGTCTCACTCACTCACTTTCATTTAACCATTCTTCTTCACTCCTTCTCACTCGCTGGTTCTCATTCTCTCATGTTCACTCGCTCTTTCTCATCACGCGCTCGCGAACACTCACGCCCCCGCCAAAACAAAATCGGTGTTTAAATCTTCATTTCTGTGTTTTCACGCGTCGCCGAAACAAATTTGGTTCGGCAACTGTCGTTTTTGGGATTCTAAACCCCGTCCGTCCGTCTGTCCTTCCGTCCTTCCGTCCGTCCTGTTCGTCCGTCCGTCTGTCCGTCCCCGTCCATCCGTCCGTCCGTGCGTCCTTCCCCGTCCATCCGTCCCCGCCCATGAATCCTTCCCCGTCCGTCTGTCCGTCCGTCCCCGTCCCTTCTGTCCGTCCGTCCCCTTCCGTCCGTCCGTCCGTCCCCTTCCGTCCCCCTCCCCGTCCCTTCCGTTCGCTCCCTTCCCTCCGTTCCGTCCTTGTCCGTCCGGCCTCGTCCGTCCTCGTCCGTCCGTCCGCGTCCTCCATCTGTCCCTGTCCGTCCGTCCGTCCGTCCGTGGTCCGTCCGTCCGTCCGTCCGCCCATGTCCGTCCGTCCCTGTCCGTCCGCCCGTGTCCGTCCGTCCGCGTCCGTCTGTCCGTGTGTGTCCGTCCGTCCGTGCGTCCGTCCCTTCCGGTCGTTCCTGTGATTGTCCGTTCATCCATCCGTCTGTCCACGCGTTCAATCAAACGTTTGGCGGCTTTCAATTTGGCGTTTGCGGTCTCGGCTTTGGGCTTTTGGTGATTAGGGGTATCGCGTTTGCCTTGTAATTGAACGAAATCACAAAAACAAATCTGTTTCTGGAATTGTCGTTTTTGTTTTCTTATCGCGGTCCGTCCGTCCGTCCGTCTCCGTCCGTGCGTCCACATCCATCCGTCCGGCCACGCCCGGTCCGTGCCGTTCGGGTCCGTCGAGTCCGTCCCGTCCCGCGCTGTCCCGACATGTCCGTCGGTGCGTGTGCATGTGCGTCCATCCGTCGCCTGTTCGTTCGTCTGCCCGAACGAACGCAGGCGAGGTTTGCGCGTCAACGAACGCTTTAGGGCTAAGGGCCGGAGCCCCTTGTTTAACCCATGAGTTGACCAGGGCGCCAGCTGCGCTGGCGGACCCTAAACCCTAAACCCTAAAGCCTAAACCCTAAACCCTAAACCCTAAACCCTAAACCCTAAACCCTAAACCGAAGGTGCGCCAGCGCAGGTTCTGGTTTGATGCCCAGCAGGTACGCAGGATTTAAGGCAAGCAACGGTCGACCATAGGGCAGTTTAAGTAAATTGACGTAAATTGACAAGTTTTTTCTAAGTGCAACTGAACGGTTTAAGTAAATTGAAATGACCCAAGCAACACACCCAACCCTAAACCCGAACCTTTAACCCTAACCCTAAAACCCTAAACCCGAAAACCCTAAACCCTGAGCCTAAACCCGAAACCCCTAAACCCTAACCCTAACCCTAAACCCTAAAACCCTAAAACCTAAACCCGAAAACCCTAAACCCTAAGCCTAAACCCGAAACCCCTAAACCCTAACCCTAAACCCGAAAACCCTCAACCCCTTAACCCGAAAAGCCTTAGCGTCCGCAAGGGTTGGTTTCAGTAAATTGAAAGGGTTGCCCCCCCCCCACGAGGGGTTAAGTAAGTTGAAAGGTTTAAGTATATTGAGAAGGTTAGCCCCCACGAGGTTTTAAGTAAATAAGATGACCCAAACAACCTACCCGCAACCCTAACCCCAAACCCCAAAAATGCGAGGGCGAACCCTAAACCCTGACGAAACTTACGTTCCAACCAACCCCAAGCCCTAACAAACAAACGCCCTAAAAGCACGCACTCACAAACCTGGCTGCCTCTGAGCCCCAAGCCACCTCCCAAAGACGAAGGACCCTCAACACCCAAGCCTCGCGCACTCGGACCTCTCTGCCTCGCAGCCCCAACCCACCTGGAACCCCCGAAGCCTCGCGAGGGGGGCCCCGGCCACGCAAAAGCAGCAGCGACGAGCCTGGGCAAAAAGAAAAGGGCAACTCCTAACAACCCCTGAACCCTGCAGCCCTCTCAGAGCCTGCAAGAGGGTCTTCCCCAGCCCACAGAGAAGCTTTTGCTGCTCAGAGGCCCTAAGAGCCTCTCTCAGAGGCTCTGCTGCTCTCTCAGAGGCTCTAAGCTGCCCTATCAGAGGCTCTAAGAGGAGTCTTGGTAGTGGGCTACAACCCTTTCAGAGCCTGCAAGAGGGTCTTCCCCAGCCCACAGAGGAGCTTTTGCTGCTCTCTCAGAGGCCCTAAGAGCCTCTCTCAGAAGCTGCTCTCTCAGAGGCTCTAAGCTGCCCTATCAGAGGCTCTAAGAGGAGTCTTGGTAGTGGGCTACAGCCCTCTCAAAGCCTGCAAGAGAGTCTTCCCCAGCCCACAGAGAAGCTTTTGCTGCTCTCTCAGAACCTCTAAGAGCCTCTCTCAGAGGCTCTGCTGCTCTTCTCTCAAAGGCTCTAAGCTGCCCTCTCAGAGGCTCTAAGCTGCCCTATCAGAGGCTTTAAGAGGGGTCTTGGTAGTGGGCTACAACCCTCTCAGAGCCTGCAAGAGGGTCTTCCCCAGCCCACAGAGAAGCTTTTGCTGCTCTCTCAGAGGCCCTAAGAGCCTCTCTCAGAGGCTCTGCTGCTCTCTCAGAGGCTCTAAGCTGCCCTATCAGAGGCTCTAAGAGGAGTCTCGGTAGTGGGCTACAGCTTTCTCAGAGCCTGCAAGAGGGGCTTCCGGTCCACGATTACGTGGAATCGCCATCGCCACGGCGACGAATCCACTTCAGAGCCTCCAAGAGGGTGTTGCTGCTCTCTCAGAGGGGATCCAGAAACACTCCAGCGCCCTTAAGAGTTTAGAGTCTTAGTCTTGGCCACTGAGCCAAACTGGCTCAGAAATTGAGGGTTCCAAGACCATTAGTATTAGTAAGTATTAGTGGCCCCAGCCCCAGCCCCAGCACCAGCCCCCCCAGCCCCAGCCCCAGCCCCCGCCCTGCCCTGCCCTGCCCCGGCCCCGCGCCCTGGCTTTGGGAAGGTACCCCGGCCCCGGACCCTGGCTGTGGGAAGATGCCCCGGCCCCGGGCAACAAACCCCAGCAAACCCTCAACAATAAGAAAGCCTCAATTTAGTCTAGCCCGAACCAACAGAGAGCAATCGCGGAGCAGACAACGGGGCACACGACGAGTTTGAAGGCTTATGCAACGGCCCACTAAAAGCAGTGAAACCACAAGCACCCCCAAACCCCGGCAAACCCTCAACAATAAGAAAGCTTCAATTTAGTCTAGCCCGAACCAACAGAGAGCAATCGCGGAGCAGACAACGGGGCAGACGACGAGTTTGAAGGCTTATGCAACGGCCCACTAAAAGCAGTGAAACCACAAGCACCCACAAACCCCGGCAAACCCTCAACAATAAGAAAGCCTCAATCTAGTCTAGCCCGAACCAACAGAGAGCAATCGCGGAGCAGACGACAACTTTTAAGACTTAAGAAACGGCCCCCTTAAAGCAGTGAAACCACAAGAACCACCAAGACCCGGCAATCCTTTTACACTCACAGGGCTCTAAACCTAACTTAACCCGAACTTTCGGCTCAGAAGAAGATCAAGCACAAGAAAGAACACGCGAACCGCGGAGGTGCGCTGAAAGCCAGACGGAGACGCACGGAACACGGCCGCCCGTCCGCTCCTCTGAAGCTCCCAGGTCAGAACATGCAACTGAAAGGCTCAGACGCCGTAGACAGACATGACGGACAATCCAGTCTGATAGCTCGCCATGTATGGAAGCGATAAATGGAAAAGGCCCTAGCCACACAGAACGAAGCCCAGCGCATCCGAGTACTGCACTGTCCACACAGAATGAAGCCCAGACCATCCGAGTACCGCACTGGCCACACAGAATGAAGCCCAGAGCATCCGAGTACTGCACTGGCCCCACAGGATGCAGCCCAGAGCATCCGAGTATTGCCCTGACCATGCACAACGAAGAGCATCCAAGTACTGCACTGGCCACACAGAACCAAGCCAAGAGCATCCGAGTACTGCACTGGCCACACAGAATGAAGCCAAGAGCATCCGAGAACGGCACTGGCCACACAGAATGGAGCCGAGAGCATCCCAGTACTGCACTGGCCACACAGAACCAAGCCCAGAGCAGCCGAGTACTGCACTGGCCACACAGAACCAAGCCCAGGGAATCCGAGTACTGCCATGGACATGCACAACGAAGAGCATCCGAGTACTGCACTGGCCGCACGGAAGACCCTCTTGCAGGCTCTTAGAGGGCTGTAGCCCACTCTTAAACCTCTGAGAGAGCAGACAAAGAGCCTCTGTGGGCTGGGGAAAATCTCACCAGCACCCTTCAGAGCCTCTGAGAAAGAAGCAAAAGCTCCTCTGTGGGCTGGGGAAGACCCTCTTGGAGGCTCTGAGAGGGCTGTAGCCCAGTGCCAAGACCCCTCTTAAAGCCTCTGAGAGAGGCTCTTAAAGCCTCTGAGAAAGCAGCAAAAGCTCCTCTGTGGGCTGGGGAAGACCTTCTTAGAGGCTCCGAGCACTGCCAAGACCCCTCTTAGAGCCTCTGAGAGAGCAGACAAGATGCTCTGTGGGCTGGGAACCCTTCTTAGAGCCTCTGAGAGAGGCTCTTAGAGCCTCAGCGAGAGCTCTCCAGAGACCAAATGAAAGGCCTTCACCACCTTGCTCTCCCTTCTTAGACCCTCTGAGAAAAGCTCTTAGAGCCTCTGAGAGAGCTCTCCAGAGTCCAAATGAAAGGCTTTCACCACCTTGCTCTCGTCGCCCAAAGCCTTCTCCCGTGCCAGGAATCGTTTGACCTGCTTCTTTGCCGTTTCCAGCATCTGCTTAGGGCTGGGGAAGACCCTCTGAAAGGCTCTGAGAGGGCTGTAGCCCACTGCCAAGACCCCTCTTGGAGCAGCTTAGTGAGTCTCTGAAAGCCTCTGAGAGAGCAGCAAGGCGCGCTCTGTGGGCTGGGGAAGACCCTCCGAGTACTGCACTGGCCACACAGAATGAAGCCCAGGACATCCGAGTACTGCGCTGGCCACACAGAAAATGAAGCCCGGAGCATCCGAATACTGCACTGGCCGCGCAGAACCAAGCCCAGAGCATCCGAGTACTGCACTGGCCATACAGAATGAAGCCCAGAGCATCCGAGTATTGCGATGGCCACACAGAATGAAGCCCAGGGCACTCGAGTACTGCACCGGCCATGCACAACGAAGAGCATCGAGTACAGCCCAGAGCATCCGAGTACTGCACTGGACACACAGAATGAAGCCCAAAGCATCCGAAGACTGCACTGGCCACACAGAATGAAGCCCAGAACATCCGAGTACCGCGCTGGCCACACAGAATGAAGCCCAGAGCATCCGAATACTGCACTGGCCGCGCAGAACCAAGCCCAGAGCATCCGAGTACTGCACTGGACATAGAGAATGAAGCCCAGAGCATCCGAGTATTGCGATGACCACACAGAATGAAGCCCAGAGCATAAAGGGTGCACGCAGGGCTCTCGATAGGCACTCCTACCATACGAACGGGTTAAGGTGCCCTGAAATCTTAGGGTTGGAGGGATAGGAAAGGTGGGGTGGTACAGGACTCCCAAAGCATGCAACTTTTTGAAAAAAAGACCAGAGAGGGCTGTGGTGCCCTTAGCTGTGGGGCCCTTGGGTAAGGAAGCCCAGAGAGGGCTGGTGTGGCCCTGGCTAAGGAAGCCTACTATTAGCTATTGTAATTGAAGAAATCTTGATTTCCTTAGGACTTCTCCATATAATTACGATTATCATTTCCCACATAATATTTGTTGAATATTGGAATATTTATGCGTGCTTATGTATGAGATTCATTCGCTTAAGGGCGCGAGATTAGGTCTTCTCGTGGGTGCAAGTGAAGCCAGAAATAGAGTGAAAGGCTTCGCCAGTGTGGTCTTGGGTAAGGAAGCCCAGAGAGGGCTGTGGTGCCCTTGGGCCCAGAGAGGGCTGTGGTGCCCTTGGGTACGGAAGCCCAGAGAGGGCTGTGGTGCCCTTCAGGAAGGAAGCCCAGAGAGGGCTGTGGTGCCCTTGGACCCAGAGAGGGCTGTGGTGCCCTTAGGAAAGGAAACCCAGAGAGGGCCGCTTGGGTAAGAAAGCCCAGAGAAAGCTGTGATGGCCTTGGGCCCAGAAAGGGCTGTGGTGCCCTTGGGTAAGCAAGAGAGGGCCGTGGTGCCCTTGGGCCCAGAGAGGGGTGTGGTGCCCTTGGGTGAGGAAGCCCAGAGAGGGCTGTGGTGCCCTTGGGCACAGAAAGGATTGTGGTGCCGTTGGGTAAAGAAGCCCAGAGAGGGCTGCTTGGGTAAGGAAGCCCAGAGAGGGCTGTGGTGCCCTTGAGCCAAGAGAGGGCTGTGGTGCCCTTGGGTAGAAAGCCCAGAGAAGGCTGTAGTGCCCTTGGGCCCAGAGAGGGCTGTGGTGCCCTTGAGTAAGGAAGACCAGAGAGGGCCGATGGTGCCCTTGGGCCCAGAAAGGGCTGTGGTGCCGTTGGGTAAAGAAGCCCAGAGAGGGCTGCTTCGGAAGGAAGCCCAGAAAGGGCTGTTGTGCCCTGAAGCCCAGAGAGGGCTGTGGTGCCCTTGGGCAAAGCGGCCCAGAGAGGGCTGTGCCGTTTGGCCCAAAGAGGGCCAGGGCTGCCCATGCATAAGGAAGCCCAGAAAGGGCTGGGTTGCCCTTGGGCCCAGAGAGGGCTGTGGTGCCCTTGGGTAAGGAAACCCAGGCAAAACTCCTTGGGTAGGGAGAGGGCTGTGGTGGTCTTGGGTAAGGAAGCTCTCTGGAGAGGGCTGTGGTGCCCTTGGGTGAGGAAGCCCAGAAATGGCTGTGGTGCCCTTGGGCCCAGAGAGGGCTGTGGTGCCCTTGGGTAATGGGTAAGGAAGAAGCCCAGAGAGGGCTGTGGTGCCCTTGGGTAAGTGCCCCCGAGAGAACGCACTCATAGACCTGGCTGGCTAGGAGCCCCGAAGCACCTCCCGAGGCCAAAGGGCCCTCAACACGCAAGGGCGCGAGATTAGGTCTTCTCGTGGGTGCAAGTGAAGCCAGAAATAGAGTGAAAGGCTTCTCCTGTGTGGTCTTGGGTAAGGAAGCCCGTGGTGCCCTTAGGCCCAGAGAGGAATGTAGTGCCCTTGGGTAAGAAGCCCAGAGATGGCTGTGGTGCCCTTGGGCCCAGAAAGGGCTGTGGTGCCCTTGGGTAAAGAAGCCCAGAGAGGGCTGCTTGGGAAGGAAGCCCAGAAAGGGCTGTGGTGCCCTGAGGCCCAGAGAGGGCTGTGGTGCCCTTGGGCAAAGCGGCCCAGAGAGGGATCCGAGTACCGCACTGGCCACACAGAACGAAGCCCAGAGCATCCGAGTACTGCACTGGCCCCACAGGATGCAGCCCAGAGCATCCGAGTATTGCCCTGACCATGCACAACGAAGAGCATCCAAGTACTGCACTGGCCACACAGAACCAAGCCAAGAGCATCCGAGTACTGCACTGGCCACACAGAATGAAGCCCAGAGCATCCGAGAACGGCACTGGCCACACAGAATGGAGCCGAGAGCATCCCAGTACTGCACTGGCCACACAGAACCAAGCCCAGAGCAGCCGAGTACTGCACTGGCCACACAGAACCAAGCCCAGGGAATCCGAGTACTGCCATGGCCATGCACAACGAAGAGCATCCGAGTACTGCACTGGCCGCACGAAAGACCCTCTTGCAGGCTCTTAGAGGGCTGTAGCCCACTCTTAAACCTCTGAGAGAGCAGACAAAGAGCCTCTGTGGGCTGGGGAAAATCTCACCAGCACCCTTCAGAGCCTCTGAGAAAGAAGCAAAAGCTCCTCTGTGGGCTGGGGAAGACCCTCTTGGAGGCTCTGAGAGGGCTGTAGCCCAGTGCCAAGACCCCTCTTAAAGCCTCTGAGAGAGGCTCTTAAAGCCTCTGAGAAAGCAGCAAAAGCTCCTCTGTGGGCTGGGGAAGACCTTCTTAGAGGCTCCGAGCACTGCCAAGACCCCTCTTAGAGCCTCTGAGAGAGCAGACAAGATGCTCTGTGGGCTGGGAACCCTTCTTAGAGCCTCTGAGAGAGGCTCTTAGAGCCTCAGCGAGAGCTCTCCAGAGACCAAATGAAAGGCCTTCACCACCTTGCTCTCCCTTCTTAGACCCTCTGAGAAAAGCTCTTAGAGCCTCTGAGAGAGCTCTCCAGAGTCCAAATGAAAGGCTTTCACCACCTTGCTCTCGTCGCCCAAAGCCTTCTCCCGTGCCAGGAATCGTTTGACCTGCTTCTTTGCCGTTTCCAGCATCTGCTTAGGGCTGGGGAAGACCCTCTGAAAGGCTCTGAGAGGGCTGTAGCCCACTGCCAAGACCCCTCTTGGAGCAGCTTAGTGAGTCTCTGAAAGCCTCTGAGAGAGCAGCAAGGCGCGCTCTGTGGGCTGGGGAAGACCCTCCGAGTACTGCACTGGCCACACAGAATGAAGCCCAGGACATCCGAGTACTGCGCTGGCCACACAGAAAATGAAGCCCGGAGCATCCGAATACTGCACTGGCCGCGCAGAACCAAGCCCAGAGCATCCGAGTACTGCACTGGCCATACAGAATGAAGCCCAGAGCATCCGAGTATTGCGATGGCCACACAGAATGAAGCCCAGGGCACTCGAGTACTGCACCGGCCATGCACAACGAAGAGCATCCGAGTACAGCCCAGAGCATCCGAGTACTGCACTGGACACACAGAATGAAGCCCAAAGCATCCGAAGACTGCACTGGCCACACAGAACGAAGCCCAGAACATCCGAGTACTGCGCTGGCCACACAGAATGAAGCCCAGAGCATCCGAATACTGCACTGGCCGCGCAGAACCAAGCCCAGAGCATCCGAGTACTGCACTGGCCATAGAGAATGAAGCCCAGAGCATCCGAGTATTGCGATGACCACACAGAATGAAGCCCAGAGCATCCGAGTACTGCACTGGCCACACAAAATGAAGCCCAGAGCATCCGAGAACTGCCCTGGACATGCACATCCGACTACTGCACTGGCCACACAGAACCAAGCCCAGAGCATCCGAGTACTGCACTGGCCCCACAGAACCGAGCCCAGAGCATCCGAGTACTGCACTGGCCACACAGAACGAAGCCCAGAGCATCCGAGTACTGCGATGGCCACACAGAACCAAGCCCAGAGCATCCGAGTACTGCACTGGCCCCACAGAACCGAGCCCAGAGCATCCGCGTACGGCACTGGCCACACAGAATGATGCCCAGAGCATCCGAGTACTGCACTGGCCACACAGAACCAGCCCCAGAGCATCCGAATACTGCGCCGGCCACACAGAACGAAGCCCAGAGCATCCGAGTACTGCACTGGCCACACAGAATGAAGCCCAGAACATCCGAGTACTGCACTGGCCACACAAAACGAAGCCCAGAGCATCCGAGTACTGCGATGGCCACACAGAACCAAGCCCAGAGCATCCGAGTACTGCACTGGCCACACCGAATGAAGCCCAGAGCATCCGAGTGCTGCCGTGGCCATACACAACGAAGAGCATCCGAATACTGCACTGGCCACGCAGAACCAAGCCCAAGGCATCCGAGTACTGCACTGGCCACACAGGATGACGCCCAGAGCATCCGAGTACTGCCCTGGCCATGCACAAGGAAGAGCACCCGAGTACTGCACTGGCCACACAGAACCAAGCCCAGCGCATCCGAGTGACAATCTAACCCCCCTCACGACGCCAACAACCGACAATCCAGAGGCACACAGACCAGGATGGGACCGTGACAGCCATCCAACGCCTCCCTCACCGGACCCTTCACGATTGCCACCGACCGACAATCCGGACCCCTGACAATTGCCGCCGGCCGCCAATCCGAGCGAGCCTGCCGACAATCCAAGGGGCAAAAAGACCCCGAAGAAGGGGTAAAGCTCTAGTGCAAAATCCCAGAACCCATATCAAAAAAAAAAAACAGACCAAGCAATGCAATGAGGCGGCCGTTGCTTCGCACAGCCGCTCCGGGCTTGCCGTCGGGGTCCTTGCCCGGCGGGGGCCGGAATCGAACCGCGGACCCAACGTTGCGAAACGATGCGCTCCCTGCCCAACCAGCACGACCCTCGCGATTGCCACCTCGCGACAATCCCCAGAAAACAAACAGCTTACGGTTGCCACCTGCTGACGATCTGAGCCCTTTATGCTGGCCGCCCGCTGACACACCAAAGGGGCAAAGCACAAACTATTGCAGAGCCTGGGAGCTGCCGTTGTGACTATCCTCCCAGGGCTGAGGAACCGACCAGGAGCCAAGAGCCAACTCGCCGCATGTACCATCATACCGCAAGCGGTCATTCTTGACAGACCCTTTCAACACTCTTTGGGACTACGAACGAGCACTCCAACACCAAAACTGATCCAACAGTCTCCCTACACGAAGCACACACATAAGCCGAACAACACCCGGTCCACATTTTGGCCGAAACCGTGAGAGACAACCGTCTTGAGACATCACTTCCCCATAACCTGACCGTTTACATAAAAAAAACACTCTACGATAGTGAAACATAGCTGAGGCACGGAAACCTATAATTGCGGTTCGGCCCGAGCGAGCTAGATCATAATGCGTCGTGCACCTGCACTCCAAACCTTGCTGCCTCACAGCCCCATGCCTTCCAACCTCCGAAGCCACACCCTGAACAAAACCACGAGCCTCGCGCACTCCGACCTTGCAGCCTACGAAAACCCAAACCACCTCGGAACTCCCTGAAACCTGGCAGGGGAGGGTCCGGCGAGTCGAAGCGAAGCGACGAGGTCCAGACCTGGGCGCCGGGGAGGGGGGCCGGGGATCCCGGACGCAAGGCAGCCTAGGGTACCCAAAGGGCTCGGGACCTAAAGCCCTGAAGGAAACCCAGCAACCCCACAGAAAACCCTGCGCACCTGCACTCCAAACCTTGCTGCCTCACAGCCCCATGCCTTCCAACCTCCGAAGCCACACCCTGAACAAAACCACAAGCCTCGCGCACTCCGACCTTGCAGCCTACGAAAACCCAAACCACCTCGGAACTCCCTGAAACCTGGCAGGGGAGGGTCCGGCGAGTCGAAGCGAAGCGACGAGGTCCAGACCTGGGCGCCGGGGAGGGGGGCCGGGGATCCCGGACGCAAGGCAGCCTAGGGTACCCAAAGGGCTCGGGACCTAAAGCCCTGAAGGAAACCCAGCAACCCCACAGAAAACCCTGCGCACCTGCACTCCAAACCTTGCTGCCTCACAGCCCCATGCCTTCCAACCTCCGAAGCCACACCCTGAACAAAACCACAAGCCTCGCGCACTCCGACCTTGCAGCCTACGAAAACCCAAACCACCTCGGAACTCCCTGAAACCTGGCAGGGAAGGGTCCGGCGAGTCGAAGCGAAGCGACGAGGTCCAGACCTGGGCGCCGGGAAGGGGGCCGGGGATCCCGGACGCAAGGCAGCCTAGGGTACCCAAAGGGCTCGGGACCTAAAGCCCTGAAGGAAACCCAGCAAACCCGGGCACCAAACCCCAGCAATCCCTCAACAATAAAAGGCCTCAATCTAGTCTAGCCCGAACCAACAGAGAGCAATCGCGGAGCAGACAACTTGGCAGACGACGAGCTTGAAGGCTTATGCAACGGCCCACTAAAAGCAGTGAAACCACAAGCACCCCCAAACCCCGGCCCAACCAGCACGACCCTCGCGATTGCCACCTCGCGACAATCCCCAGAAAACAAACAGCTTACGGTTACCACCTGCTGACGATCTGAGCCCTTTATGCTGGCCGCCCGCTGACACACCAAAGGGGCAAAGCACAAGCTATTGCACTCCTGGGAGCTGCCGTTGTGACTATCCCCCCAGGGCTGAGGAGCCGACCAGGAGCCAAGAGTCAACTCGCCGCATGTACCATCATACCGCAAGCGGTCATTCTTGACAGACCCTTTCAACACTCTTTGGGCCTACGAACGAGCACTCCAACACCAAAACTGGTCCAACAGTCTCCCTACACGAAGCACACACATAAGCCGAACAACACCCGGTCCACATTTTGGCCGAAACCGTGAGAGACAACCGTCTTGAGACATCACTTCCCCATAACCTGACCGTTTACATTAAAAAAACACTCTACGATAGTGAAACATAGCTGAGGCACGGAAACCTATAATTGCGGTTCGGCCCGAGCGAGCTAGATCATAATGCGTCGTCGCGTCGCTGGGTATGGGGTTCTGGGCTTAGCCCCTCGCCATCTCCACGCGTTGTGCCGGGGAGGAGGGACCGGGACTCGCGAGTGGTGCTCCCGCTCGGCCCTCCCCCCAGCTTGCCTGTTGCTGGGGTTCTCGGCTTTGCCCCTCGCCATTCCGATGCGCAAGGCGGGGCCAGGGGGGACCGGGACTCGCGAGTGGTGCTCCCGCTCGGCCCCCCTGACCCCTCACTCTTTTTGCCCGCCGCGCGAAGACGCATCGGTGGCATCACGCCAGTGGCTGGACCTGGGCGGCGGGGAGGGGGGCCGGGGATCCCGGACGCAAGGCAGCCTAGGGTACCCAAAGGGCTCGGGACCTAAAGCCCTGGAGGAAACCCAGCAACCCCACAGAGAACCCTGCGCACCTGCACTCCAAACCTTGCTGCCTCACAGCCCCATGCCTTCCAACCTCCGAAGCCACACCCTGAACAAAACCACGAGCCTCGCGCACTCCGACCTTGCAGCCTACGAAAACCCAAACCACCTCGGAACTCCCTGAAACCTGGCAGGGGAGGGTCCGGCGAGTCGAAGCGAAGCGACGAGGTCCAGACCTGGGCGCCGGGGAGGGGGGCCGGGGATCCCGGACGCAAGGCAGCCTAGGGTACCCAAAGGGCTCGGGACCTAAAGCCCTGAAGGAAACCCAGCAACCCCACAGAAAACCCTGCGCACCTGCACTCCAAACCTTGCTGCCTCACAGCCCCATGCCTTCCAACCTCCGAAGCCACACCCTGAACAAAACCACAAGCCTCGCGCACTCCGACCTTGCAGCCTACGAAAACCCAAACCACCTCGGAACTCCCTGAAACCTGGCAGGGGAGGGTCCGGCGAGTCGAAGCGAAGCGACGAGGTCCAGACCTGGGCGCCGGGGAGGAGGGCCGGGGATCCCGGACGCAAGGCAGCCTAGGGTACCCAAAGGGCTCGGGACCTAAAGCCCTGAAGGAAACCCAGCAACCCCACAGAGAACCCTGCGCACCTGCACTCCAAACCTTGCTGCCTCACAGCCCCATGCCTTCCAACCTCCGAAGCCACACCCTGAACAAAACCACAAGCCTCGCTGATGGTGGCCATCCCAGGGGAGCCGAAGTCAGCGAGTCAAACGACAACTGACACCGGACCAGCTGCATCAAGGACTCCATGGCCTAACGGCCAAGGCGCTCCGGTCGAATCTCTGTGCGGGAATCCCGGAGAGATGGGTGGTTCGATTCCCCCTGGAGTCACTTCCCCCTTTGCACGGCTTCGCCCCGCCACCGCCCCCTTTCCACCAACCCCCACCACGATTGCCACCTGTTGGCAATCTGTACCCCCCTAAGATTGCCACCTGTTGGCAATCTGTACCCCCCTAAGATTACCACCTGCTGACAATCTAGATCCCCTGTGATTGCTACTTGTTGGCAATCTGTACTTCCTTAAGGTTCCCCCCTGTTGGCAATCTGTACCACCCTAAGATTGCCACCTGCTGACAATCTAGATCGCCGGTGATTGCCACCCGTTGGCAATCTATACCCCCCCCCCCCCCCTTAAGATTGCCACCTGCTGACAATCTAGATCTCATGTGATTGCCACCTGTTGGCAATCTATCCCCCCCCCCCCCCCTACGATTGCCACCTTCTGACAATCTAGACCCCCTAAGATTGCCACCTGCCGGCAATCCATCAGGCCTGGCAAGTGGCAGCTAAGCACCAAAAACGCAGGTGTGATTGCCACCTGTTGGCAATGTGACCCCCCCCCCTTAAGATTGCCACCTGCTGACAATCTAGATCTCCTGTGATTGCCACCTGTTGGCAATCTATACCCCCCCCCCCCTACGATTGCCGCCTTCTGACAATCTAGACCCCCTAAGATTGCCACCTGCCGGCAATCCATCAGGCCTGGCAAATGGCAGCTAAGCACCAAAAACGCAGGTGTGATTGCCACCTGTTGGCAATGTGACCCCCCCCCCACCAACCAGGATTGCCATCTTCCGACAATCTAGACCCCTCAGGAACACAAGGGGGGACCCTCCCACGAAAGAAAAATCTCCCGAGCCTAGGCAGAAACGCCCCCGAGAACCTTGACCTTCTTTCAAACAACAAAGACACCAAAACCGCGGCAATCCCTAAACACTACTAAAGCTTCAACCAAGAGCAGCCCGAGCAAACAGGGAGCACTCGTAGGGCCGACGACGAGTTCGAAGGCATAAGGAACGGCCCCCTCAAAGCAGTAAAACCACAAGCGCCCCCAAAGCCCAGCACTCCCTCAACAAGAAGAAAGCCTCAATCTAGTCTAGCCCGAACCAACAGAGAGCAATCGCGGAGCAGACAACGGGGCAGACGACGAGCTTGAAGGCTTATGCAACGGCCCACTAAAAGCAGTGAAACCACAAGCACCCCCAAACCCCGGCAATCCCTCAACACTAACAAAGCCTCAATTTAGTCTAGCCCCAACCAACAGAGAGCAATCGCGGAGCAGACGACAACTTTTAAGGCTTAAGCAACGGCCCCCTCAAAGCAGTGAAACCACAAGAACCACCAAGACCCGGCAATCCTTTTACACTCACAGGGCTCTAAACCTAACTTAACCCGAACAAACAGAGCACAATCGCAGGGCACACGCAAAACTTTAGGACCTAAGGACCAGCCCCCCTAAAGCAGAGCAAGCCTTCGTGGGAGATGCTCGGGGCGCCTGTGAGCGCAGTCCACATGGACCCCCTTAAGGCAGAGAAAGCCTTCGGGTGAGATGCTCGCACTCGGACCCCTCCGCCTCCGAGCCCCAACCCACCTCGCACCCCTGAAACTTCGCGAGGGGGGACCCGGCCGCGCCAGAAAAAAGTTCAAAGGTTTCGATCCCCAACCCGGAAAAAGTGCCGAAAAACACGATTGTCAGAAACGGGCTTTTTTACCAAACCCCAGCAAACCCATAACAATCAGAAAGACTAAATTTAGTCTAGCCCGAACCAACAGAGAGCAATCGCAGTGCAGACAAGGAGTTTTAAGGCTTAAGCAACAAGCCCCTTAAAAGAAAGGGATGCAGCTGCTGGCTTCGCGTGAGATGCTTAGGGCGCCTTTTAGCGCAGTCTCAAAAAACTGCGCTGGCGAACCCTAAACCCCTAAACCCTAAATTTAGACGGCTTGCGCCGAAGGTGCGCCAGCGCAGCTTCTGGTTTGATGTTCAGCAGGTACGCAGGATTTAAGGCAAGCAACGGTCGACCATAGGGCAGTTTAAGTAAATTGACAAGTTTTTTCTAAGTGCAACTGAACGGTTTAAGTAAATTGAAATGACCCAAGCAACACACCCAACCCTAAACCTTTAACCCTAAACCCTAAACCCGAAAACCCTAAACCCTAAACCCTAAACCCGAAAACCCTAAATCCTAAACCCGAAAACCCTAAACCCTAACCCTAAACCCGAAAACCCTCAAACCCTTAACCCGAAAAGCCTTAGCGTCCGCAAGGGTTGGTTTCAGTAAATTGAAAGAGTTGCCCCCCCACGAGGGTTTAAGTAAGTTGAAAGGTTTAAGTATATTGAGAAGGTTAGCCCCCACGAGGTTTTAAGTAAATAAGATGACTCAAACAACCTGGTTTCAGTAAATTGAAAGAGTTGCCCCCCCCCCCCCCACGAGGGTTTAAGTAAGTTGAAAGGTTTAAGTATATTGAGAAGGTTAACCCCCACGAGGTTTTAAGTAAATAAGATGACCCAAACAACCTACCCACAACCCTAGCCCCAAACCCCAAAAATACGAGGGCGATCCCTAAACCCTGACGAACCCTGCGTTCCAACCAACCCTAAACCCTAAGAAACAAAAGCCCTAAGAGCACGCACTCCAAACCTCACTGCCTCGGAGCCCCAACCCACCTTCCAAGTCCGAAAAACCCTCAACACCCAAGCCTCGCGCACTCGGACCTCTCTGCCTCGGAGCCCCAACCCACCTGGAAGCCCTGAAACCTCGCGAGGGAGGGCCCGGCCACGCAAAAGCAGCACCGCCGAGCCTGGGCGGAAAGAAAAGGAAACCCCCTAACAAAACCTGAACCCCAAAAGACCCTAAACCCTAGCAAACCCTCTAGCCTAACAAAGCTTAAACCCTACCGAGCCCGAAAGCCTAACAAACCTTAAGGCCTAGCAGAGCCCTCACCCCCAACGCAGCCTGATCCCTAGGTCGCAACAACCCCTGAAGTCCAACAACTAAACCGCAACAAACCCCCTAGGAACCCCTAAACCCTGACAAACACAGAACCCTAACAGATTTCAGACACCAACAAACCTTGAACCCCAGCAGAAGGCCCAACCCCGACAAGGCCTCAACCGTAACGAACCCTGAGCCCTGATACAGCAGGAAACCCAACAAATAAATCGCACCAACTCCTACACCTTAGCGGGACCTAAACCCCGGCAAAGCCCAACCCCGACAGTCACCAAACCCTGTGATACATGCCCCAACACACAAGAACCGAGACCGTTAAATTTACGTAAAGCAGCCTTCCTAGGAAACCTAGCCCTCAAACCCCAACCCCAAAGCCCTAAGCCCTGAGCCCTGAGCACCACAAGCTTAGCCCGAAACCCTTAAACCGAATACTTTGAATGCGCGCACGGACCACAGCCTCCCTGCCTCTCAACTTCAACCCACCTTCGCAACAAACCCCAAAGCCTAACACCTCTGAAGGCACCGGCCAATGACAAGGTCGGACCTGGGCGCAGGGAGGGGTAGAAGGGCCGGGATCCCGCATACAGAGCAGCGCAGGGTAGCAAGACAGCACAGAGGACCTAAGAAGCCGCAAAAACCCTCCAAGGCCCGGCAACGACCCCTGCACCCCACTCTAGACCTCGCAGCCTGCGAAAAAGCCCACATCCCAAAAACCCTGCAACCTTGCGCGCACGGACCGCTGCCTCGCTGCCTCTGAGCCCCAACCGGCCTCCAAAGCAAACCCCAAACCCTGGAACCTCTGAGGGCACCAGCCCAAGTCGAGGTCGGACCTGGGCACAAGGAAGGCAGGCGAAGACGGAAGAGCAAGGAGGAGAGGCAGAGCGGACAGATGCAAGCACAGACCCATGCAGTGCCGCAGGCGACGAAAGTACCTTCCTTTTAACCGACAGATGCACAAGGAAGTGTGAAACAACGCAAATGCCGGCCTCAGCCCCCGAGCCACCGATGCTGATGTTAGGCGCTCGGCAAATGCGAGAAAAAGCGGGGCAAAGAGAGGGAAAGGGGGGGAGAGGGAGGGAGAGAGAGAAAGAAAGAGAGAAGGACAGAGAAAAAAAAGATGAGAGAGCGAGAATGGAAGTGAGAAATACAAAGAGGCAACACACAAATTCAAGTGAAACAAACAAATTCCAGTGCGGCAGGTGAAAAGGGCCACGCATTGACGGAGCGCATCCCGAAGGACTCCTTCCCCAAGGCACAAGAAGAACAAACTAAATACGATAACCACAGCCACCAACGCCAAAACCATTGCACAGACGGAGCAAGTCACTCAGCGGTGCATGCCTGTATCTGATTACTCAGGAACCGAACCTAGCGGCACGATCCAACAACCAAGCCTGGGAGAAAGAGTCCACGGCCCGTGAAACAAAATGCGATGGACAGCTAACCAACCACGAAACGAAGAAAGACCTATCTCCAAGAAACGATGCCAGTTCCACTCCAACAAAACCAAACTGCAGAACCAAAACTGACGAAGCTGTCCATCGCGGGAACCCATGCGGGTCGGTGTGTCTCGGCATCTGGAAGCAAAGCTTCGCTCCGACACACCGACCCGCAAGTTGCCACGTTTGCGAGACTGTAATTTCCTTAATGACAACCAGCTATCATTCCTAGACCAACCCACAAATAAGAATCAACAAAGGTCTATGCCAAAGAAGGAAATTAACAGTCCCGCAAAAGACGTGCCCGGCCCCCCCGGTCGCTCAGTCCGACTACCGGCAACACAAGTAGAGATGTCATGTCGATTCGTATTGCCGTCACCATGAACTATTATATACTGCCACTATTATTGTTACTCCTATTACGAGTATTAGCACTATTATTATCACAGCTACTAAACCCATCACAGGCGCACACACACACACACCCATGTACAAGTCGGACTGAGCAACCAAAGATTTTTTTTTTAAAGAAAGAAAATGGCAGGTGGCAAACGGCCGAGACCCCGCGATGTGAAACAATTAATTACCGCTTTAATAGATGGACCAGGATACATACAAAGTTACATACATAAAGGATAATACCCTAGGGTTAGACAACACTACATAGATAGCTACATACACACCCAACCCCTCAATACCCAGGCCTACTTACGAGGCGGGTTCTGATAAAAATGAGCCTTGGCCTTTGCCTCGGCTTTGGCTTTAGCGGCCGCCTTAGGCGTAGCACGCTGCCGGAAAAATTGGTTGCGAGGCACTGGACCATCGCAGCGATCACTCCGCTGAACGCGTCCTGTCGGCAGACAGAAGAACAACCGAGATCCCCCCAAACGCCCAAAATACTAGACCCGAAACCTTACATGCCCGAGCACTAGATCCTTAAACGGCGGACAAAAAAGGTACTAAGCCGAAAACAATCCTAAACCCCACAATCCCAAGCACTGAAACCCCGAACCCTAAAACCCGAGACCCAGACCCTAAGCCCCCGCATCAAAGCCCTGGCACCAGAACCACTAAACCCAAAGACCATAAGAAAAAAAAAGCCATGAACCCCATAAGCCCTAAACCCAGAAGTCCTACGAAACCGAAACATATAGAACCTTAAAACCCCGCGAACCGCAATCCCCAAACACACAGAACACCCAAAGGCCTCGCAACCGGTTGGCGAGGCAACGTGGGCACTCGCCACAGGGCAACCAGGCCACGTTGTACCGGTTCCTGTTCCAAGGGTGGGAGCGGAGGGTGGGGGGGGGGTGGGAGGGCGGGGCAAGCAAAGGCCGAACGGCACAACCACAGCAGAACTAACGACCTAAACCGAAGCCCAAGACATAAACAAGCCAGACCCTAACCTGGGACCGACGGGCCGGTTGCGCCGCTGCCGCTTGGTAGGGCTTTCATCCCCGTCGGCAGAAGGGACCATGACCTCGGTTCACGCATGCAAACAAGCGAGGTCACCCCAAAGCATAACTAAAAAACAAGCCCGGTCCAAGGAGCGGGGATGTCGCCACTACCAGAGGCGACCTCCTTACAGCCACAAGGCATGCAGACCAAGAAGTACAACGCAAAACAAGGGAGAACACAAGACCAGCCAAGCTACGACACAGGACGCCAGCTCCTTATAGCCACACGGCACGCGGAACAGAAAGTACAACGCAAAACATGAAGGAACAAAAAAACCAGCCAAGCCACGGCAGGCACGGCTGGTTCCGCCGGAAAGTCCAGTGACGCCTCGAAAGCAACACACCAAGCAAACCCAAGAAGAAGCAAGAAAAGAGCAACACAAGCAATGCAACCAGGTTGCAGCGATATCCGAATCGTAGCGCGTCGCCTCGCGACCGAAAACAACACCCAAGCCGGGATCTTAAACACTAAGCCTGAAACCCAGACACCCTACACCCCAGCCCTGGAACCCGGAAACCCTAAACCCAGACACCGAAACACCGAAACCCCCAAACCGTAAGCCCGAAAACCCTAAACCCTAACCCCAAATCCCGACAGGATGAAGTGACCGCCGTCCACGAGCCCAACTGGAACACTAAGCCGCCCACGTCGTTTTCTGGCAGGTCGCCGACGAGTTCCGGACATTCCGGAAACTCCTCCAGATGCAATGCCCAACACCACAGATTATGCAGAAACGAAACCCCGAAACCCCGAAAGCATAAACACAGCCCGCGACAAGTAAAGCCAAGGAACCGCCACGTCCCACTCAAAGACTTCCTCCGAGTCCTCATCCTCGTCCCAAACAACCTCGATTTGCGTACCAACGAAACCCGAACCCCCGAAAGCACGCCCGCAAACCACAACAGCCTAAACCAAGGAACACCAGCCGCGACTTCGGGGTCCAAGTGCCTCACGCAATAGGAGGCGAGAGTAGAGAAAAGAATAGAAAGAAGCAGACGAGTAGAGCTCTACCAAAACGTAGGGGGCCGACTCCCAGGGGACGGACGACTCCACATCCGCAGAGTCCTAAGTCATCACGAAGAAGCAAACCGCGGAAAGAGAAGAGAAGATAAAGAGAAAAGAGATAAATAGAGAGATAGGGAGAGAACATCAAAGCCAAGACACTTCGGGAAGGGCAAGAGATGCCACCGGAGAATCATAAGTCAAGAACGACCAGCAACAAACAGTGTAAGCAGAGGGAGAGAGCGAGAAACGATGGAAACAAAGCCCCGCAAGAAAAACCACCCCAACCAAAGCCAGGTTGCTGCTGAAACAGGAGAGGCGGCCGGCTCCTAAGTCCAAAGCTGCCGGCAGCAGAAGGGTAAAAACAAGGAAAAAGTTGGAAATGAGAGGGAGAGGGAGAGAGAGAGAGAGAGAGAGAGAAAGAGAGAGAGAGAGAGACAAAGCCAAGACGCTTCGATGGACGCGGACGACGACGCCGCGGGTTCCTAATTCAAGAATGAATAGTAGCAAAGAGTGCGAGCAGAAGGGGAGAGAGAAAGAGAGAGAGAGGGAGAGAAAGAGAAAAGGAAAGAGCGAGAGAGAAAGAGAGAGAGAAAGGGAAAAAGAGAGAACACATGGCCAAGGCACAGATGGCAACGGCGGTGTCACGGGTGCCTCCTACGGTCAGCCCCACAGCCACAACAAGGCGAAACAAACCACAAAGAAACCAACCAACCACCCCGAAACATAAAAAGGCCGAGTAGCGTGGCCCCTTACCCGCGCCTGAGTCCCACAGAACACTAAGCAAAAAAAGCTAGACAACAGCACATTAAGCCAAGTGCCACAGTCTGGCGGGGGAGTGTTTCTCCGCGGCGCCGCCTGGAAGAACAAAGGGCAAGCCTACAAGGAAGCACCAAAACAACAAACCCCCGAAACGAACCCACAACAAAACCAACCAGAACGAGCACCCCGAGCAACCCTCTCGTGAACCACTACCTAACAAATGCAATCCAGGAAACGCCCGCCACCAGGATCAGCGCCAGAAGCAGCACAACACGCACCATCTTCTCGGGCACCTCGACAAGGGAAGCATACAGTGGAAGAGAGAAGAAGGAAAAGGGAAGGACAGACACAGAAAGACGTGATGCACCTGGGAGAAGAAAGACGGCGAAGAGCGATGTCCAGACTTGGAGCCAGTTGCTGCAGAAGTGCCGTGAAACAAAAACCCGAAGATACGATACGCCCCCTGAACTAACCCCGAACCCCAAACCCGAGCAAAACTCTAGACCAGATCAGCAATCCGGAACACAAAGGCACCCAAAACCAGGAAGGAAGCCCGCAGAGGAAGCGGAAATACCAACAAGCAGAGACCCCGTGCGACACCCAAGCCGGCAGAGCAGGCACAAACCGTGGACCGGACAAGTACGACGAAGAAGCTAGGGCGGAAGCGTTCGAAGCTGCACCTGAGCAAAAATGTAAAGACGTACGTCCCGCCCAAAGCAACCTAAACAACCCGAGAAGCAACCTCACACAAAGCACCCACATATCAAAAAAGAACGCGAAACGTGAAGCGTTCCGAATAAATAAGCTCACGGGTTCAGGTCGACTTCTTCGGGACTTGAAACGTCTAGAGTGACGGACGGAAATGCAATGGAAGTCGAAGCCAGGCACTAACTCCTTAAAGCACCGCGACACAAAACCTAGAAGGAACTCTGGACTACAAACCCCGAACCGCTAATAAGATACAGCCTCGACCATAAAGAAAACGCCAAAGCCCCAACCCCAAACCATTATCTCGAAAGCCTTCGTTATAGCCCTGAACACGGCAACCAACCCCAATCCCACAGCCCTGACCCGACCTGCAGACACCGCGGCCCCATGCAACAGAACCCAACTCCACAAACAAAATAACAACCCTTCAATCTACTTAACCCAGGCTCTTGCAACCCCAAACCCTAAAACCCTAACCCCGAAAACCCTACCCACCAAAGCCCACGAGGCAGCGGCGTGAAGGCTTCACCTGGGCACGAAGGCGGGGGGCCGGGGATCCCGGACGCAGGGCAGCCTAGGGTAACCCAAGGAACCTAACACGAACATAAACCCCTAAACCAAAAAAGAACACAGCCCTGCAGAGAGCCCTGAGCGCGCCCGCACTCT
>CAJNDT010003253.1:0-24206 GCA_905221615.1 Symbiodinium sp. CCMP2592
AGCTCTATCGCAGTATCGCCTTCTTCCTTGGGCAGCATCTGGAACATCACCAGTGCACTGCGACCAAGCAACCCCACGCACACGGTGGGTCCCCATGAGCTTAATTCTCGCGATGCATCCATGCGTTGCCTGAGCTCAGCGGCCAGCAAGACACCGCACCTTTGAGTTGCCGAGGTCCGGACATCTTGGCACACTCCGACTCTTCAGTAGGCGGTTCATTCCTGACCGTCGGATATGTTAGCCGTCGACGAGACAGCGCCAGTGCCACGACCCGAGGCCCGCCTCGTGACTCGAGAACCGGACTTCTCGGCAGGCTCCGATTCTTCCCGCGGCGACTCTTTCCACGTCTCCTTCCTGGCCTTCACGCACCTTGGGTCGCGGGCAGGAGCCCCGTTGCACGCCCGTGAAAAGCAAGCACGAGGACGCATGCAGGGTCCTCTGCACAGTTGCTGGCAGGAGCCAACCACTGGCCGCCATCGTCGTGGCCTGAGGTCCGGACCTCTTGGCAGGCTCCGACTCTTCCCGCGGCGACTCTTTCCACGGCTCGTTCCTGGCCTTCACGCACCTTGGGTCGCGGGGGGGAACGCCGTTGCACACACGTGAAAAGCAAGCACGAGGATGCATGCAGGGTCGTCTGCACAGTTGCTGGCGGGAGCCAACCACCGGCCGCCATCGTCGTGACCTGAGGTCCGGACTTCTCGGCAGGCCCCGACTCCTTCGACGGCTCGTTCCTGGCCGTCGGATTTCTTTCGTTGCACACACATGAAAAGCAAGCACGAGGATCCGTGCAGGGTCCTCTGCTGGGTTGCTGGCAGGAACCAAGCACTGGCCGCCATCGTCTCGACTTGAGGTCCGGACTTCTTGGCAGGCTCCGACTCCTTGCACGGCTCGTTCCTGGCCGTCAGATTTCTTTTGCTTGGCCTAAGCTCGGAATCCAACAAGAGAGCCGCCGACCGCCACCGTCGTGACTTGAGGCCCGGACTTCTTCGCAGGCTCGGACTCCCCCGTCGGCTGGCTCCTGGCCGTGAGGTCTTGTGCACTAGCTCCTGTTTCCAGCCACAATCCCCAGAACACCTGTCGGCAAACGAAGATGCGGGAGACGTCGAAATCCTCGCGATCAGGACATACGATCAACCGCAAAGCAACGAGCACGAGCAGCCAGCTCTTTCTGCCGAGAAGCCTGAACATGTGCTCTGCAAATGCACGCATTATCTTTTCGTCGATCCTGCAAACTGCGAGTGCAACACACAGTGACACACACACACACACACACACACACACACACGCAGACACATTTATGAGTTTCATGTCCAGAGAGAACCTGTCCTCGCCCAATACAGTTGTTGACCCCAAAAATTTTCAGCATGTTGGCCCAAGTACAGGCGACACATGTTCTCGAAAAGCGGCACCAGCCATTGCCGCCACGTTTCATGGGTGCCTCCCTTTCCCAGCAGCTCGACTGTTGCCTTGCAAAAGCGCTGCATGATCTTGTACAGCAGCTGGCCATCTTCGCGGGTCGTTTGTTCACTTCTGTTCTCTAGGGCCGCGACGTCCAAGAACTGCAACCGCTCGTAGTTTCCCTCGTCCATGCCGTAGTTGTCAGGTTTGGCATCCCAGAGGGTCCACCCGTTCTCGAAGAATGTGCCGAACATGACGAGCGCGGATGTCCACAGTTTCAGGTGCTCCTCAAGCAACCGCTCCGTCATGGGCAGCTGCCAAAGCTGCAACAGTGCCGTCTCCATAGAAAGCCCAACGCGATCGCAGACCATGATGGCGCCTGCGACCTTCGAGTCCCTGGCCCTGGGATCGTCTTCACTCCCTGCCATACGCCAGTCACGGTCGCCCCACAGGTGCACGCCTCCGTAGTAACGGGGCATGCACGGTCGTACTTTGCCACTCCTCTCGTACGCACTCCTGTACATTTTCAGCTCTTGCAGCGGATCGTTTTTCCCCATCCAGTCATTTTTGTTCATGCCCGCATTGGGCACGATCTTCACCGCCAACTTCCAGGTCTCCAAGCCGTAGACCACCTTGTAAGCTCCGGTACCCAAACGGTAGAGCGTGTCCTCGATGAAGATGGCACCGCCGCCGGGCACGCGGAACTCGAGCTTGGCTCTGCCTTTCCGCCATCTGATCATTAGGTTTTTCTTGTTGTACCCGTCCATGTCTGCTTGCAGCTCTGCAGCGAACAAATTGGCATTCGAGGGCAAGGAGCGGGCCGCCATAGCCCAGCGGCACACCGAGCTTTCGCAAGACAGCGTCAACCCGGCGGCACCGCGAAGACTAGCGCCACCACAGAAATCGAGCCCGAGCTACGCAGCAGCCCCGCGGCACACCCAGCTTTTGCAAGACAGCGTCCACTGGGGGTCACCGCGAAGGCCAGCGCGACCACAGGAATCGAGCCCGAGCTACGCGGCACGCAAAAATCGAAAAAGCATACAAAGGAATGCATGCAGTCAAATTGAAAGCGCATGGAATGCAACTCTCATCAGAGCGATCGTCTTGCTGAGGACAAGACCGGTAGTTCTCGTGGTGCGAGTCGAAACAGCCTAAGCAGCAGCAGCAGCAGCAGCAGCAATGACAAGTGCAAGGCTTTGCTCGAAGCGGCCCTCCAAGTCACCATCTAAAGCTCGAACCGGCTCTGGCGGGATTTTGACAGAAGCGCCGCAAAGCCCGTCACAACTAGCCGCCTGGGCCATGATGAGTTGGCCGCAGCCCCGCGCTTTCGCAAGACAGCGTCCACACGGTTCCGCGGCCATGCTACATCTGCGTGTCAGCGGCGCTACCTCAGCCCGCACTTTTGCAAGACAGCGTCCGTGCAGCAGAAAAGTGCATCCTACATCTGCGCGGCAGCCAGCTCTTTCTGCCGAGAAGCCTGAACACGTGCCCTGCAAGTGCACGCATGCACGCTTCGTCGATCCTCCTGCAACGTGCGAGTGCAACACACAGTGACACACCCACACGCCACGTATGGTTTAGGCTTCAGACTTCCGGCTTATTAAGGATTTAATGTCCAGCAAGCACCCGTCCTCGACCAAAACAGTTGATCACCCCAAACAGGTGCAGCTTCTGGAACGAAGTACTGTTGACACATGGTTTGGAAAAGCGGCTGCAGCCATGTCTGCCACGTTGGATGACTGCCTCCCCTTGTCAGCAACTGGACTGTTGCCCTGCAAAAATTCTTCATGATCTTGTACAGCAGCTGGCCTTCAAGGTGCTTGGGACTAAGGCTTCTCCTCTCCATGGCCCCGGCGTCCAAGAACCGCATCCCATCGTAGTCTCCCTCGTCCACGCCGTAGTTTTCAGGTTGCGCATCCCAGAGCACCCACCCGTTCTCGAAGAATGTGCCGATCATGGCGAGCGCGGATGTCCACAGTCGCAGGTGCTGCTCGCGCAACTGCTCCGTCATGGGCTGTTGCCACAGCTGCAACAGTGCCGTCGTCATAGAGATCTCAACGCGATCGCAGACCAGGACGGCGGCGGCGACCATCGGCCCCTCGTCCACCTCAGTCCCTGCCAAAGCGTCGACCTCAGTCCCTACCAAAGCGTCGTCGAGGTCGCCCCACAGGTGCAGGCCTCCGTAGCACCGGGGCATGTACGGACGCACTGCCTCATTTTGGGACGCCCTCAAGTACTGCCTCAGCTCCCACAGCGGATCGTTTGTCGGATCGTTTGTCGTCATCCAGCCTTGTTTGTTCATGCCGGCATTGGGCACCATCTTCACCGCCAACCCCCAGTTCTCCAAGCTGAAAGCCACCTTGAAAGCCCCGCAACCAAGACGGTCCATCCTTTCCTCGATGGCGATGGTAGCAGAGCTCCCGGGCACCCGGAAGACAAGCTTGGCTGTGCCTGTCTGCCATCTGAGCAATGGGTTTTTCCTGGTCCACCCGGTTGCTCGCAGATCCGCTTCGCCCAAATAAGCATCCGGAGGCAAGGACCTGCCTGCCATAGCCCAGCGGCACACCCAGCTTTTGCAAGACAGCGTCCACTGGGGGTCACCGCGAAGGCCAGCGCGACCACAGGAATCGAGCCCGAGCTACGCGGCACGCACAAAAAAAAAAGCATGCAAAGGACCGCATGCAGCGAAATTGAAAACGCATCGAATGCAACCCTCATCAAAGCGATCGTCTTACTGAGGACAAGACCGGTAGTTCTCGCGCTGCGAATCGAAGCAGCCTAAGCACTAGCAGCAATGACAAGTGCAAGGTTTTGCTCGAAGGCGGCCCTCCAACTCACCATCTAAAGCTCGAACCGGCTCTGGCAGGATTTTGACAGAAGCGCCGCCAAGCCTGTCACAACTCACCGCCTGGGCCATGATGAGGTGACCGCAGCCCCGCGCTTTCGCAAGACAGCGTCCACGCGGTTCCGCGGCCATGCTACATCTGCGTGTCAGCGGCGCTACCTCAGCCCGCACTTTTGCAAGACAGCGTCCGTGCAGTAGAAAAGGGCATCCTACATCTGCGCGGCAGCCAACTCTTTCTGCCGAGAAGCCTGAACATGTGCTCTGCAAGTGCACGCATGCACGCTTCGTCGATCCTGCAAATTATTGCGAGTGTAACACACGGACACACCCACACGCCACGTATGGTTCAGGGTTCAGACTTCCGGCTTATTAAGGATTTAATGTCCAGCAAACGCCTGTCCTCGACCAATACAGTTGTTGACCCCAAAAATTTTCAGCATGTTGGCCCAAGTACCGGTGACACATGTTCTCGAAAAGCGGCTGCAGCCATGTCTGCCACGTTGGATGACTGCCTCCCCTTGTCAGCAAATCGACTGTTGCCCCGCAAAAGCGCTTCATGATCTTGTACAGCAGCTGGCCTTCAGCGTGATTGGGATCACAGCTTTTCTCCTGGATGGTCGCGACCCTCAAGAACCGCATCCGCTCGTAGCCTGCCTCGTCCACGACGTAGTTTTCAGGTTGCGCATCCCAGAGCACCCACCCGTTCTCGAAGAATGTACCGATCATGGCTAGCGCGGATGTCCACAGTCGCAGGTGCTGCTCGCGCAACTGGTCCGTCATGGGCTGTTGCCAAAGCTGCAGCAGGGCCGTCGCCATAGAGAACTCCGCGCGATCGCAGACCATGACGGCGGCTGCGACCGTCGACTCCTCGTCGACCTCAGAGGATGCCAGAGTGAAGTCCCTGTCGCCCCACAGATACAGGCCTCCGTAATACCGGAGCAAGTACGGACGCACTGCGGCATTTTGGAACGCCTTCACGTACTGCTTCAGCTCCCGCAGCGGATCGTTTGTCGTCATCCAGCCACTTTTGTTCATGCCCGCACAGGGCACGATCTTCACCGCCAACCTCCAGTTCTCCAAGCTGAAAGCCACGCTGAGACTCCCGCAACCAAGACGGTCGATCCTTTCCTCGATGGCGATGGTATCAGGGCTCCCAGGCACCCGGAAGGCAAGCTTGGCTGTGCCCGTGTGCCATCCGATCAAAGGCTTTCTGCTGTTCCACCCTTCGGTAGCTCGCAGATCTGCTTCGAGCAAGTAGG
Organism: Symbiodinium sp. CCMP2592; assembly: GCA_905221615.1. NCBI lineage: Eukaryota > Dinophyceae > Suessiales > Symbiodiniaceae > Symbiodinium > Symbiodinium sp. CCMP2592. The sequence goes on from CAJNDT010003253.1 coordinate 5,503, forward strand.
CATTCGAGGGCAAGGACCTGGCCGCCATAGCCCAGCGGCACACCGAGCTTTCGCAAGACAGCGTCCACCCGGCATCACCGCAAAGGCCAGCGCCACAGCAATCGAGCCCGAGCTACGCGGCACACACAAAAAGCATCCAAAATACTGCATGCAGCGAAACTGAAAGCGCATCGGATGCAACCCTCATCAGAGCGATCGTCTTGCTGAGGACAAGACCGGTAATTCTCGTCGTGCGAGTCGAAGCAGCCTAAGCAGCAGCAGCAGCGACAATGACAAGTGCAAGGTTTTGCTCGAAAGCCCTCCAAGCCACCATCTAAAGCTCGAACGGCCTCCAGACCCCCAATCGAAAGTCAGGTTTAGCATAGCAAGTTACGGCATCGGAAGTGGCGGGATTTTGACAGAAGCGCCGCCAAGCCTGTCACAACTCACCGCCTGGGCCATGATGAGGTGGCCGCAGCCCCGCGCTTTCGCAAGACAGCGTCCACGCGGTTCCGCGGCCGCCATCCCACGCCGCCTCGGCCATAAGGTGGCCGCAGCCCCGCACTTTCGCAAGACAGCGTCCATGCGGTTCCGCGGCCATGCTACATCTGCGTGTCAGCGGCGCTCTTCCGGCCTCGGCCCGCCCTTTCGCAAGACGGCGCGGTGCTACTCTTCGCGGCGGCCGGCAGGTCTTCTTCTGGCCCCAAACCCGCGAAGACGTCTTCTGAATTGAACCCGACGCTCGAAACCGGACAAGCGCAGTGCCACGTCGAGGGGAAGATGCCCGAGTTCGTCACGAGCCTGGGGGCTAGCTCGCGCCCGCACCAAACACGTCACCCAGTTCAGGCTGCCTCTTTCAGCGGCTTGATGAAGCAGATGAAAGTTCTCCGTGTAAGGTCGCACTGTAGCACCGGCTCGCAGCAAAGAGATTACCGGACCGATCGAAGAATCTATGAAGCACCTTTCGATGGGACCGCGACCTTTGGCATCCTCCTGAGAAGCGTCCGCCGCATTTCGCAGCAGAAGCCGCACCATCGATCTCGAACCCATCGACGCGGCAATGAGCAAAGGAGAGTCCATGTCCCAGTCTCGGCGATTGACATCTGCTCTAGCAGAGATCAACGAGGTCGCCACTTCCACGTTGTCCACGCTGCAGGCGCAGCAGAGAGCCGTGCTTCCTTCCGTCTCCAACGTAGCTCCTGAGGCAAGAAGGCTCTCCACTATGGGGTGGCGCATGGTAGGAATCATCGAAGCGAGACAAAGCGGAGTATAACACCCTTGCTCCCTCAGACCGCGACGATGCGACAAGTCAACGTTCGGATCCACCCAGCTTGCAAGCAGCCGATCCACCTCGAACCAGTGGCCACGCTCTATGGCCCAGGCTAGCTCGTCCTCGCCGCCGGCTCGACATGGTCGCATTAGCATGAGAACATCCAAATCGTGGCCTGCCAGCAAACGCTCCGAATCCTGCCAAGAATCCAATAGGTCGAGCGGCCGAGTCTCATCCATGGAATGAAAGTTCAGGCGAGTCTCTACCACTCGAAGACGAGTAGCCATGATAGAATACAACGTATCCAAGACACTCTGCAAGGGAGCCTGCTCCCGCGGATCCACGACCAAGAGCTGCTCACCGCTCAGAGCGCGAAGTCGCAACATCTCCGAGCCTGCCGACACAGCCGACAGCACGAGCAAGAGACGGCTACGGGGGGCGAGCGACTTCTAAGATCACCCAAGACAACACGCGTCGACAGCTCGTTTTGTTTGGAACCTCGATAGGAAATCACGGCCTCGGCCATATGGTTGCCCGCAGCCTCGCACTTTCGCAAGACAGCGTCCATGCGGTACCACGGTCATCCTGCGGCCTACATCCGTGCGACAGTGACACAGCGGCCGAAGGTCAGCCTTCTGGCCACCCCCAACGAGATGAAGCTCGCAACGAATTATGAATTTTAGACACGAAGCCCGCCTCAAAACCAATCCTCCTCAACAAAAATGCCGAAGATCTCAACGTCCTTAGTCCCGAAGCCTTGGCGAGCCATGTGCTCCATGTACTCCTCGACCGTGCATTCGAAGATTACAAAAACAACTCCCGCACCTGTGTACGTGCGCTTGGGATGCGCACATAGTGGTACTCCAGCAACCAGAGCAATTCCGCTGCGGTGTTGTCTTGAGTTTCTGCTTCGAACTGCGCCAGCAACGCCGTCACCGAGTCCTGCATGCGGCCACAGAAACGTCTGCGATACTCGCAGTACTCGGCGTACATTGCTGCCACATAACGCCGAACATCCCGGTCCGACGGGTACGGCCCCTGATTCTGGATCAAAGGACCACGGATCGGACACAGCAGCTGCGAGATCAGGGGCACTGACATGGCTCGCCTCCGAAAACTTCAGTGGGGACGGATTTTCAGCCTGCTGATACCCTTCGCACAGCCCTCCCACGTCGCGCTTTGAACTGCTCTTACAATCACCGAACCCGTACCAACGCTCACAGAAGCACCAAGGTCTTGACCACTGAAGAATCTCGCCGCCGACCTGGGCCGCCAGACCGATGCCCAGAACCAGCCATGAATCCAAACCAAGCCCCACACACTAAGAGACGGGTGAGACGGGTCTTATTCTACTTACACCTCGGCCTCCGGAATTTCGAACGCCTAGTTTTCTCCTTGGCCTTCTGGAGTCGCCTTGCATCTCCGCGCCTCTCCCGATTTTGGAGCAAGCCCAAGCACAGACCTCAATCCCGCCAAACGCCTGCCTCGCCAAACCCTCTTAAATTAGGGTTTGGGGTTTAGGGTTTATATAGAACCCTATAGCACCCTTTAAGGAGGCAACTCCTTCCATTTGCCGCTATTTGATGTCTCGAACGTCAAACACTAACATGTCAGCCCTACATGCCACTAGGTGGAAGTTACGCGAGAACAGGCTGATAGAGCGCGGGGCGAAAGTTGGGATCGGCAGTGCAATGGAACCTAGTCGGAGGAGAGCTCATGAGATCGCCTCCTACCCAGGGTTCGCTAAAAATATTCCTACCGCCGCAAGACACTGGGTTGGGATCTGCGGCAGTGCAAGCCTGCTTCCATGCAGGATGAGAAGAATCGAGAAGGGACTCGAATGAGAGACACGAAGGCAAGCAAACACGATGGCAGCCTAGGGAAACCCCACTACACTTTCGAGGTTCCGCTTTCTCTCTTGGATTCCACTGTGGGCAGGGATCTTAGGGACCGAAAAAAACAAAACCTCCCGTCATGACTCGGTGCGAGGCAAAGCAGCATGGCGACCTGGGTCGCAAATGTGGACTTCGACATCAAGCCCAGTGGCATAACCCAATCCCGAAGGGCAGAACTAGTCGGGAGCAATAATTCCGGCAGCAGGTGCAATGAAGCAACGACACAAGAAAGAGGAAGAACAGGGCTCGGCGATCCCCATTCCGGGTCGAAGTTCTCCGGATCCCACTCAGTGCTGTGGGCCGTAGAGTACCACGTGCCGCTGTTGGTGGAAAGGTTCAATCGATGTAGCCTGTAGAGGGCGTTCTCGACATGAGACCTTCGGGGGGGTGCATCGCCTTTCGCCAAGTACTCGTGTGGAGAACGTTCGCGTCGCACAGGACGGCCAAAACCAGCTCGACTGGAATCTCGTCTATCCGGTGCTCACGAACCAGAATTTGGAACTCAAAGTGCAGCGTCGTGAAGCGGCGCCCGTCCGCTCTTTTCTCGGTGGTGCTGGGTGCCCTTGTTCACATCTCGCCGTGAAGCCGCAAGTGGGGCACCCGCGGATGCAAGGATTTAACGTTAAAGCCCTGAACACTGGTCCGAATTAGAGGCCTCATCGAACTTATAGGTAGCCACCTACTGCTGCTTACGAGAGACACAGAGAGAGAGAGAGAGAGAGAGAGAGAGAGAGAGAGATTCTTGCGGAACCTTGCTTGCTGCGTCTGCTGCGATTCTGGTTGAAGGCCCAATAGATTCGCTTAGGGAAAGCAGAACGAGTATAAAATAAACACACTCCGAAAGAGTATCACCTCCACAACCAGAAACACAATCGAACGCAATGTTCCATAGGGTCTGGCCGCGTCGACGCCACATCGTCTCAGCAGCACAACAGCACCTTTGAGCAAGGGCACGATCAGCAGAGCTTCGTCGAGCTTGATCTACGTGACTTTGTTCACATCCGCGACGCCGCTAGGTGCACGTTGTCTTGCACACAATCAACACAACGCGTCGCTGCACCACTTGCAAAATTGGAAACGGGATAAGTACAGCCCGTTACCGAGCGATTGTCTTGCTGAGGAGAAGACCGGCGGGCATCTTGCGAGTCAAGAGAACCTGAGCTGCAGCAAACGGTCTTGGAATGGATGCAAGAGAAGCAAAGAAACACACACACACCAATACGCACTCGCTTTCCTACTGCCACGCATTTTTTGTGCACAGCAGCCTTGCCTTGCTAACTTTGCTACACCGCGCCGCCGAACTTTCGCAAGACAGCGTCCATTCGCCAGCAGCGCGTGCCTCCAAGTTCAGAGACCCACAGCCTCGCCTTGCTAACTTTGCTACACCACACCCCCGAACTTTCGCAAGACAGCGTCCATTCGGCAGCGCGCGCCTCCAAGTTCAGAGACCCATGGTGTGCAAGCAGGCCTCCATCTCTGCGGTGAGATGCTTCCCGGCCCAGCCGCGAGCGTTCATCCTCGAAGAGACGCAGTGCACATCGAAGTTCGGGAGGCCGGCGTAGTGCTGCATGCAGCGAACGCATCCCTCACTGGCCGCGTAAAGAAATTTGTACTGGGCTTTTCGCTCTGCCGTCAGCTTGTCGTGCTTCCTTTCGAAGCCAAGGCAATGAGGCGCATCCGGACAGTCAGATCCCGGACGCTCGGTCTCAGATGCAGGCCCGGGCTCATTCCGAGATGCAGGCCTTGTCTTCGGGCCGGCAGACGGCGGCTGCGGTCCACGCCTCCCAGAGCCTGCCGCCCGCGAAGCGGTGTCATTTGCATGACTCCAAAACCCGCTGTTCGCAGAGCCGGAGGTGCCGGAGAACCACGGGGGGACATCAGCGAGATTTTTGCGATACGTTTCAAGACGAGTCATTTCGCCGGTGAGAAACTTGGTGATCTCATTCCCCGCCGGGCCGATCTTGTCTGGATGGCACCGAAGCATCATCTTTTTGTACCTGTTCCTCAGCAACTTCATGTCTACAGTCGCTGCGCATTCACCAAACACTCCAAGATGATCAAGAAAGTTCTTGAAAGATCCATCCATGTGCTCCACACACGCTGCTTTCGCAAGACAGCGTCTGCACTGCGTAAACAGAATAGCTACAATCGCACCGATCTTGAGCCAGGCTGCAAGAGACTGGCATCACGTGCAGAGCATACCCTGCGAAACATATGTGCAGCAGAGGCAAGGTGCACGCTGTCTTGGAATTGGAAAAAAAAACAAACACAAACACACAACGCGTCGCTGCACCACTTGAAAAAAATGGAAACGGGATAACTACAGCCCGTTACCGAGCGATTGTCTTGCTGAGGAGAAGACCGGCGGGCATCTTGCGAGTCAAGAGAACCTGAGCTGCAGCAAACGGTCTTGGAATGGATGCAAGAGAAGCAAAGAAAAACGCACCGATACGCACTCGCTTTCCTGCTGCCACGCTTTTTTTTGTCGCACATCAGCCTTGCATTGCTAACTTTGCTACGCCGCGCCGCCGAACTTTCGCAAGACAGCGTCCATTCGGTAGCAGCGCGCGTCTCCAAACTCAGAGACCCATTCTTTGCAAGCAGGCCTCCACCTCTGCGGTGAGATGCCGCGCGGCCCAGCCACGAGCGTTCATCCTCGACGAGACGCAGTGCGCATCGAAGTTCGGGAGGCCGGCGTAGTGCTGCATACAGCGAACGCAGCCCTCACTGGCCGCGTACAGAAATTTGTACTCCGCTCTACGCTCTGCAGTCAGACGGCGGTATTTGTGTTCAAAGCCTTCGCAATGAGGCGCCTTCGGACAGTCAGAGCTCGGACGCTCGGTCTCAGATGCAGGCCGAGGCTCATTCCGAGACGCAGGCCTTGGCTTCGGGGCGGCAAACGGCGGCTGCGGTCCACGCCTCCCAGAGCCCGCTGCCTGCGAAGCGGTGTGATTCGCATGACTCCTAAACCCGCTGTTCGCATAGCCGGAGGCGCCAGAGGACCACGGGGGGAGATTTTTGCGATACGTCTCCAAACGAGTCATTTCCCCGGTGAGAAACTTGCAGAGCTCATTCTGCTTGTCGCCGGCCTTGTCGGGATGGCACGTAAACATCTTCCCTCTGTACTTCCTCCTCACCATCTTCATGTCTACAGTCTCTGCGCGTTCAGTAGACAATCCAAGAAGTTCAAGAAATTCCTTGAAACCTCCAGCCATGTGCTCCGCACACAGTGCTTTCGCAAGACAGCGTCCGCACTGCAAGAATAGCAACGATCGCACCGATCTTGAACCAGGCTGCAAGAGACTGGCATCACGCGCAGAGCATGCCCGACGTGCAGCAGAGGCAACCCAAAACTCCGAGTAAGGCCCGTGCAGCAAGGACTGGATGGTGGTCGCCGAAGAACAGGAAACTGCGCAGCAAAGAAAAGCAAGCGACGCCGATGCACTCGTTTGCTCCCTCACACTCACTCAGCAGCTTTTGCACACTCCGTCGGTCCAATCACGGCTCCGTGCAGAGGCTACATATATAGCCCACGAGCAGAACGTGCAGCTTTCGCAAGACAGCGTCCACTGCTCCGCACAGGGAGGCTACATATAACATATATAGCCCACGGTCGGAATGCAGCTTTCGCAAGACAGCGTCCACTGCTCCGCACGAGGACAAGACTGCACGACCTTTAGTCAACTCTACTCCTACGTGCGTCTCTGTCGCTGAAATACGATCATAAGTTCGAGTTCCGTCTTCAGCAACTCCTTCATGAGATCCGTCGCGTGGATGGTGTTCACGGAAACGATCTTATCCCCTTTCTGCACCCGCCGCACACGGCACGACGACGAGGAAGGCATCGACTCCATGAGTGCGTTGTGCGTGTCAACAAGCCCATCTGGTACGACTTCGAACACCTCCATGGTGCGAGTGACATATTTCAGTCCGATCTTACTCTCTCTGCTGTCACGATGAAGCATCACCATAAATTCTTTCTTATGGGTCCGCATTCCATGAAGCGGGGGTGGAGGCGGAGGACGATGACCGCCTCCTTGCTCGGCACCACGATTGCACAAAGCAGCCACACGCTCTCTGACGATTTCATTGCCAGGACGAGGCCGCCGCATATATAGCCCACGAGCAGAATGCAGCTTTCGCAAGACAGCGTCCACTGCTCCGCACGGGGAGGTTATCAAGGCGGTTCAGGCCAAACACTGCAGAAGTGTGTACAGGTGGAGCAGCGACATAAAACTGCTCAGACTCGATAACACACGTCGAAGCTCACAAGTAGAATATTGAATACTTGACAACACGACATGAGCCAAATCGTAGTATCAAAACACAGCAACACAGTTGCACGTCAACAGATAGGATCGGCTGCTGTGCCTTCTCCTCGCACCGAGGCAGCAGCTTCTGGACCTCGTGCAGAGAACTGCACTCGTAGCACACGAAAACACGCATTTCGCTCGTGTGCAGACGCATATGTTTTTATCGTCGTCGTGCTAACCATGCGAAATGGGCTCCGCCGCGCCGGTCGAACTTTCGCAAGACAGCGTCCATTCGGCGGCTTGCGGCAGCCGGAGCTGCACTCGATCGTTAAAAAAACAGCAAACCAAGCCCCACCAGCGGCTCAGGCACTCTGCCACCCTTCGGAAAGGGTATATAGCAGTGTCCCGTCCTCGGAGCGCAATTCGGCACGAAGTGGCATGTGGAGACGATACCACCGGGTCCGCTCAGGTGTCTTCTCCAACAGTTGCATTTCCTTGGCGACACTTTATCCTGATCAAAACAAAAGCGCATGCTGTCGTGTCCCTGCAATTCACGAGATTTTCCAAGATGCCAGCAGCGTCATGTAGCCGATCGCGGTGAATGTGATCTCATGGGCCCGCACGGCATGCGGGTCGCCATGAAGCGTCCACTCTCCTCCCTGCCATGAATGTAAGTCGCTCTCCACGCAGCGTTGAATGGCCTCCGAACGACAGCAACTGAAACGATGCCTTAACACTTATCGCTGTGATGTATCACCGCCGAGGCGCTGTGACTGCGTCAGGACGCAATCCCCAGCGACCCCTGTGCGTACCCGCCACTTGCCCTCCGGCCAGGACTCGATCCGACTGATCGGCTGTCAGGCCCACGAAGACACGAAGTTCATTCATGGCAGAAATTGCCATTACTCACCCTGTGCTTTCGCAAGACGGCGTCTGCACAGCCCACAAACAGATCAAAGCTGCTATGCCGCTGATGTTGAACCAAGCTGCGCGAGACTGACATCACGTGCAGGGCAGAGTATCATACGACACATGCCGATCTGAGACAGCCGAGGCTCTGAATACATCCACATAAGGTCCCCGCACGAAGGCACGGATGCTGCTTCCCGTAGAGTCCTTCAGCTTGCAAGACGACATGCGAGTTTCTCGACGATCGTTTCTGTTAAGAGCACAACACCGCACACAACCCAGACCTGGCTTCGCAACCTTCGGCCACGACGTAGAAGATGCCTGATCGCAAGACAGCGTCCTCCGAACTGCCGGCGCCGCGACCAGGATCCGGATCAGCAACTGAACTTCGCAAGACAGCGTCCTCCAAGTTGCTGGCGCCGGCAGCTGGACTTCGCAAGACAGCGTCCTCCAAACTGCCGGCGCCGCGACCAGGATCAGGATCAGCAACTGAACTTCGCAAGACAGCGTCCACACGAAAACACGCATTTCGCTCGTGTGCAGACGCATATGCTTTTTATCATCGCCGTGCTAACCGTACGAAATGGGCTCCGCCGCGCCGGCCGAACTTTCGCAAGACAGCGTCCATTCGGCGGCTAGCGACCCCTGTGCGTACCCCCCACTTGCCCTCCGCCCAGGACTCGATCCGACTGATCGGCTGTCAGGCCCACGAAGACACGAAGTTCATTCATGGCAGAAATTGTCATTACTCACCCTGTGCTTTCGCAAGACGGCGTCTGCACAGCCCACAAACAGATCAAAGCTGCTATGCCGCTGATGTTGAACCAAGCTGCGCGAGACTGACATCACGTGCAGGGCAGAGTATCATACGACACATGCCGGTCTGAGACAGCCGAGGCTCTGAATACATCCACATACGGTCCCCGCACGAAGGCGCGGATGATGCTTCCCGTAGAGTCCTTCAGCTTGCAAGACGACATGCGAGTTTCTCGACGATCGTTTCTGTTAAGAGCACAACACCGCACACAACCCAGACCTGGCTTCGCAACCTTCGGCCACGCCGTAGAAGATGCCTGATCGCAAGACAGCGTCCTCCGAACTGCCGGCGCCGCGACCAGGATCCGGATCAGCAACTGAACTTCGCAAGACAGCGTCCTTCAAGTTGCTGGCGCCGGCAGCTGGACTTCGCAAGACAGCGTCCTCCAACCTGCCGGCGCCGCGACCAGGATCAGGATCAGCAACTGAACTTCGCAAGACAGCGTCCACACGAAAACACGCATTTCGCTCGTGTGCAGACGCATATGCTTTTTATCATCGCCGTGCTAACCGTACGAAATGGGCTCCGCCGCGCCGGCCGAACTATCGCAAGACAGCGTCCATTCGGCGGCTTGCGGCAGCGTGCCTACCCCCCACTTGCCCTCCGCCCAGGACTCGATCCGACTGATCAGCTGTCAGGCCCACGCAGACACGAAGTTCATTCATGGCAGAAATTGTCATTACTCACCCTGTACTTTCGCAAGACGGCGTCTGCACAGCCCACAAACAGATCAAAGCTGCTATGCCGCTGATGTTGAACCAAGCTGCACGAGACTGACATCACGTGCAGGGCAGAGTATCATACGCCACATGCCGGTCTGAGACAGCCGAGGATCTGAATACATCCACATAAGGTCCCCGCACGAAGGCGCGGATGATCCTTCCCGTAGAGTCCTTCTGCTTGCAAGACGACATGCACCTCACCGCACACAACCCAGACCAGGGTTCGCGACCTTCGGCCGCAACGCAGAAGATGCCTGATCGGATTCCGGGGTGTTCGCATTACCAGCGGGGGGGGGGGGGCGCAGGAGACTTCAGGCCTTGAAATGCTTCAAATGTGGGAAGTAGCTGCATTCCCATGCTACAGGAAAAGAAACTAAGGGTCGGGCAGGCGGCCTCTGCTGTTTTGGTTGTTGTTGTACACTCTGTCTACAAAACAAACGGGGCATAAACACGGCTGGAGAAAAACTACGATTGCAACTGCACTTACCCTAAATCAGAGCGACCTTCAGCCCCAACACAAAAGATACCCGATCAGATTAATTATGGGATCTTCGAGCCATCAAGTGTGGGAAGTAGCTGCATTCCAGATGCTAGGAGAGAAGACACTAAGGGTCAGAGATGCGGCCTCTACTGTTTTGGTTGTTGTACACATACCAAAACAAGTAAGAACATAAACACTGCTGGCAAGACGACGGTGGCCACTTAAATTACCTTAAGTCAGAGCTAAACCTGAAATAAGCGAGCCGGCAGCCGAAACAGCCTGTGTTGCCGCTGTGGCAGATTGCTGGCATGAGGCGGAGGAGGGTCCAGGCTAAAACCCAAAGATCGGGCTGTTGAGGAGTTTGGATGCCACCGTGTCTAGAGCCGGCCTTAAAAGAAGTACGGCTAAAGCAACCTTCGCAGCTCAGTCAGTAGGGCTTAGACGAGGTGTTATCTAAGGTCTAGCTGGGGGCACGAATTGCGCATGCACGATGTGCTCTCTTTCCCGCCACGATGTTTGACAGCTTTGTAAAGCTCGCAATGCCAGACGTCGTCGATTGTTCCGAGACCGAATGCCACGCCTGTCTCGTAACGTTTTCGGGAAGCTGTTCACACTGGACCAGATGTCAGGAGCGCCCACTGGAGGCAGGTGCAATTCGCAAGACCGCGTCCTCCGCGGGCACCCTGCTCTGCCGATGCCGCCTGCCGCGGCTGGCCTAGGCAGAGCCTAGAGAGCGGGCACCACCAAACGCTTAGGATATCACACTCACGAAGACAAGCACTTCCACACTCAATTGAAGCGACGTCTCTACGAGAGCTGCAACGCCATAAGCCAATCCAACTCACGGCCAGATTTCGGACACGCTGAAAAAACAGCGAACCACCGAAGACTGTTTCCTTCAGCCGGACCAATTGGACGCTGATTCGACCACGCCTAGTCTCTGCTGGCAAGCACCTAGCCAAACCATCGCAAGGCCCTGTAAAGCACCCGACGAAATTCACCCATGCACTAAACCTCTACACCCAAAGCCCCGAACAAAATGCCAAAGCATACCGCAGGGCATTTGGCCCGAATACCACAATGCCCGAGACCCCCCAGCCCCAAAGCAACGAGGTCCCGATCATACAAACCACGAAGCAACCAAACACAAATACCAAATTCCGATAAGTTGAATTCATAAGCCCGGACGAAGACACCGCAGCACCCAGCCCCAATGCCTCTGGTGGAGGCTGGTCTAAGTCCTAAACCCCCGCTGCCCGAACCCCCGGCCTTTCCATTCGAAGCTTCGATTGGAGGGCAGAAAGACCTCTAAGCCACTATCGTGTCATTTGGGGTTTTCATTTCCGATTGGGTGTTTCACCCTCCGAGTCCTGCCGTGGAAAGAAAGCAAAAAAAGCACAAAAAACACCAATTATGTCATGCTTTGAAGCTGAGTTTTGTGGAGCCAACACACATGTTTTCATGCTTTTGGCACACACATACACCGAAATATTTGTGCATATTTTAAATGTTTTGCATGTTTTCCTCTGGTGTGCTCAACTGTCGTTTTGCCAAATCAAACTTGTTGTCAGCAAATCACATGGGAAACCGTTTTTTTAACACCACACATCACACTCATGGAACAGTTTTGCAGCAGCTATGAACACGACCCTAAACTCTTAAACCCTAAGCCGACTCCCTAAATCCCAAGTCTTAAACTCTTTGGTTGCTAGGGCTTAGATGGTTTTGGGTGCAGGGATATTAGTGTTCGGGGTCATTCAGGGTGCCTCGGTGGGGGTTGAACAAGCCCCCTCTTGGCTTAGTGGGGTGATAGGGTTATTCAGGGTGCCTTGGTGGGGGTTGAACAAGCCCCCTCTTGGCTTAGGCAAGTAGTGGGGTTTTTAGGCAGGTGCTGGAGTTTTTCAGGGTGCCTTGGTGGGGGTTGAACAAGCCCCCTCTTGGCTTAGGCAGGTAGTGGGGTTTTTTGCAGGTGTTGAGTTGTTCAGGGTGCCTTGGTGGGGGTTGAACAAGCCCCCTCTTGGCTTAGGCAGGTAGTGGGGCTTTATGCAGTTCTTGAGTTGTTCAGGGTGCCTTGGTGGGGGTCGGCTCGGGTTTTGGGGTTGGGGTTTAGAGTGCTTGCCCAGAAGCCCGAAGCAAGACCCTAAATGCCCAAATTCTTTAACCCTGAACCCTAAACCCAAACCCCCGAAGCCCTACTCCCCTGAGCTCTGAACATGATGCCTCATCCTGAAGTGTAAGGCTAAACTCCTCCATAGCAATAGTTGCCAAGCCCCCAATTTGCACATGCCATCGACCTTCACCTCAGCCCTGGTAACCCTGAACCCCTGGACCTTATGCCCGAAACCCCGAACCACATAAACCCTGAACCTGAGGCCCTGAACCCCTTGACCTTACACCCTAGCGCCGCTAACCCTGTCGTTGCAGGCCTTTGAGCCCTAACCTTTACACCCTAAACCCCCAAACCCTACACCTGTGGTGGCACAAGACTGCTTGCTCCCGACGACGAGGCATGGCATTCGCTTGCAACCGGTTGGGTTCTGTATTTTTCTCACACAACCATGAATTGAAATGATTCTTAGTTGCAGGGTTCTGCTGCAAAAAAACAGGTTGCAACCAGTTGTGTTCTGTAACTTGTGGCAAATCAGATGACTTGAATACAGGTTTCTGTGGCAAAATACAGATTGCAACCAGTTGCGTTCTGTAACTTGTGGCAAAAACATCAATTCAGATGACTTGACTACAGGTTTGTGTGGCAAAAAACAGATTGCAACCAGTTGCGTTCTGTAACTTGTGGCAAAACCATCAATTCAGATGACTTGAATAGAGCTTTCTGTGGCAAAATACAGATTGCAACCAGTTGCGTTCTGTAACTTGTGGCAAAAACATCAATTCAGATGATGGGAATGCAGGTTTGTGTGGCAAAAAACAGATTGCAACCAGTTGCGTTCTGTAACTTGTGGCAAAACCATCAATTCAGATGACTTGAATACAGGTTTCTGTGGCAAAATACAGATTGCAACCAGTTGCGTTCTGTAACTTGTGGCAAACCATCAATTCAGATGACTTGAATAGAGGTTTCTGTGGCAAAACACAGATTGCAACCAGTTGCGTTCTGTAACTTGTGGCAAAACCATCATTTCAGATGACTTCAATACAGGCTTGTGTAGCTAAACACAGATTGCAACCAGTTGTGTTCTGTAGCTTCGTAGTAACAGTTGCGAGATCTAGGGCCGTTGAGATTGTCGGGTTTAGAGGTCAGGTTTAAGGGTTTCGGGCTAGTGCATCATGCATGTCACATCAGGCATGGCATGCCACATCATGTTCTGGTTCAGGGGTTTAGGGGTTCAAGGGTCACATCATACATGCCATTCCATGGCATATTCTGCTTCAGGGGTCTAGGGGTCGCAGCATACATGCCATAGCATGACATTTTGTGGTTTAGGGGTTACATCATGCATGTCATGCCATGTCATGTCATGTTCTGGTTTAGGGGTTTAGGGGTTGCATCATACATGCCATACCACGACATGTTGTGGTTTAGGGGTCACATCATGCATGTCATGCCACGACATGTTCTGGTTTAGGGGTTTAGGGGTTTAAGGGATCATACATGCCACCCCATGTTACTTTCTGCTTTAGGGGTTTAGATCATGCATGTCATGCCACGACATGTTGTGGTTTCGGGGTTACTTCACTCATGTCATGCCACGATATGTTCTGGTTTAGGGGTTTAGGGGTTTAGGGGTTTAAGGAATCATACATGCCATCCCATGTCACTTTCTGCTTTAGGGGTTTAGATCATGCATGTCATGCCACGACATGTTGTGGTTTAGGGGTTACTTCACTCATGTCATGCCACGTCATGTTCTGGTTTAGGGGTTTAGGGGTTTAAGGAATCATACATGCCATCCCATGTCACTTTCTGCTTTAGGGGTTTAGATCATGCATGTCATGCCACGACATGTTGTGGTTTAGGGGTTACTTCACTCATGTCATGCCACGACATGTTCTGGTTTAGGGGTTTAGGGTTTAAGGGATCATACATGCCATCCCATGTTACTTTCTCGTTTAGGGGTTTAGATCATGCATGTCATGCCACGACATGTTGTGGTTTAGGGGTTACTTCACTCATGCCATGCCATGTCATGTTTTGGTTTGACATGTTGCGGTTTAGGGGTTACTTCAGTCATGTCATGCCATGTCATGTTTTGGTTTAGGGGTTCAGGGGCTTGGAGGTTTAGGGAGAGGGGGTTCATGGATCCTATGTACTCTGTGAAGCTGTCCCTCCAACACAAGTGCTCCAGGCGATTCAGCGGCTCGAGGGCTTCTTTGAGGACCTTGCCAAGGCATTGCACCTCCATAAGCAGGTCCACACCCTGTTGTCCAGACACACTCTTAGTCTTTTGCAACACTGCAATATCCGTCTCAGCACTATCCAAGCGCGAAAACACAGTGTTGAAGCGGGCTTCAAGCTCTCGGTAGGATAAAAGATTTTGGGGCTGCTGCCTTAAGATATCTCATGCTGAACATGCTGATTTGAGCAGCTTGCTGGCTAGATATGACGATGAAGCATCAACAAAAAGCTGTAGCTAGGAAAAGCAATGCGGCATGGATGCTTTGGTGCTCGGCAGTCTGTCGTTTGCATGGTGTGATTTCCCTACCAACAGAGATTTTCGGGCTCTTCACAAATCTCTGCACACGGGTTGGCCGCCGTGTGGGGTGCAGGTCCGGCTAGAAAGCACATGGGGTGTTGGGGCCAACTCGCAACGAGCCCGATGCGAATGACAGCGAGACGATGAGCTAATGTGCTCGCTGGCACCCCTGCTTATCTGGAGGCACGAGGTCATATCGTGCGGGGGCAGGGCCCACCCCGTGCCTATGGCCTCTTGCCGATAGACCGGAGTATCGTGCTGGTGGGAGGCTGTTGGGTTCCTGTGGGTCGTGGTGATGGCCCTACCGAAGGGGTGCCCGGCACATGACACAGGCACCTGTCACACCATTGGCCGGGTGTGGGGCAAGGGTCTTTGCACCGCTGGGGAATGTGGCTGCCTTGGGGCCAACCTGCCAGTGCCGGCAGATGACAGCAGGACGAATGGGCTAATGTGCCTGCTGGGGTGGCCACAGTCCTTGCTTGGCAGGTATCTGCTGAAGTGTGCAAGCCCTTTTGTACGGGAGGCCGTTGATAATCATAAGTGTTGTCTTTTCATGCTCATGATTTTGATGCTTGTGAGCCTTGACATTCTCAGCCCTACCTACACTGATTTCCCGGTTTGTGGGTTTTGGTCGGTGTGTTACCGTTGGCCGGGTGACAGGGCGGCCCAGGCACCTTGAAGCCAACGCCCCTTTCGAGGGGTACGACAGCGGGACGATGAGCTAAAGTGTCCGCTGGGGTGCTAATCTGCAGGCGGAAGGCAAGAAGAGGGGTGTCGTGACTCACGGGCCTGCGGTGCCCGCATTAAGGCGGTGTCAAATCCGTCGCCTGGGGTTGGGACCCGCACTGCAGGGCAAGGGCCAGGGAAGGGAGGCCTCTTACTGTGCATGCATCTTGGCTTTGGATCTTCATGCTTATTTCTGATCAATTTCATGACTTTTCAGCTATTGACAAAAGTTAACGATCTTCGGGATTGCAAACCTCTGGGTCGTGAAAACGGCCCTACCGAAGGGGTGCCCGGCACATGACACAGGCACCTCTCACACCATTGGCCGGGTGTGGGGCAAGGGTCTTTGCACCGCTGGGGAATGTGGCTGCCTTGGGGCCAACCTGCCAGTGCCGGCAGATGACAGCAGGACGAATGGGCTAACGGCTAATGTGCCTGCTGGGGTGGCCACAGTCCTCGCTTGGCAGGTATCTGCTGAAGTGTGCAAGCCCTTTTGTACGGGAGGCCGTTGATAATCATAAGTGTTGTCTTTTCATGCTCATGATTTTGATGCTTGTGAGCCCTGACATCGAATGAGCTCGTCAACCAAGACCTGGCCTAAAGCCACCAACCTAGGGGTGTCCCGTATTGCTTTGCCATGATCCTGTGCAGGTCTGGTGATGTGCTGGGGAGGAAACTACAGCTGGCAGGGGACTCGGCTTGCTTAAATCCGTTCCGAAGTGCTGTGCCAGCATGTCTTTGCAGGTATAGGAGGTTTAGATAGGGTTTAGCGCGTGGCCGTGTTGCCTTTGTTGCTCCAGCGGCTTCAGTTCATGATCAGACCAGCCATGAACCATGACATGCGCATGACCATGTGACCATGCATGCTACCAGCTGCCAGAATCCCTAGTTACAGATCCCAAAGTTGCCCAAACGGCAACCCTAAACCCTAAATCCCCAAACAGAGTCTGAGTGCCGACACCCCTAAACCCTTAAAGCTTTAACCCCAAAACCAAAATCCTTACATACATTGCAGACTGGCATAACTTAATTCACGTTCGTGCTGGCAAGCATGGCTGGGAAGCAGGAGGTGATTGTAGCAAAGGCTGAACAGGACAGGCTTTGGCTAGTGTGTCTGGGTCAGGTGGAAGACTTGCCACACAAGGAGGCCAGGTGATCGGGACTTGGCTTGCTTGCTCCGCTAATTATGTTGCTGGCAACTTCTGTTGTCAGGAGAAAGAATGCTGTCCGAGTCCAGCGCAAGAATCATTGCACAACGAGGCCAGGTGAGTGATCGGGACTTGGCTTGCTTTCTCTGCTAATTCTGTTGGTGCCAACTTCTGTTATCAGGAGGAACCGAAGCAGGAGGAGATTGTAGACAAGGACGAGAAGGCCGGGTGGTTGTGGGGTTGCTTTGGCTATGTTGTTGTCAGTGTGTCTGGGTCAGGTGGAAGACGACTTGCTACACAAGGAGGCCAGGTGATCGAGATATGGCTTGCTTGCGAATCTAATTATGTCGTTGGCACCTTCTGTTGTCAGGAGAAACAAGACTCTCCGACAACAGTGCACGAATCCTCGCACGATGAGGCCAGGTGATCGGGACTTGGCTTGCTTGCTCCGCTAATTCTGTTGGTGCCAACTTCTGTTCTCAGGAGGAACCGAAGCAGGAGGAGATGCCAACAAAGGGCGAGGAGGCCGGGTGGTTGTGTGTTGCTTTGGCTATGTTGTTGTCAGTGTGTATGGGTCAGGTGGAAGACTTGCCACACAAGGAGGCCAGGTGATCGGTCGGGACTTGGCTTGCTTGCTCTTCTAATTATGTTGGTGGCAACTTCTGTTGTCAGGAGCAGCCAATGACGCCGACCTCGCCAGTGCAGAAGGCGACAGAGACCAGGCTTGAAGTATGGGCTTGCTTCATTGTGCAGTTTTGGCTGCCAGGCGGTGCAGGATCCACCGGAAGAGAGGTGTTGGACTCAGAGTCGAATCCTATAGCTTACTTTAGGTGCCCTACAAATCCTAGTATTCAGAGCTCGGGGTTTGAGGATTCAGGGTTTCAAGGAGTCCCAGTGCCAGCTGAAGAAAATATGTAGGGCTAGGTGTTAAAAAGGTTTATTTCTTATTACCGGCTTTGGAATTTTGGGATTTGGGGTTGAGGTGGCAAGTTTAGGTCGTAAAAGCTTGTTTTGCTGGTGCTCATAGCTATGCTTTATTCGAAAACCCAAAGTCCGATATTGTGCCTTGTAGAAGTGCCTGTCGGGCACTGCAGAGCCTCTGAAGCGATGCATAGCGGTTCGGGGTTTAGGGGTTAGGGGTTTGGAGTCTAGAGGTTTCTAGGGTTTGGGGCTTGTAGGGTTTAGAGTTTAGTGGTAGAGCCTCGAATTTGGAAAGGTCGGAGCATCAAATGGAAGCAGCAATCGTAGAATACTAAGTCGAATCACAGAAGCCTGCAACCTCGTTAAACAGTCGAAGCCAACTACAGTCTTGCATCCTTGTCGCAACCCCTGCGATTGCTTTCTTGTATGCTCTAACTTGACCGAATTGGCACAAATGATTCATCACTTTGATTTTTCCCTCCTACCTAGCAAGGACAAAGCCCGCATTGCAGGGTAACTTAGGTCTGATAAGCAACTACTGCTAGAAAAGTGATTGAATCATGCGCTCTCGCTTCCACATCGGCCCAATCCTTAGGTCATCTTCCCTCGCACATTTGATTGCTTTGCATGATTTTCTTGAAACCTGCATCAACCCGCCCATGTGTACCCATACTTTGTGTATCTTTGTACCCCAGCCTCAACAGACATCATCCACTTATATTGTGGGAACAGGAGAATTGGGAGATATCTGTGCTTCGATCTACTGCAATGACTTGTTGGGGATGTGAAAGGATAAGCCTTCAATCTCCCAACAAACTGGCCGCATGCTGGCGTTTGAGGTCACAAGCTTTTGTTGCGGGCTTGCAATCTGTCCCAAGAACAGACGATTGATGATGAGGTTGATTGCAGCTGAGTGGATGCGACACATGTG
>CAJNDT010003254.1:0-24202 GCA_905221615.1 Symbiodinium sp. CCMP2592
AAAATAAGGCCATCCCAGTACTAAGTACGCTGGGGGGTGCCTTCGAAGACCTTCACACTCTCATACTTCCCACGCATGCATTCAGTGAACATGTCCAAGCCAAGGACTGATTTTTGGTGCAAGCGACTCGGCTGCAATTAAACACGGGCATGTCCACGGCCATCATCAACATATATGTTAACTCAACATGTGCTCGCCCAGGCATTGCTCTGGTGGTCGCAACTCGGCTGCAATCAAACATGTCCACGTCTAGAGCGTGCTTGCGTCATGCTTGCGTCATGCTTGCATCAATTTCCCTGCCGAAGCCAAGGCGCGGTCAGATGAGGCGAGAGCCGCCTCCAGACTGCATCTAGACTCTAGACGCAAACCTCGAGTCCGCACAAGCCTTTCAGGGAGTTTTCAAGGGTTAGTCTGGCAGAATTGCCTCGCTTATTGGGGCTTTGGGAATGAAAACCTCTTGGAGAATTGTTTCGATTATTGGGGCGTTAGGAAGGAAAACCTCTTGCAGAATTGTTTCGCTTATTGGGGCGCTAGTAAAGAAAATCTCTGGCAGAATTGCTTCGCTTATTGGAGCTTTTGGAATGAAAAACTCTTGCAGAATTGTTTCGCTTATTGGGGCGTTAGGAACCAAATTCTCTGGCAGAATTGTTTCCCTTATTGGGGCTTCAGGGAGCCACCAAGACCCGGCAGTACGATTTGTTACGGCCAAGAGTGGGCCAGAAAGAGCCACCAAGATCCGGCAGTACGATTTGATGCGGCCAAGAGTGGGCCAGAAAGAGCCACCAAGACCCGGCAGTACGATTTGTTACGGCCAAGAGTGGGCCAGAAAGAGCCACCAAGACCCGGCAGTACGATTTGTTACGTCCAAGAGTGGGCCAGAAAGAGCCACCAAGACCCGGCAGTACGATTTGTTACGGACAAGAGTGGGACAGAAAGAGCCACCAAGAACCGGCAGTACGATTTGTTGCGGCCAAGAGTGGGCCAGAAAGAGCCACCAAGATCCGGCAGTACGATTTGATGCGGCCAAGAGTGGGCCAGAAAGAGCCACCAAGACCCGGCAGTACGATTTGTTACGGCCAAGAGTGGGCCAGAATGAGCCACCAAGATCCGGCAGTACGATTTGATGCGGCAAAGAGTGGGCCAGAAAGAGCCACCAAGACCCGGCAGTACGATTTGTTACGGCCAAGAGTGGGCCAGAAAGAGCCACCAAGACCCAGCAGTACGATTTGTTACGGCCAAGAGTGGGCCAGAAAGAGCCACCAAGAACCAGAAATTGTATTTGCCACACCGTTGGGAAGCACCAAGATGCCAGCAAACAGTGCAGAACAAAAACACACCATTTTGTTAACCCTTGTTGTTGTGCTCAACATCCTTGAAACAAGAAGTCAAGAACCAGTGCAGAAAAAAACCCCCATTGTGTTAGTCCTAGTTGTCGTGCTCAACATTCTTAAAACAAGAAGCCAAGAACCAGTGCAGAAAAAAAGCCCCATTTTGTTAGTCCTCGTTGTCGTGCTCAACATCCTTAAAACAAAAAGCCAAGAACCAGTGCAGAAAAAAAAAAACCCATTTTGTTAGTCCTGGTTGTCGTGCCCAACATCCTTGAAACAAGAAGCCAACAACCGGCCCCTTCCCCCACCGGACCTCTCACGATTGACACCTGCTGTCAATCTGGCAAGGGAGTGTGACAGCCATCCGCCGGGAGGGTCCAGAGCTACTGACAATACAAAGGGGCAAACGGCCAGCAAGGGAGTGTGACAGCCATCCGCCCCCTTTCCACCAAGCTCCACCCAGATTGCCACCAGCTGACAATCTGAAGCCCTGAAGATTTCCACCTGCTGACAATCCAAAGGGGCAACCGGCCAGCAAGGGAGTGTGACAGCCATCCGCCCCCTTTCCACCAACCCCCACCAGGATTGCCACCTATTGGCAATCTATACCCCCTTAAGATTGCCACCTGCTGACAATCCAAAGGGGCAACCGGCCAGCAAGGGAGTGTGACAGCCATCCGCCCCCTTTCCACCAACCCCCACCCCGATTGCCACCTATTGGCAATCTGTACCCCCTTAAGATTGCCACCTGTTGGCAATCTGTACCCCCCTAAGATTGCCACCTGCTGACAATCTAGATACCCTGTGATTGCCACTTCTTGGCAATCTGTACCCCCTTAAGATTGCCACCTGTTGGCAATCTGTACCCCCCTAAGATTGCCACCTGCTGACAATCTAGATCCCCTGTGATTGCCACCTGTTGGCAATCTGTACCCCCCTACGATTGCCGCCTTCTGACAATCTAGACCCCCTAAGATGGCCACCCCTTTGGGGCCTGGAGATTGTCACTCGGGGCCTGGCGATTGTCACTTTGGGGCCTGGAGATTGTCACCTGGGGCCTGGCGATTGTCACTTTGGGGCCTGGAGATTGTCACTCGGGGTCTGGGGATTGTCACTTTGGGGCCTGGAGATTGTCACCTGGGGCCTGGCGATTGTCACTTTGGGGCCTGGAGATTGTCACTTTGGGGCCTGGAGATTGTCACTTTGGCGTTGTGGGGGGCCTGGTTGCAAGTTTTTGCAGGTTTTGAGAGGTTTTTAAAGGCTCAGAGTGGTTTTAAAACGTTCTAAGTGGCTTCCGAAGTTATTTCAAAGGGCTTTAAGCAGTCTTGAAGCCGGGCAAAATTGACACCCACCGTCAATCTACGACCGCCCGGGGACCAGGATTTCCCCGACCCCCGCGCGTACACACAATGCGCTTTTGGACCCTCCGCTCGCACCCCAAGGGGGGCATGCCAGCTGTCTTTTGGAAGCTAGTAATGGCGTTGAACTACAGCGACTGCTGTACGCGCCAGTTCACTAGCGAAGCGGCCTCCAAATACCTAAAAAGAGCCGAGGTGCCTTCCTTGAGCATTCCAAAAGGAGGCCGCGGGCATACTTTTGGGATGTGTGCCACGGACGCGCTTTGCGCGAGGATCGGTTTGTTTTCCTCAGTGCCAAGGGCCAAGGGGGCTTCCCATTGAGCCTGTCAACGGGAACGCGTGTACTCGCTCGCGGGTGTGCGTTACTACCGGGGATCCGATCTATCTCCAATCGGTGAACACATATGGGCGAAGGATGTTTCAATCCGACCAGAAACATCGGGGAAGCAGGGAGCGTGTGCTGCGGGACATTCTCTTATAAGGCGCCTAAAATAAGGCCATCCCAGTACTAAGTACGCTGAGGGGTGCCTTCGAAGACCTTCACACTCTCATACTTCCCACGCATGCATTCACTGAACATGTCCAAGCCAAGGACTGATTTTTGGTGCAAGCGACTCGGCTGTAATTAAACACGTGCATGTCCACATCTGTCCATGCTAGGCTTCCAATGTGCTAGCAATCATCTGATCTGGACGCCAAGGTACGCACCGTCCAGTTTATGAAGGAAACCGGCTTGGGAGCCCGCGAACCACCTGGCAATCTTTATTCCCGTCCATTTTATGAAGGAAATCCATTTGGCAAGCTCCCTCTTTGTTCCAGGTAGAGACATACCGTATTTCAGCCAAAATACAGCTGGGGATGTTTCACAAGGAAGGCAACAACCGCAGGTGTGAAAACACGCTCGGCCCGAGCATCGTTCACGAGTATTTCTAGGTGTGGAGGTCGAAGCATGTAGCTTCCAGTCTTGCAGATGCTGCTTGAGCATTGCATCCTGTGTTCCGCAGCAGTATCTTGCAGCTTCAAAGTTTGCATTTCCTTTCCTTCAAAGCACCCACAAGATGGACGGCCGCCGTCTGGAGTGGAGCCGGTGTTTGGAAGGCGGTCCTGGCTCGTGGTCATTGATTGACTCGGACGGCGCGGCCTTTACCACTGAAGCAGCTCCTCGATGGCATCTGCTCTTCTTTTCCACCGATCCCGTGGAGAGGCTGCACTGCCGATTCGTCCGATGGCATCCAGCAGATGCCAAGGTTGCTGTGTTCGAAGCTGAAGAGCTGGACCATGATGCTTGGATCAATTATCCCGCCGGCGAGGTCTACGTCCGTGAAGTGCCCTCACCCTTGGTCGTCACCTGCAGCTTGACGCCTGTCCCGCAAGATGCTGTTGACGCAGTGTTCACCACGGTGGCCGGCGGGGAGCTGCTGCGAATCACCGGCATGTCAAACCCGGAAATGAAAGAGCTTGCTACATCCGCTGCCCTAGCAGCTGCAGCCCAAGGCCGTCTGCGGAGCCGCAACCAAGCAGTGTGCACGGCGTTAGACGGGCAACTGGTCACCGTGGTCCTTTCCCATGACACGCAACTCGGCTGAGCTGTATCACGAAGTCTAGCTTGCTTGCAGGGCCCGAAGTGATCCTGAATCAGCCACAGGCGGTGAGAGCCGCAGCCAAAATCAGTTTCACAGAACGGCTACGGCTACATCGCGACCTTTT
This sequence comes from Symbiodinium sp. CCMP2592, assembly GCA_905221615.1. Taxonomy (NCBI): domain Eukaryota; class Dinophyceae; order Suessiales; family Symbiodiniaceae; genus Symbiodinium; species Symbiodinium sp. CCMP2592. The sequence continues at coordinate 4,394 of CAJNDT010003254.1, forward strand.
CCCGAGCCGGGCAATAATGGAGTGTACTGCGCCGCTGTGCTCGTTAGTCCATGCGCTTGTGAAAATTCTGGATTGAGTCCAGAGGCCAAGGGATTGAGCTGCCCATGCGTGCTGCAGCCCAAGGTTTGAGAATCAAGCAGGTAAGGCCCTTCGAGACCAGGGCGTTTTGCTGTGTAGCAGGATGGCGGCAATCGATTACACCAGATGGGACCATCTCGACAGCAGCAGCGACGAAGAAAGCTTTTCAATGCCCACTCCGCCAACATCCCCGAAGCAACCGATACGGCCAAGCATCTTCGTGCAGCCGAGTCAGCCTCTCCCGCTAGACGCAGAGCTTCGTGCCCAAGTCCTTCGGGAAGAACAAGAACTCGCCGCTTTCGTGCAACGCCATCCTTGTCCTTCAGAAAACACCATGAAGGCCTGGCTTCGCAACGCGGCAGATCACGAAGGCCCGGCCGAAGAAGATTCCCGGACTTTCTCCCAACTCATGAGGCACCTGGGCTGGACACCCAAGAAGCTGGGCTGGTTCCACTACCCTTCCTTCCGTACCTTGTGGCAATCAGCAGGCCAGAGATGCCCAACAGCTTTTCTGGACCAGCGCCGAGTGGGCAGCGAGCTCTACGAACGAGGAGGGCGCGAGTGCATGCAATTCCATTACTATGCCCTGCACTATGCCATGTGCGGCGACTCCGTCCTTCGCGGCATCAACAAGCCCCTGCCCGTCTACGGATTCGCAAGCCACCTGGAAAAGTATGGGACGGCATCGGATCTTGGCTGGCTTGAGTTGGACGGTCTGGACAAGAAGACCGCTGCCTTGTGCGAGACAGCCCCGGCCCATTTAAATAGGTGGTAGTGATTGGGACGGGACGGCAAGGAGCGAGCGGAAAAATTGCTTGGAACCAGCTGCAAGCCAACGTCACTGCCATCATGCCTGCAATGAGAGCACACTAGCACGACTAGCCTGGCACCGCAGCCCAATTCGCGCTCAAGAGCATCAAAAGCAGAAGTTCCGCAGCTCGCGTCGACTATCTAGGCCGAAGCCGCTTCCGACAGTAAGCGGGAAGGAGTGGCAGCAGAAGCTTCTCCGCCAGCCATTTCCATGTTCGCCTTATGCTTGCATCCATACCCTTCCGGTGCCAAGGTATACAACTGGCCCTGCGGGGCAATCGAGGACTGCCTCCTTTTGTCAGCCTCCATCAAAATCAAATTACCGGCCCCCAGCAAAATCACAATGCCAAGGATCTGACCATCACCGCCGCGAAGGACGTCCAGAACACTCTTATTTGTGCGTGTGTTTGACTCGGCCAGTTTCACACCAACCAGGATGAAAGACCGAGCAAGAGCAAAGGAGCTTTAGGGCAGTATTATATCGGTAGCAGAAGATCATGAAACATGCCAATGCTATGAAAGCCTTTCCACCAGTGTGCCGCAGCCAATCTTGTGCTCAGACGAGCTATACAACAAATCCAATCGAGAACCCTCAGGCAATCCAGGCACGTGGGGACGGGAACTGCATAAAGCAAAATACGATTCGCCCCGTCCGCCCCTGGAGGTGAAGCCATCATGCAGCCCGAAAGCAGCCGACGGTGGGCCGACATGACAGACGACGACGGACAGGCGAGAGCGCACGCAGAGACGTGCAAACGACCCACGCCTGCGCAATCTTAAGGGCCTTAGCCGCGCACCGAACCACGAGGCGACCGGCTGGGAGTTCGAAGCGTTCAAGAAGGACTACCTGGCAAGGAAGTGCAGCCTCACACTTTTGACGTCCGTGCCCTCCCCAGAGCCTCCGCACAAACAGCCCGTGGACGCATGCATGAATATCTCGCAGCTGCGCACCGAATCCACACGGCCGAGGCCGGAACAATCAAGATCGACGAGGCACGCTGAAAGCTTTTGCCGTGACCCGCATAGAGGCAGAGAGAAGACACGGGCACGAACGCACGAGGCGGGGAAAGCCTCCCCGACAACAGCAGCACCTCGACGGGGCACGTCCATGTTTTCTGGCGCGAAGCAAAGAACACGCCGGCGAGAAAAGGCGCTACGGCCAAAATTCAACCAAGGACCAATAACGAGACGAGACATGGAAAGAGAAAAGTCGGCCGTGCGCTGCATGACCTTCAGGCGCCAAAGAAGCGACTGCCGTGCCTGCCACGATGGACGGCCGATGACGACGAAGCGCTGGAACAGGCTTTCCAGCGGGCAGAGGCGCCGCACCGAAGAGTTCGAAACCGCATGCATGCACCCCTTTTCGAACTGTGTGCCGCTGTGCAGGCCGAAAGAACAACCGCCACGGCGACTGCAAGCGACAACAGCCATCCAGCAACGCTTGCAAGAAGCACCGCTGGACGACTTCGTGCAGAATCGACTGCGCGACGAGGAGGCGCCGGGCCGGATTCCGACCACGAATCGGAGCCCGGCCCCAGCATCGAGGCCAGTTTCATCGTTCGGGGATCCGTTATATGATTAGGTCCACTCTAGCGACGGCTCTACACGGATAAGCAGGCAGTACACCCGACAGGAGCACTTTGAGGGCATGCTGACCATGAAGAAGATGACGGGCGACGGCAACTGCATCTTCCACGCGCTCGCGGAGAAAAGCGGCGAGAACGCGGTCCACCTGCGCTCCCAGATCATCCAGTACCTGAAGGAGAACGCGGCGTCCCAAGAGCACGAAGAGCAAGTGGAAGCCTGGTTGGAGGAAGCCGAACACCTCGAAAGCAACCCGAGTAACTGGGGCGGCGACACGGCCGTCGTCGCCTTCACCCTCATGAGACAGCAGCAAGCGTTCGTGCACTGGCGGGCGTCGGACGGCGAGATCCGCACGAGCGAGCGCACACATGTGGAAGTGCGCGAAGAGGCCCGACGGCGCCCCCACGCAGTACCGAACGTCTATTATCACGCAATCCACCTCTGGTACAACGGGAAGGACCACTACGATGTGCTCGTGCCCATTGACCAGACGCCACCACCACTACCACCACCACCAACACCACCACCAACACCACCAACACCACCAGCAGCAGCACCACCACCACCACCCCACCCAGAGCCGCGCCCGCCCAAGCGCCAGAGAACCGCAGCCGGCCAAGCTCAGCGCACGCGGCAAGGTCAGGCGCAAGGAGCCACAGAGAACCCAGAGGCAGCACCCCCCCAAGCAGCAGAGGAAGGACCCAGCCTCCTCGAAGAGCTGACCAGCATGCCCGTTGCAACGGAGTCAACGGAGCCCACCCACTACCACCCCAGACGAAAGCTGGAAGATGCGCTCAGGCGCTTCGCAAGCACCCACCTGCGAGCCCAGCCACTGATACCACCCGAAGCCAAAGCCGAGAATGTTGACCAGGGCGAAGCCTGGCCGCAGGTCTTCTGCGCATTCCAGGGATGCACGTGGTCGTTACTCTCTGGGACGGAAGAAAAGCTCCACGAGCATGTCACGGACTCTCACGCACCGGAGCTGGGGTTGGTGGCCCAGCACATGCCCAGGCCCCTGCCGAAAGACGCCTTGACCAGCGTCTACAACGAGGCCGTCGCACTGCGATGCAGAGAGGCCGCGCCCGTCGCGGGAAGCTCGCGGGACAGAAGCGCGCTGCGCAGCTTCGCCGAGGCCACCAGCAAGGACAACGTGGAATCGCTCATTTGCTTCAGCTGCGCCTGCATTCACCCGCACGTAGCCGACATGGCGGCCAGCAGCCGCATCAGCTGGCGCAAACTCATCCAGAGCCCCGGCAGCAACGACGACAACCACGCCGAGACCACCGCAGAACTGCACGAACTGCTGAGCATCGACAAATACCTCGACTACTACGACGACCTGGCCGGCGACGCAAAGCTCAGAGACGTGGCCAACTTCGACGACTGGACGGTGACCATCCCCGGGTTCGGCGACATCCTGTGCTGCCCGGAGGACCATCGATGCCAAGCCAACTCCCAGCACCCGATGCAGCACACCCTGTGCGAGCACTGCGAAGTGCCCCTTTGCAGCGAGTGCGACGAGCAGCTGCGAAAGGGCCGGCTGCCGCCCCTGAGCCTGTGCAACGACATGTGGACCGGCTACTCGCCAGCACGCCTACACGAAGAAAAGGTCACCGTCATGGAGATGATCTGTGCCAGCCCCTGCGTCACCACGCTGGTCTGCATGGCCATGGAAGCACGGCACCGCAGCGAGGGAACCACCCTAGACGAGCAAGCCCAGAACGCCAACCACCGCCTCGGAGCCCGGGGCAACGCCCTCACCTTCCCGCTGCCATGGGAAGACGTGCTGCGCAACCTCCAAGCGCACGAGGAAGGAGTGGCGGAAACGCAGCGAGCAACAGCGGCAAACGAAGAGCCACCCCCGCCGAACATGCCACGTGCAGGGGCGGCACTCGGCGACGTGGTGAGGGTCCTCCTGAAGACCAACAAGACAGGCAAGACCAGCGAGTCAGAAATCAAAACCCTGCTCCACCAAGCGACGGTGCGGAGGGAAGTGGTCGTCAACCTCATCCTGGACATGCAACGCCTGGGCCACCCCGCCTTTCAGCACCTGCGACAAGAAGCCGTGCGCGAGGCCGCGGCACAGCTGCCGGAGGGCGGCGTGCCCCCGGAGGTGCTGAAGGGCATCCACGGCATGAGAGAAGAGGACGAGACGAGCCACAAACTGCAGCCGCAGAAGGCGGCGGCCCCCACGGACGCCCCGGAACAAGACGTGCAGCAAGCCGGCACCATCTTCGCCAACCAGCGCGCCCGCGCCGTTCTTCCGGAAGGCTGCAACCAAGACCGAGAGGATCAGACCGCCGTGGCCACGGCCGCCCTGAACGACCTCGAGGACCAACTCCGAAGCAAGCAGAAGAACGAGAAGATCCTGGAGACCTACGAGGTGCGCACGAGCAACATGCTCGTGGACCAGTTCCAGCCGCTCTACTTCGCCACGGCCTTCAGCTTCTGCTTCGCGCACGGCACCGCCTGTCCCGACGTCAAGAATAACCAGCAGGGAGCCCGCAACGACCGGCAGCAACGGCGGAGGAGCAGGAACCCCGAAGCCCCCCAAGTGGAAATCCACGCGTGGGCGGCGGCCATGCAACGTCGAGCCGAGACCCAATTCCGGCGGGACTGGACCTTCGGCTTCACCCTCTGGAACTACCTCTTCAGGACCATGGTGAACCTGCAGCAGAACACCTTCATCTACAGCGTCCCCGACGACAACAACGGACGCAGAGCACTGACCAGCCAAGAGATCCTGGACGGCGGCAAGCAAATCCAGAAAGAGCTGGTCAAAGGGAAGTACCTCGACGTCAACGGCCAGACGAAGGCCATCAACGGAGACCTGAGCAAGGTGCGCTTCGCCACCGGACTGCAGCCGGCAGCCGTGAAGGCGCGCAAAACAGGAAAACCACTGCCAGAGCCCAGCTTGCAACCGACGACACCAACAGAAGCTGCAGGTAAAGACTATAGTACAACCGGGAAATAAAACTTGCATACGTAGGCTCGGGACCCTTATAATGATGTAACAAAAGCCATAAAAAGCCGCAGGTCTTGGACAACACGGTGGCGCGCAGCCGGAACACCCCCGGCACCCACGAGGTGCGCACGACCATGCGCCACCAAACCCACGCCAATCGGGTCTGCCACGGCACCCCGCTCTTCGTGACCTTCTCCCCGTCCGAGCGAGACAACACGGTGATGCTGCGCCTGGCCCGCGCCCGGCAATCCGACCCCAGCCTCAGCCAGGAGTCCCAGACCAACCGTGCCGCACAGAGCCGCAGCAAGCCCGAGCTGGACGTGGAGTTTTACAGCCTGAACCCGGAAGCACTCGCCGCGGAGCTGCCGCCCTACGACGAGCGGCGAGCCATGCTGACCAAAGACCCCGTGGCCTGCGCGGACGGCTTCCGCATCCTGGTGCAGCTGGCGCTCCGGCACCTCTTCGGCGTCCGCTACTGCCCGAAGTGCCCCGACTGCGGGAATTCCGCCAATCCCTGCACGGACGCGTTCGGCAGCAACGCCATGGCGTGCGGGGGCATCTTCGGCCGACTCGACGCCGCCTACGGCTCCATCGAGTGCCAGAAGTCCGGAGTGCTGCACATCCACTTTCAGGCCCGCTCTCCTCAGACAACAACTAGACCAGCAACACACAACAAACACACACGCACGCACGAACAGCGAGAGAACCAGCAATCTCTAGATTCATCGAGGCACAAAAAGAGACACGTTACCGAAACCACGGCCGCATGCTTGCCCTGCCCGCAGCTCTTCCTCCAGTGCTTCCACCAGTTCAAATCCCTCTCGGAGCTGCTCGCGCTGAACCCGGAGCACAAGATGGACCTCTTCCAGAAGTACTGCACGTACACCGCCCACGTCAGCCGCACCATCTACCGGGATCCAGAAGAATGGGAAAACAAGCGCCAGGAAACGGAGGAGAAGTGGCCCGCCTACCGCGACTCCCTCCTGGCCCTGAGCCGCCCGGACTACCAGAAGGCCGACGCGTCCATGGACGATACAACCTGGCGGCGGCTTTTCCTGGACGAGGACGTGGAAGCCCTGCAGCAGCTGAAGCAGCACCACGTGCACCTGCCCAAGAAACCGGACGGCCCGCGTCTGCCGCTGGATCACTGCCGCGACAAGAAGGACCCCACCAAGTGCAAGTCGGGCTTCCCGCGCGAGATGCAATTGACCGACACGACGACGCTGGTGTGCCAAGGCCTGGCAGAGAAGATGGGCATGCCCGTGAAGGGCAAGCGCAGCGCTCTCGGTCGCCTGTGGGGGCCCTGCAACGACCCGAACCTCAACGGCAACCACCCCGCCTTGCTGGCCGCCCTCCGCTGCAACGGCGACGTGCAGGTGCCCTATCGCTTCCCGATCACGGAGGACCTCCACGCCTTGTCCGGACACTGCGACAAGGACTGCCCGGCCCAAGCCAGCCTGCGCGAAATGACCCAGCAGGCCCAGGTGAACCAGGCCGCGCAGGCGGGCTACGCCTGCGACTACAGCAACAAGCGCAATCCCATCGCCGTCAACGAAGTCCAGGAGTGGAAGAAGAGCCAAAACGATCTGCAAGCGGAGCTGCAGAACAACCCCTCCAGCGGCTACGTGGGCGCCCGAGTCTCGAAGCGCCTCATGACCGACGCCTTCGCCCGCGGCGTCGTCCGCGGCTCCGTGGAGTGCGCGAACCTGATCGACAACGCCGGCAGCAACGACCCCACGGCGGCGGAAACCATCAAGACCGCCCAGGTCGCGGACATGTCCCTCAAGACCGGGATGGAGCTCTTGCGAGCGGTCATCGAAGGCCGGCCGTGGCAGGATCGAGAAAAGCTCGAGAGCGACCTCAGCAGGAACTGCGACGCTCCGAACAAGAGAAAGGTCGTCGCCCGGCCGCAGCTGTGGACCGTCTACGGGAACCGCGGAACCGACCCTCGCGTCCGGCCTCTCTCGGCCTTCGAGTTCGTGAGGTACCACCACATCGATCATGCCAGGTACCCCTGGTCGGCGGAGAAGCAGGAACGCGCCGAGGCCGCCCTGGCTCGCGGGCAGAAAGACATCTATTACCACGCCCTGCTGACGGACAGCGGCACGACAAAGCTGAGACGACAACAAGGTCGCAGCGCGCTCCAAGGCGGCGTCGACTACCTGATCCGGGAGGAAGGCGGCGAGGACTGGATGCCGCTGGGCAAGGGCAGCTCAGCTCAGAGGCATCGCCACGACTGGGTGATCATTCCACGCAAGCGACCCCACGTGCCGGTGCTGTACGGCGCGCTCGGCAGCCACAGCGAGGAGGAGCACATCATGAAGATCCTGCTCCTGTTCTGCCCCTGGACCAGCAACCCGGAGGACGCCACGGAAGCGGTGCCCTACATCGGCCAGCTGCGCACGCCGGAGATGAGCACCTGGCGCCAGGCCCTGCGCTGCGCCTGGAGGCACGCCGACGGCTTCCCCACCGAGGAGCTGAAGCGCTACGTCCTGAACTACGCCTTCGTGTACTGCCTGCCCCGCTCCCTGCAGCCCGACCACGACTTGGCCGCGAACAGCGACAACGAGGACCTGAAGGACGAGGTCTGCCACTTCGAGGAAGACGAAATCGAGCAGGCCACAAAGACGCGGGTGCGAGGAGCCGGCAAAGAAGCGGCGGCAGACGCAGAAGAAGAGGATCCGCCCGACGAAGCGGAGCCGCCCGCCACCAGCACCCAGCACGACCTCACGATCCAGATGATGAACCTCTCCCAGAACGTCTGGCTGGGCGAGGCTTCCAAAGCCACCGAAGTCCCGCGAGAAGTGGCCCAGCAACTCTTCCAAGAAGCAACCGCAAGCAAAGGCATCACCGATGCCCAGCAGATGCTGGCCGCCGCACGAGCGTCCCGCAAGAAGAGGGCGCCAGAAGCAGAAGCGGAAGGCTCGGGCCTGGACGGCGCCCGCCGCAAAGGCACCGCCAGGCACCACCGGGCCGTCAGCAACACGCAGCTGCGAGCCTGGCTCGAGAGCGCAGAAGTGTGGAACGACCTCAACGAGGAGCAGCACGAGTTCCTGAAGCTGGTGGTGGAACGCGTCCTCGTCGAGTACAAGCTCGAGCCGGCTCACGCCACCGTCCGGAACAACGAAGAGCCGATGATCTGGCTGCTGCACGGCCGCCCGGGCACCGGCAAGACCCACGTGCTGAAGTACGTGCGCAGCCTCTTCGAAAAGTTCATGGGCTACGTGGAGGGCATCGATTTCCAGTTCGCCGCCTTCCAAGCCACCAACGCCGCGGACATCCAGGGCGAGACGCTCCACGCGGCCTTCGGCCTCAGCAAGGAGCGAGACTGCCTCGAAACGGCATGCAAGCCAGACACGGCCAAACGAATAGCGAACTGGCGCTGGCTCATCGCCGACGAGGTAGGCATCATCAGTGCCCGACTCCTGGGGCAGGTGGAAATGCGCACGCGCAGCACGGTACCCAGGTCCGGGCCATGGAAGCACGACGCCACCGGCAACGTCAGACCCTTCGCCGGGCTCAACGTGATCTTCAGCGGCGACTTCCGGCAACTACCACCGCCCGAAGGAGGCTTCCTGGCGGACCTGCCCGCCAGACTGCAGGCACCCGGCAGAGCCGCCACGGGAGCCCCGCAGCGGGACCCCCTCGTGGACCACGGACAGAGCCTCTTCTGGGACGGCGCGGTGCAGGGCGTGACGGAGCTAATCGAGCGAATGAGATGCAAAGACGACTGGTGGAATCAGGCGCGAACAACAGACGCAGCACAGATGCCTGCACGATACGCCAGACATGCACCGCCTTGCACGAAAGACCTGCAAGCAACAACCAGTACAGCAACAGAGCAAGAAAAGCAGCAACAAAAAAAGGTTGAAGCCAGCGACACACTCCCTGCACAGGTCGTGGACGAGCTCCGAGAAGCAAAGCTTTCCGAGAACAACTGGAGGTACCTGCACGGCCTCCCCGTGGGAGGCTGCACCCTCTCGCCGGAAGAACGACGGTCCCGAAAGCGCGTGGTGGACGGACCCCAAGACCCGCGACTCCGAGAGCCGAAGTTCGTGAAGGCGACCGTGGTCGTGGCGAACAACGACGCCAAATACCAGATCAATAAGGACCGCGCGAAGGCCTATGCCCGGGACGCCGAGACCCCTCTCGTCTGGTCCGTGGCCAAGGACAGGGCCGGCGTGGAGGCGCTCCAGACCCAGGCGTGCGACAAGCAGGCGAAAATCCGCTGGCTGCAGTACCACGACATGGACACGGAGGGGCTCTGCGGCATGCTTCCCCTGGCCATCGGCATGCCGGTTGCGCTGACGCACCACGTGGACCGCTCGAAGAAGTCTCTGCTGAAGGGCCGCCTGGGCCACGTGCACTCCTGGGAATGGCAAGAGAACGAACAGCAGCCGAACATAGTGCGGCCGGGCCGCAATATACCCGCAAACATCCAGCCCACCGTAGCTCTGCTACTTCAAACGGGAACGCCCGGACCCACCTAAGGTACGTCAAATTCGAGGACGCCGACTGGAAGCTCGAAGGCACGAATGAACCCGGGCTGTTCCCGGTTCTGCCAGCGACGCGGACTTGGAAGCTGGACAAGGGACGAAACCACGCCGCCGTGCTGAAGGTCGCTCGCACGCAGATCCCGCTGATCCCGGCCTTCGCGATCACGGCCCATGCCAGTCAAGGCAAGACACTGCCGCCCGGCCGCACACGGACGGCCACATTGCAGGCGGTGCAATATAATGCGGCACATGCACGCACAAAGCCCACCCGCCCCAGGAAAGCCGTCATGCTGGACTTGAACGTGGACTCCAGAATCCACGCCGCCTACGGCACGGTGGTAGCCAGCCGCGTCCGGAACAGGTCGGACGTGCTGATCCTGCGGCGCTTCCCGCTCTGGCTCTTCCAGCGCGGCGCCACGGAAGGACCCTCGCTGCTACTGCGAAAGCTCAAAGGGGAGCACATCGACTGGCAGGCAATGCATGACGCGCGCTATCCCAAGTCCCGCTGTCAAACATGCAAAGAGCTCAAGAGCTGGGACCTCTTCTCCCACGCGCAGTGGGAGCTGGTCCGGGCCAACCGCGGCGGCCAGTGCCTGGAGTGCCAACGCGGAGCGATCAACACGAAGAAGGGCCCGCTCAAGCGAAACGTCAACACCCAAGCGAGCCTGGCAAAGAGCGTCCAGTGCAACCTCTGCCACATCACGAAAATCGAGGAAGCTTTCCCGAGGGCCCAATTGGTGCAGAAGGATGCCGACACCAAGCGCCAGTGCTCCGCGTGCCGCCTCAGCACGACCCAGCTGAACTGCACGGTCTGCGGCGAGCGAAAATCGGCCAAGGACTTCTCGCCCGCGATGCGAACCATGCCAGACAGCTCCCTCGCTTGTGTCGCCTGTCAACAACAGCTCTCGGACAAAAAGCGCCTGCGCACGGGCTGGTTCTTCTGCAGAGCCTGCAAGGAAAGCTTCCCGAGCGGAGCGGCGGGCAATGACGAGGCGAGACACTGCCTGAACTGCTCCAGCCGCAGCACTTGGCAGCAGGGATGGCAGACGTGCACCAACAGGAAGTGCAGCAAGCGCTTCCAAGCAACCGAGAGGGGATTGTGTCCGGACTGCAGACCCCGGCAGCGACCACCGCGACCACGGAAAGAGTGAGTCGGCCCCGAAGATCTTCCCGGACAGCAACGGGCCCGGTTTGTCACAGTTTGTACAGGCGGACACGCAAAGCCATCGCCAGCCCGACGAGTGAAAAACTGCTGGGGCCACTGAGACGAGCTCGGTGTACGTACTGCGAGGTAGCAGGAGCAGCGTGTGAGTTGACCGCATTCATCCGCAGCTTGTTTGCTCGCAGGGAGTCTTGCTTTTAGCCAGAACATCGTACTCGTCCAGACCGAAGCCGAGATAGTGGCCATGCAACAACATTCTCACAAAAGCCGGCAACCGGTGCCCGTGTAGTCGCGTAGAATAGAACACCAGGACGTGGATGCAAGATGACTTCAATTGGCCATGGGCCTCCCAGCCGGACTCAGATAAATCGAAGTGGCAAGCCCCCGACGGAAAGCGGCTTGCACCAGACACAGGAAACACGACCAACAGGACCGGCCCTGTCGTGCCATAGCATCGCCGACGGATGTGGCAAAAAGCTTGGGCAAGCAGTCGAATGACCAGGCCCCGCCCGGCAGTCCCGGACATGAAAGAGGGTTCCAAGGCAGAGGGTTCCAGGGCGCAGAAGGCTTCGGGCGAGAGGCTTCATGAGGGCCCTAGGGTTGAGGTTTGGGGCCTAGGGTTGAAGGTTTGGGGCCTTGGGTTTAGGGTTTCGGGGCCGAGGGTTTAGAGTTTAGGGCTTTGGAGGGGTCTGGAGAAAGGCAAAAAAACTCGATTTGGGAGCTTGGAAGGGGGTCTGGAAAAGGCAAAAAACCCCAATTTGGGGGTCTCGAAAAGGCAAAAAAACCCAATTTGGGCCTTTGGAGGGGGTCTGGAGAAAGGCTAAAAAGCACGATTTGGGGGCTTGGAGGGGGTCTGGAAACGGTAAAAAACCCAATTTGGTGGCTTGGAGGGTCTGGAAAAAGCAGAAAACCCCAATTTGGTGGCTTGGAGGGGGTCTGGAGAAAGGCAAAAAAGGAGGCTTGGAGGGGGTCTGCAAAAAGTAAAAAAAAACCCAATTTGGCGGCTTGAAAAAATTGATGAAAAAGGCCAAAAAACCCAATCTGGGTGCTTGGAGAGGGTCTGGAGAAAGGCCAAAAAACCCGATTTGGGGCTTTGGAGGTGGTCTGGAGAAGGCCGAAAAAACCCGATTTGGGGGCTTGGAGGGGGTCTGCATAAGGCAAAAAACCAGGAGGGGCCTGGCTGCGGAAAGCGGTGGGGGAAGGTGCCCCGACCCCGGCCCCTCCGGCCTGGCTGTGGGAAGGTGCCCCGCCGGGCCCTGGCTGTGGGAAGGTGCCCCGACCCCGGGCCCTGGCTGTGGGAAGGTGCCCCGGCCCCGGCCCTGCTATGAGAAGGTGCCCCCCGGAAGGTGCCCCGGCCCCGGGCCCTGGCTGTGGGAAGGTGCCCCGGCCCCGGGCAACAAACCCCAGCAAACCCTCAACAATAAGAAAGCCTCAATTTAGTCTAGCCCGAACCAACAGAGAGCAATCGCGAAGCAGACAACGGGGCAGACGACGAGTTTGAAGGCTTATGCAACGGCCCACTAAAAGCAGTGAAACCACAAGCACCCCCAAACCCCGGCAATCCCTCAACACTAACAAAGCTTCAATTTAACCTAGCCCGAACCAACAGAGAACAATCGCGGAGCAGACGACAACTTTTAAGACTTAAGCAACGGCCCCCTTAAAGCAGTGAAACCACAAGAACCACCAAGACCCGGCAATCTCTTAACACTCACAGGGCTCTAAACCTAACTTAACCCGAACAAACAGAAAACAATCGAGAGGCAGACGCAAAACTTTAGGACCTAAGGACCAGCCCCCCGAAAGCAGAGCAAGCCTTCGTGGGAGATGCTCGGGGCGCCTGTGAGCGCAGTCCACATGGACCCCCTTAAGGCAGAGAAAGCCTTCGGGTGAGATGCTCGCACTCGGACCCCTCCGCCTTCGAGCCCCAACCCACCTCGCACCCCTGAAACTTCGCGAGGGGGGACCCGGCCACGCCAGAAAAGTTTGAAAGGTTTCGAGACCCAACCCGGAAAAAGTGCCGGAAAACATGATTGTCAAAAACTCCCTTTTTTACCAAACCCCAGCAAAACCATAACAATAAGAAAGACTCAATTTAGTCTAGCCCGCACCAACAAAGAACAATCGCAGTGCAGACAACGAGTTTTAAGGCTTAAGAAGCAGCCCCTTAAAAGAAAGGGATGCAGCTGCTGGCTTCGCGTGAGATGCTCCCGGCCCCGGGCCCTGGCTGTGGGAAGGTGCCCCGGCCCCGGGCAACAAACCCCAGCAAACCCTCAACAATAAGAAAGCCTCAATTTAGTCTAGCCCGAACCAACAGAGAGCAATCGCGGAGCAGACAACGGGGCAGACGACGAGCTTGAAGGCTTATGCAACGGCCCACTAAAAGCAGTGAAACCACAAGCACCCCCAAACCCCGGCAATCCCTCAACACTAACAAAGCCTCAATTTAGTCTAGCCCGAACCAACAGAGAGCAATCGCGGAGCAGACGACAACTTTTAAGGCTTAAGCAACGGCCCCCTTAAAGCAGTGAAACCACAAGAACCACCAAGACCCGGCAATCTCTTAACACTCACAGGGCTCTAAACCTAACTTAACCCGAACAAACAGAAAACAATCGAGAGGCAGACGCAAAACTTTAGGACCTAAGGACCAGCCCCCCTAAAGCAGAGCAAGCCTTCGTGGGAGATGCTCGGGGCGCCTGTGAGCGCAGTCCACATGGACCCCCTTAAGGCAGAGAAAGCCTTCGGGTGAGATGCTCGCACTCGGACCCCTCCGCCTCCGAGCCCCAACCCACCTCGCACCCCTGAAACTTCGCGAGGGGGGACCCGGCCGCGCCAGAAAAAGTTTGAAAGGTTTCGATCCCCAACTAGCATTTTTTTAGGGACCAAGCAGCAGCCCCCTAAGAAAGCAAGCTGACTAGGTAACGCTACGCTGCGGCAGAGTTGACTGGGGCGACGACTACGCTGTCGAACCCTTAACCCCAAGCCCTAGACCCTAAACCCTAAACCCTAAACCCTAAAACCTAAACCCTAAACCTTTAGCCCTTAATTCTCAACCCTAAACCCTTGACCCTTAACCCTCACCCCTAAGCACTAAACCCTAAACCGTTAACCCTGAAACTTAAACCCTAAATTCCCAATCTTTAACCTTTAACCCTGAACCCTAAATCCTAAACCCTTAGCCGTTAACCCTTAACCCATAACCCTAAACCCTTAGCCCTAGACCCTTAACCCGACCCTTGACCCTTAAGCCTTAACCCTAAACCCTACCTCCCAAACCTTGTGTCAAAACCTCTCCATGCACAATTTCCGAATCCCGATTTTTCTTTGGAGTTTCATATTACAGACCTCCACTCAACGTTTTAAGATGTGTACCTAAGATTTCAGATCCCAATGTCCAAGTCGAAAGTCTGAATTTTGAAACCCCCAGTTCGCAACCTGACAGCTAGAAACGTTTGACCTCATCTCCAAAACCCCTCGCTTCAAGATATTAGGTTTGAAACCCCAATTTCTATTCCTAAGTCCCAAGTTCCAAACCTCCTTCTCAACATCCGAAAACCAGAAGCCCTGGATCTGTTACATCACACCCAGTTATCGATTTCTGGATCTTTTACATCACACCCAAAGACAGCAACGGCCAGTAGGAAAGCCTGTTAAATTAAAAGTGGAAGGATGGCTTGAACCCTGAACCTCAAATCCTCAGTCTTGAAACCCCTTGATCCGAAACCCTAAACCTCAAACCCGAAACCCCAAAGCCCAAATCCAACAATTTGAAAACCCCTGGGTCTTTTACATCATACTCAGTTCTGAATTATGATTTCCAAATCTAAAATTCCAGTCAAGTTGTACCCGACCAGCAATCGAACCACTCTAAACCTTCAGCCCAAATCCCGTAGACCCAGAGCTTCTGAATCCGAAATTCCAATTCTCGAAACTCGAATCCGAGACCCCAAAACCCTCAAACCCAGAACCCTTTGCCAAAACTTCTCAATGTAAAACCTCTGAATCGCGAATCTCAAATCTAGAATCACAAGTTTCAAAATCCCCAGGTTTAAGCCCCCGCATCTCTCAATGTTTTACTCGCACAGTTTGAACTCATTCACCGCCGCGGACGCCCCTTAATCCGAAACCCTAAACCTCAAACCCTAAACCCCAAAGCCCAAATCCAACAACTTCAAAAGCCCTGGATCTTTTACATCACATTCAGTTTTGAATTCTGATTTCCGAATCTAAAATTCCAGCCAAGTTGCACCCGACGAGCAATCCAACCACCCTAAACCTCCAAATCCCGTAGACCCAGAAATTCTGAATCCGAAATTCCAATTCTCGAAACTCGAATCCAAGACCCCAAAACCCTCAAACCTAGAACCCTTTGCCAAAACTTCTCAATGTAAAACCTCTGAATCCCGAATTTCAATTCTAGAATCACAAGTTTCAAAATCCCCAGGTTTAAGCCCCCGCATCTCTCAATGTTTTACTCGCACAGTTTGAACTCATTCACCGCCGCGGACGCGGGAAGAGGCACCACTTGGTTCGTGGATTACCCCCGCGCCGCAAGACTCTGAGACAAACAGGACAAGCATGACACGGTTTCTCCTGAATGAGATACCGCTTCGGCAATCTTTCGTAATCCGGTTCGTTTACCGAACCGGATTCAGGTGGCGGGATCACCGGGATAGGTTCAGCTTCGAGATTCGGTTTCAGAAGCTTGAGTTTTGGCTCAAGCCTTCTTACTTCAGCAAATCCTTCCGATATTGTTGGGCCAGTCGGTTCCATCAGATGCTCGCCGCATTCTTGATATGGAACTGGAAGCTTCGTCCAATACACCATTGTGTCGGGAACTGGCACTTCTTTTCCGCCGATGACCTTGCAAGGTCATCTGGAAAGCTTGGATTTCGACAATTGGTTTGACGCGCACACGTCTAGATCCAATGCAGGTAAGGTTCCATGTAGCTCCTTGATTTCTTAGATGGGCTTTGGCCTTCCAACTCCTTCCAATCCTGAGTTTACTGGCTGAGTCGGGCATGAGGTTGCGTGCTTGAGGGGTTTTAGGAAACCAGGTGCTGGCCAAGGTGCGATTGGTCCTTGGATTCCGCCGCTGCCCTGAGTTGGTTTCATGATGAAAAGCACCGGCTACACGAATGCAGAAGGAAGTATTTGAGCCAAGTTGCATCCAAGGTCTCCACGATGAGCGGCAGCTGAAGCGCCTTAGTATTATCATAGTAGGGTACATGGTTTAGGGGTTTGGGTCTATGGTTTAGCGTTTAGGGCATGTTTAAGCCAAGGAACTCCAGCTGTCCGTTTATTGGAAGGACTGTTCGCGGCGACCTGGGCATCCTTAGTAATAGCATGTAGGGTTAAGGATTCAGAGTTGAGACTTGAGGATTAACGGTCGGGGCCAAGGTACACCAGTCTTATTTGCAGCACGAAGTGTTCTCAGATGCTGCCCAGCAGCAGCCATTGTTCCAGGCGATGCAAAGACGAAGTTGGGTGCAAGTTGATGCAAGGATGCTTTAGAGCAGACACAGCTAAGGTAAGTACACTTGCACCTGGACTCAACGGCTTCTTTGCTTTATGGCAAAAGGCATGGTTGCTGAACTTGCCCAAGTTGCACCCGGCCAACAATCCAACAACTCAAAACCTTCAGCCCAAATCCCGTAAATCCAGGACTTCTAAGCCCCCGCAACTCTCAATCTTTTACTCGCACAGTTTGAACTCATTCATCGCCGCGGACGCGGGAAGAGACACCACTTGGTTCGTGGATTACCCCCGCGCCGCAAGACTCTGAGACAAACAGGACAAGCATGACACGGTTTCTCCTGAATGAGATACCGCTTCGGCAATCTTTCGTAATCCGGTTCGTTTACCGAACCGGATTCAGGTGGCGGGATCACCGGGATAGGTTCAGCTTCGAGATTCGGTTTCAGAAGCTTGAGTTTTGGCTCAAGCCTTCTTACTTCAGCAAATCCTTCCGATATTGTTGGGCCAGTCGGTTCCATCAGATGCTCGCCGCATTCTTGATATGGAACTGGAAGCTTCGTCCAATACACCATTGTGTCAGGAACTGGCACTTCTTTTCCGCCGATGACCTTGCAAGGTCATCTGGAAAGCTTGGATTTCGACAATTGGTTTGACGTGCGCACGTCTAGATCCAATGCAGGTAAGGTTCCATGTAGCTCCTTGATTTCTTAGATGGGCTTTGGCCTTCCAACTCCTTCCAATCCTGAGTTTACTGGCTGAGTCGGGCATGAGGTTGCGTGTTTGAGGGGTTTTAGGAAACCAGGTGCTGGCCAAGGTGCGATTGTTCCTTGGATTCCGCCGCTGCCCTGAGTTGGTTTCATGATGAAAAGCATCAGCTACACGAATGCAGAAGGAAGTATTTGAGCCAAGTTGCATCCAAGGTCTCCACGATGAGCGGCAGCTGAAGCGCCTTAGTATTATCATAGTAGGGTACATGGTTTAGGGGTTTGGGTTTAGGGCATGTTTAAGCCAAGGAACTCCAGCTGCCCGTTTATTGGAAGGACTGTTCGCGGCGACCTGGGCATCCTTAGTAATAGCATGTAGGGTTAAGGATTCAGAGTTGAGGCTTAAGGATTAACGGTCGGGGCCAAGGTACACCAGTCTTATTTGCAGCACGAAGTGTTCTCAGATGCTGCCCAGCAGCAGCCATTGTTCCAGGCGATGCAAAGACGAAGTTGGGTGCAAGTTGATGCAAGGATGCTTTAGAGCAGACGCAGCTAAGGTAAGTACACTTGCACCTGGACTCAACGGCTTCTTTGCTTTATGGCAAAAGGCATGATTGCTGAACTTGCCCAAGTTGCACCCGGCCAACAATCCAACAACTCAAACCCTTCAGCCCAAATCCCGTAAATCCAGGACTTCTAAGCCCCCGCAACTCTCAATCTTTTACTCGCACAGTTTGAACTCATTCATCGCCGCGGTCGAGGATTTCGGCACCACTTGCTTCATGGATTACCCCCGCGCCGCAAGACTCTGAGACAAACATCGCAAGCATGACACGGTTTCTCCTCAATGAGATACCGCATTGGCCGCATCCTTCTATAATTCGGTTCGTTTATAGAACCGGATTCAGGTGGCGGGATCACCGGAATAGCTTCAGCTTCGAGATTCGGTTTCAGAAGCTTGAGTTTGGGCTCAAGCCTTCTTACTTCAGCAAATCCTTCCGGCTTTGCCGGGCCAGTCGGTTCCATCAGATGCTCACTGCATTCTTGATATGGAAGCTTGGTCCAAGGGACCGTTTGGTCTTCAACTGGCACTTTCTTTCCGCCGATGACCTTGCAAGGTCATCTGGAAAGCTTGGATTCCGACAATTGGGTTTGACGCGCATACGTCTGGGTCCAATGCAGATAAGATGCCATGTAGCTCCTTGATTTCTTAGATGGGCTTTGGTCATCCTTCCAATCCTGAGTTTACTGGCCGAGTCGGGCATGAGGTTGCGTGTTTGAGAGGTTTTAGGAAACCAGGTGCTGGCCAAGGTGCGATTGTTCCTTGGATTCCGCCGCTGCCCTGAGTTGGTTTCATGATGAAAAGCATCAGCTACACGAATGCAGAAGGAATTATTTGAGCCAAGTTGCATCAAAGGTCTCCGCGATGAGCGGCAGCTGAAGCGCCTTAGTATTATCATAGTAGGGTACATGGTTTAGGGGTTTGGGTTTAGGGCATGTTTAAGCCAAGGAACTCCAGCTGCCCGTTTATTGGAAGGACTGTTGGCGGCGACCTGGGCATCCTTAGTAATAGCATGTAGGGTTAAGGATTCAGAGTTGAGGCTTAAGGATTAACGGTCGGGGCCAAGGTACACCAGTCTTATTTGCAGCATGAAGTGTTCTCAGATGCTGCCCAGCAGCAGCCATTGTTCCAGGCGATGAAAAGACGAAGTTGGATGCAAGTTGATGCAAGGATGCTTTAGAGCAGACACGGCTAAGGTAAGCGCACTTGCACCTGGAACCGACCTCAACGGCTTCTTTGCTTCACGGCAAAAGGCATGGTATATGAACTTGCAGTTGCGCCCCGATTGGAGAACAGCCCAGGGCAGCACCAGCGATTTGCCTACCCGATCTCAGCAGCTTCTCTGCTTCACGGCAAAAGGCATGGTTAATGAACTTGCAGCTGCGTCCCGATTGGAGAACAGCCACGAGACAACACCAGCGATTTGCGTATCTGATGTCACCAGCTTCTCTATCTCACAGGCAAAAGGCATGGTAGATGAACTTGCAGCTGCGCGCCGATTGGAGAACAGCCACGAGACAATCCCAGCGATTTGCGTACTCGATCTCAACAGCTTCTCTGTTTCAGGGCAAAGGGCATGGTAGATGAACTTGCAGCTGCTCCCCGATTGGAGAACAGCCACGAGACAACACCAGCGATCTGCCCACTCAATCTCAGCAGCTTTCCTGCCTCAGGGCCCTCCGGAAGGGTAGATGACCAATAGTTGCCCGGCAATACAGTGTACTCAGAATTTTTTTCGGGATCTCGTAGCCGAAATCTGTACGGTAAAGAATTTGTAAATATAATTGTGGATGCAATAAAAAGTGCATGGCTACGTGTCGGAACGGTTTCGAAAGTGAACTTCAGTGAAAAAACATTTTTGTTGGCCTGGACTATATTGAATTAAATTGCTCCCCGTCCTGTGCCTCCCGGGGGCCCCGAGCTTTAATCGAGCCTTTAATTGCCCCTGCAGGAGTCCCGGGCTTTAA